>JAMXBB010000008.1:97478618-97555333 GCA_024138015.1 Lumnitzera littorea
TCTTCTTGGTAAAAATTAAAAGAGCAAGAAAATAATTTTATTTTTAAAAGCATATTCACAGGCCCACCCATATATTGTCCTTAAAAAGTCAATAAAGTATGGTTGATCTAATGATAAAACAATATAATAGGGTTTACAAATATTCTTTGAATAATCAAGATTTTTTTTTTCTCTTTTATTTTTTACCAAGAAGAAGAATTTATTCATAATGAAAAGGATTAGTCACCTTGAACAAGTTTTAGGGAGGCTCAAAACAAGATTTGCTAATAGAAGAGACTTCAAGAGGAATAGTGGGTTAAAGCATGAATAACAAATTGACATCCCTATTAGCATAATTATTTGCTTTCCTATAAATCAAAGAGATTGAAACAACCTCAAAGTCAAAAAATACAAGGAGAAAACATAAACATATAGTTGTGAAAACTAACCAAAAAAAAAAAAAAAAGGTATGCCCTTTAAAGCTCAAAAATAATGAGGGAGTCTAATTCAATAACAATTTTCCTCCATCCTCTTTGACAAGTTAGATAGTTGCTACAACTTTTGTCTCTTCTAGATTATTTGCCTTGAAGACTAAACTCACGCATACAATTAAATTGCCTTGGTGATCATATGCTACTATTCTAATGCCCACGTTACCATCTTCAACAAAACATATACAATAAATATTAACTTTCACAAATCCTTCATGAGGAGTAGTCCAATTGAGTTTGCCTGAAGCTAACTATTGTGCCATATGTGTCAATGTTCAAGAAATTACATCAACACATATTCCTTAAGATAAGCTTGGATCTTGTAAATCGTAGAGTGAGGATTTAGCTTTTGTTCATTAAAAACACAAGAACATTTAGTGTTACGTCCCGAACAAAAAGAGTCATAATAGTCCCACCACATAAATTAATCAAAGATAGAAGCCAACCTCATAACTGTTATCGTAGATACAATTCATATAAGGCATGCACAACTCAATCAGCTTGAAACGTCTGTTTTGATACCTATTAATAACTTAACCTATAGTAGAGTTTTATAAATTATCTGTTCTATATAACATGTTGTCTCATAACACAACAGCATTAACATAAACGTTTTACATTTAGAGTTATAATTTATAATAAGAGCTTATCAAAAAGTCACAAGTTTGCAGACTATTTACATAAGTTAAAAAACTAGTAGGCTCTCAAGGAATTCCCAATTAGTTTCCTCAAAAAGTCAAAAGCCTAGGTTTAGTTGATTCCTTGTTCCGCACTTATCCAAACAGCAGCATAATAACCTTAGAACGATGGTATCGAAACATTTTAACCTCACTCAGTATCTACAAAAGAGTCTATAGGAATGTGAGCACAACTAGCTCAGTAAATAAGACGGAGTCAGAAGAGTGTCATACAATCACAAGCAAGGTTATTAATTATGATGAAATGCAATGCAATACAATCATTCAAATAAAATATCGCATAATGTTATCTGATCCACTATAAGGTTAGAAAAATTACATCCACTCCAACCCGGATTAAGGAGTTTCATTGCGACTCAAGTTAAACCAAACTCAGGCTTGTGTAATAGAGAACACCTTTCTCCCATGACCGCCTTTGAACCATAGCCCCCACCATTTCCGCGACTTCCTTGCCTGTCACTTAGTTCTATTAGGGATAGGAAAAGGACCACTTCAACTGTCTTCATCGAATGAAGTCGATATTTGGCCTGTCACTCTTAATCATTTCCCCTAGTAGGTGTTATGCATGTCTAGTTTCATTTTAGTCGAATAGACGTTGGTTTTAATCAAGGGTGACCAAACAAGTTCATACAGTATAAAAACAATGTAAACATGTAGAACAGCACACCAAAGAGTTCAACTCTATCACAACCGAATATCATACATACATACGGTATATACATAGTCAACTAACTATAAACACAGTTAAAAGTACTCTTGATTTTCTAGATACTTTAAAACAGTATCCCAATAAGTGGTAAAGCCACAATCTCAATTTACATGTTTAGATACTGACTACTATTGACTCGAGTCGTAATTGTCTTTATACTAGGAGATCTTATTTATACAAAAGACCCAAATTCAGTTTCATAGTAATTATGAAAATATTAGAGTTCAATCTAAAACGGTTATATATATATATATATATATTATTTCCATAATATATAGTCGTATTATCACTATATATCGAATTAAGTTATTAATTGTTGATACTGTACATCATCTATATTATTACGTATTATATATCGTTTCGATCGTATCAAAATATACTTTTAATTTATTAAATCATGTTTTAATTTTAGTAGGATTACTGAAATACATACATTCTAGAATATGATAAAGTTATATATTATATTACTTAAGGTTATCCAATTTTAATGATATTAGTCTCGTTGAGTTCATATAGACCTAACAACACGTTTTACAAATCTTGTTCCTAGATATAACTTTTAACGGATAATTCGAATTTTTAATACAGTTATACGTATCTATAGGAATATTATCGTATTATACATAATTTACATTATTAAATTGTATTTTACCTAATTTATCTATATATTATTACAATTTGAGTATTATCCAAACCTAATATACTTAGAGTGTATCCCGATAAAAAAAAATTCATAAATATAATAAAAATACTAATTTAATCCTAACCAATCAGCAATCATGCACAAAGTTTTTATCTATTTAATTCATTTTAACTTATTATTATTAAAAATATGTCCTGACTTGTAATTTAAGTCATTTTATTAGGTAAATTCGTAATAAATAGTTTGGGTTACCAAATAGTTCCCTGAAATTTTCTATAGTCTCTTAAAAATATAGGGAATTTAGTTATCACTTGATTTCAAGTTTTTGACCTATCTCCTATATATTCATATTTACGATTTTACCCTTGAATTATCCTAAATTACTCAATTATAATTCTTTTTACACTAAATTAATTTCAATCTGACCTAATACTATTATTATTTACTATAGATCAATACATGTCCATTTCATCAATTAATTTCATAATTTCCTATTTAATTTATAATTTCAGCCTATTTTTGAGCTATTTTTAAGCCAAAAAATGCAATATATATTAAAAATATTCAAATCAAAATTCGGGCTACATAGCAATTATCTATATATCATACACATCTTGCACAAAAATTTTTAGCTAGAAACAACATCATTTAATACATTTATTTTACAATTCTAAATTAGGATGAACAGTAGATTTTTTAAGAAAGCATATTAAATATTATAAATTTTTCAAAAATAAAAATATCACATAAAAGCATGTTCAAAATAACCTATGTACAATTTTTTTCATAATTTTCTAGGTAGATTTGATATGTTTTACGAATTATTGAAAAATAGGATAAAGAATCAACCTTCGTGTTCTTGAACTCTCCAGTAGCTAGCGGCAGTTGAGGGTGTGTCGGACAACCTAGACGCGTGGACTGGTGGTGGATGGTTGGGCTTGTTGTTAGGTAGATGTCAAGGTTTGGTACAGTGGTGACACGGTAGATTCCTTTGTTTTTGTGGATTTTTTTTTAAATTGCTCTATTTTCATGGTTTTTTTTTTCTCTCAATACGCAGTTCCTAATTGCTAAACTATTACTAGTATGTTAGGGGTTTAGTATTTATAAAACTTTTCCACCACTTAGGATTTTTTTTTCTTTTGTTTTCTCCCCTTAAATGAAGTAGGAGGTGTCTTATTATTACACTTCTAGTTTTGAATAAGCAAAATCCTTTTCTCCAGAGTAGCCACGGTAGTGTCCAGCAAATTTCTAGACATGTTGGAGTTAATTTGGATCAACTTTGGTATATTTTAGTTAAATAATGATAATATATATATGTATCGTGTTCACATTAGTTATTTAATTAGTATATAAGTATATACCATATATAAATATCAAGTGTAATATTTAACTTTACTCATATAATTAAGTTTCTAACATATCTTTAATTTTTAGAATATGTTCTCTTAATTAGTTTTATGAATTCAACGCAATATATATATAATTACATAATTTAGAGATAATTTACAAGTATAATAATTATTTATATTGGATATACTCATAAAATTATATGTATATCCATATAGTAAATTATACTATATTATCTCATTTTATAGCTCAATTAACTTATCTTTAAGTTTTCGTTGTAATTTGAGCTCAATTTTAGAAATTCCAAGTATTTTAGTACTATATTCAATAATCCTACTTCTAAGGGTAAAATTGAGATTTTGAGTCATTATTTCTAAAATTTAACTTAACTGTATCACCTTGACTAACTTTTTATCTTAGTTGTGAAGTTTGGACTTAATTGAATAACTTTCCCTAAAGACTCTAAATTTAAACTCAGTTGTCCTAAACTCGATTTTAGGAGCTTACATCTAGTGTTTCAAATAAACCATACACATGAATTAAGTTTCAATAAAGACTTCTTCAACTAAGCTTTAATCAACTTTAAGTTACTTAATATATGCATCTTCTAATCATCTCGTCTTAATATAACAGTTCCATCCACTCGAAGCCTCGGTATTTCATACCATACCACTTAGGTCCAATCACATAAAAGTAAAAGATGTGCCACATTTTCCTCGCTATTGCCAAAAAAAGCATGATAGATTAACTCTTACCTTTCTAGAAAAAAAGTTGCTATTTGTGCTAAGCGAGTTATTACAACACCTCCATAGTAGATGTTCATCTTTAGCAAGGAGTTAATAAACCAAATAATCTTTCAAACATGCGAGTTAATCATATATAAGGAAGAAGCAAATTTATTTACCTATAATATGCTGAAACTTCTTAAATAGTCTCATGTATCTACTCTTGACTTTGTAAAGCCTATTTTCTTCCCATGGCCATATAGTTTAATTATCACATCTTGAGCTTAGTATAGGATTTTAAGAATCTAAGTAGTAATTTCATTATCAAAAGTACTACTAAGCAACTTAGTTCTCCAATTCTTGAAATCTTTATAGGTAAAATATTTCACTTTAAAATTCCCATCCACTTAATATATATGGATCAAAGAAGCACATGATACTTCTCCTATTCCTTACTTGTCATAATAGATCATTTTTGATGGTATCCCTTCTATCATTAGTAAGATTCTATTGGTAAAGTATAAAGTGTATAAGCATTGCTTTGTGCGAGTATACAATGGGCCTAACAAAGAAAATATGGTGAGAGGTGTTGAGGTTTTGTCCAATACTCCAATACTTTAAGTCAATGTTTACTTGCAACAAAGTAAGTAAGAGAACTCAAAGAATGTAGAGAAGGCTTAATGCACAGAGAAGTCAACATAGTTTACCATTAAAGCGCTTAGGGTTATTAATAAAGGAGGGTTGCCATAAATCTAGGAGCATGTTCAGCACGTTAATACGTCCACAAGATTTGAGTAGTAACATAGTACAAACCGATGTGTTCTAATATTATAAGGATGTAGTTAATGACCGAGTCTTAGAACCTTACCTACATGTCTTATCATTGTTATGGCCGTCCTACTGTTAGGCTAGTCATCAAAGGATGTTAACTTGTCTAGAGATCCTTTAACTAAGCAAATCAAGTCAAGCGCTAGTGAATCATTACGGTCTTGGGCTTAGATAGGTCGACCCAAGGCATAAATAGATCAGCGTAGGCCTAAGGAAACCGTGCCCAAAATCTCTTATTAACACCTTCCATAAGATGCTTTGCCATACCGAAGAGGCATTATTTCTTCGTTTTGCTTCAAGAAAGTCACATTTGGGAAATAAAGACTCCTTAGCACTTAAACCTACAATTGATAAGGATTTTACAATATTCTTCATGCTAGCTTACCCAAAAGAGTGTTATTAGACTTCTCAAGGTCTTTAAATCCAATGCCTCATTATCCTTATGGGTTTGGTAAGAAGTACCATTGTTTTTGTAGATACCTTATTTTGGCTCCCTTTGTAGTTTTAGTTTATTTTTTTTTTAGAATAGGAAAAAGGATTTTAATTTAGAAAAAGCACAAAAAATAGAAAATTTAGAAAAAATACAAAAAAATAGAAAATTTAGAAAAGTACAAAAAAGTAGAAAATAAAAGAAAGAAAGAAAGTAGATTTTGGGAAATAATTTGTCATTTATAATAGGATAATTTGAAATAACCTTAGTATTTTAAATACTATTTGTGTTAGGTTTTAAATAAGAAAGGGCTTAAGTTAAGAATTAATCTAGCCCAAGCCAGCTTAGTTCATATATGTAATTACAAGGGATAAGCTAATGACCTAATAGTAAAGTACTTGCATGCTACATTAAAGATCAAGGGTTTGACTCTTATAATGTGCTAAAGGTGAATTTTCTTTTTTAAACCTAGATTGGACACATGTTTCGTGTAATGACGTAGTCTACATTAATGTCTCCCAACACCCTAAGAACAGCTATGGATTACAAGCTTACCATGTCTAGAAGCTCCATTTTTGAACTCTTTTTCATTGTCTCAAATTGAAATCAAGCTAAATAATTGAGGAATAGGAAATCAACATGTGGGATATTAATGAATCAATCCTTTTTTGCATCTAAATTGATCCATTTGATTAGTCAAATTTGAGCCCAAAAGTCGAGAAAAATTAACTCCATAACTTAAGCTCCTTGTTGACCAAGCATATTTGGAAGCTTAGAATTGATTTTCAAAGCTTCTTTTCGTCATGAATGGCAAATTTCAAATCTAATAAACAACTTCTAAATCATGCATTGAAGAGGGTTAAAGGTTGTGCTTTTATTTTCAAATTCATGTCTATTATTGACTTGATTTCTTCAATTCGGGCTCTAATACTATAAATTGGAGCTTGAATAAGCTTTCTAGACAAGAGCCGACTCTCGAATCATCCCCTTCAAGCTTAAATATGAGCTTTCTCTCTCTATAAAGCCTATTCATGACCACCCTCTCTCTCCACAAACCATTCATCTTCGAGCTAAGCCACCACTTGTGCGAGCTTCCCTAGGTCTTATGTTACTAGCAACAACCACCCCCTTCGACCGCTGTAGCTCCTAACCCAACCAACAAATACTTAGGGTTTCGCTAACTTCTACCACTACAAAACCTTTGTTACCCCTTTGAACCACCACATTAGGTGGTTTTCTGTTTGAATTGACACCACCACGCACTTCACTACTCCTCAAAACCTAAGATACAACCATCATTCGAACACCAGCAAACATTCTATGTGTCGGCTACCACCACCAATTGGCAGCTAATTTCAAAACAATCCTAAACCATACCTTTTACTTAGGGACAATCCTTAGACTCATATTTCCTAATCCAATTCGTATGAAACCCAGCTCTTTTGTGAAAAAATCTACTTAGAACCGCCCAAAACGAGCCTTGCATGACACCATTGCCTTCTTTTTGCTAGGACACATGCAATGCACGTGAATTGGGTTGGACAACCTGATTTGAACCCAAAAGACTAACCTGCCTGCTTTATGCTGCAGTTTGTTTGATTCTTCTCTCCTTCTCTTATCCTTCGTTGTATTTTGTTTTTTTTTTCTTTTTTTTTTGCTAATGTGTTATTTATATAAAAAAAAGATGAAAAAGAAGAAAAAAAGGAGAAAAAAAAAAGAAGAGAAAATCTCCAAAAGAAACATAAAAGAAAAAACAAAGGAATAAAAGGGGAGAAAGTTTTTTTTTTTGTTTTGTTTGTATTTTGCTTTGGTTAAAAATAAAATATAAAGAAAAATAAAAAAATGTACTTTATCACTTTGAAAGTTTTGGTTTTTCCTTCAAAAATAAAATAAAAAAAAAAATCCTTCTCAAATTTAGGAGTTCTTCAAAATTTCCTAAGAAAATGATAAAAATTAGGACCCTTCCTCTTAGGTGTTTTTCTTAAATAAAATCAAATGACTAAAGAGCTTAAAGTTGACTATTTTCAAAAGTTAAAAGAAATCCACAAATTAAAGTTTGCAGAAATAAATTATGAAAGTCTAATCTCGAGTAGCGAATACGTAGGCACTCATAGGAAACTATAAGATAACTTAAAATATAAAAAAAAATTATTTTTCCACCTTTTGTAAATAATTATTCAATTTGCCCTTTTTGTAGTTTCAATTGAATTTACTTAGTTGCATATAAATAGATATTATTTTTATAAGGGTATTATTGAAAGATAAATTTAAATTCAAAAAGTTTAAAGTGGTACTCATTAAGAGTTTAATAGTTAACTCCCGAATTCAAATCTTTAGTTTTCAAAAACCATTTTAAAATCAGTTTTCATACAATCTAGTATCTAAGTTAAAATCAATCTAACCAATTGGTTTTAACCTAATCCATTTCTTTTTTCGACTTTGATCAGGTAGTAACTCTAAGTATTTTTCAAAACATGTTTAAAAATCTAGATTTTTCTTATTTTTTAGTAGATGATTAATATTAAACAGGTAGAATTTAATATTAATCGGATTAAGAAAAGTTAATAAAAAGAGGAAAAATTCAAGCTTGACTGCCTTTAGTGAATCTTCCTTCCTTCACCATCTCCTCTCAACCAAATTTTAACCATAAAAGAAACAGTATTACACCATGTTCTTGAGACTTGAAATGTAGACATCAAGTATGTTGGATGCATATACTGCTACCTTTATCATGATTTTCCTATTGCCAGCAGATAATAAGGAGCTTTTTTAATCTTGCATCTTTTAGGCAATCTTATCCTTAACTACTACAAGTGCTAATGTTTTAGATCTCTCCCAACTGATATGAAGTGTTGAATAGTTCCCAAGATTGCTTGTAGGGTTGATTTACATGAGCCTACATACAATTGTCTTTAAATAATCATTAGTATTTGATTGAACAAGATATTAGGACCTTGGAGCTCTACATAAATCAGATAAGATCCATTTCATTGTTCAAATTACAGAAGATAGCTCTCCATAAAAAATAAAGAATCATCTAAAAAAAAGTATATTAATTCAAGAATCCTTTGATTTCAACAAGTTATTTATTGTTTTATTTATTCATTATTTCTTTTATTTATTAAAATTGTGCTAAAAGTTTTTACCTTACTGTAATTTATGTATTACTTTAACTTAACTCTTTTATGGACTCAAATCAACTAAAAAGCTACAAAGAATAACATTAGTAGTTTTGGATTTGATAGCTAACAAATTGAATATAAAACGTTTGAAATTTCTAATAGGCCGCTATGATTTCTAAGGCTATTCTTCTCTACTCGTCACTATCTTTTTGGAAGTAATATGGCTGAGTACTAATTTTGTCACAATATGATCTATAAGCTGGATTATACGTGCTAAGAAATCTAAAATGATGCAATGTTTCATCAGGATCCGTGGCGCAATGGTAGCGCGTCTGACTCCAGATCAGAAGGTTGCGTGTTCGATTCACGTCGGGTTCAAAACCCCGATCCAAAATACGGATCTATCTTTTTCCAAAAACGCTTCTCTGATTTTTCGATTATTTTAACCAGGTTTTCTAATATTTCATGAGTTGCACTTGCAATAATGGGTAAATTTCTATAGCTAAATTACCATGAATATTATCCCTTTTATTTTTCACTGACGTCAAATATCTTCAACTCTTCTTTCTTATCGCGCAAAACTATAGCGTTGGCCAAAAATAGATTCCATCCTTTACAGCGGAAATTTGAAAATATTAAAATGAGACGATGGGAAAAAAGAACCAAAGAAAGAGAACATTCCCTGTGTAGCTTCATGTTAAATGAATTTCAATTACTTAAGTTTCCACTTTGTGGTTGAATTCATCAAAGAGGGTCCTCTATCTTAATATATTTTATCATAACAACAGAGATATTAAGTGTAATGATTCAAAAGGATTATTGGAGAAGAGATAGAAACTTTGGTATTCTATTCTCGGCATATTTCTGATCTATTTTATTTTATAGGTACAACTGCATGCGTTTATACATTTTGGAATGCATTAGTTAATAGTGGAAGTGGAAGCAGAATTTTTTAAGACTTTTTGACCTTTTTTGAGCCAGTCTATCAATATATGAAAATTTATATTTGTTTTCTCTAAAATAAAGAACAACGATATCTTAATTTCAAAGAAAAGCTAAAAACATTTGGGATATCATATTAAAAGGGGTTTCAAATATACATTACATTATTTTATCCTTGCAATTCATAAGATTAACCAATGGAAGTATAACGCTTTAGGACAAAAATAGTCAATAAACTAAGTTAACAACATAAATGAGCCAATTAATTACTTGGCTCAAAAGCTGCAATCATATGTTAAGGTATTCAATATTATAACTTCATAAACTAGTACCACAACTTTTTATAATACATTTAGAACAACTAAACATTAGGGTATCATAATGCCCTCTCCTCCAAACACACAACATCTTTATTGTGAAACTTTACAATTAGGCTTAGTTTTCTCCCCTTTTTCGGTATATGATTCAAGTCATCCTCTACCCATAGATTATCTTAAAAGCATGTTAGAAGTTATACCCTAGTGATACTCTCAAAACCTTTTCTCTAAACTAGAGTTAGACTTGAATCATTTACTTACTAGTTGAGGATTAGCTTTGATATAATTTGTAACATCCTAAGCCAAAAGTAGTTGATAAACTAAGTTAATAACATAAATGAGCTCATTAACCATTTGGCTTAAAAGTTATAAGCATATGTTGACCAAGAATTCAATACCATAATTTTATAAACTAGTATTATAATCTCATATAATTTATGTGAGACAACCTAATCATGAGGTATCATAGGAAGGATAGCCCTTTTTTTAAGACCCTTTTTTCCTTAATAAATAATAACATGACATATTATTAGGAAATATGTGTAAAAATAATGGAATGTAGGGTGGGATCTTCTATGCTAACCCAGTTTGCAGGAGTTCTCTCATCTCTTATACCACAATATATATGTAAATCACCTGCAAAGACATAACAGCTAGTAAGTGGAATAGGCTATCTAATGATAACAAGGATAAACAAAAATGAGGGGAGAAAATTTTCATAAAGATAAACTTTTAGTTTTGGGAAAATAATTTTCAAAAGAAATTTGGTGCTTAGCAAAAACCAAAAAAAAAAAAGAAAAAGAAAAAGAAATTCAGTGAATTACATCAATATCCTTTGAAAAAACTATTAAATTGTAAAATGATTATATTAAAAATATTATACTCACACCCCTATAAATAGTATTAACATCAGAAAATTATTCATCCAACACAATACAAATTCATTCTTTTGCATCAACATATAAAATTATATTTAGTATATTAATTATATTCTAAAGTTGATTCATCACCTAATGTAATCCGTATTGATTGATTATATATTAATTAAGTAAAAAAAGATTGTGAGATTAGATGATCGATCTAAATTTTGTGTAAAAAACCAACTTAATATCACACAAGATGAAAAATTTTCTTATGTTTACATTATTTAAGGAGTGTAAGTGGCATCATTATATAAACTCGTGGGCTTTTTGCAGTGTTGATAATTTCCAAATATTGCATTTGAAATTCATTCAATTTTTTTTTTCTATTAGATTGGAAAATGGCTTGCAAAAAATAAATAAATAGAATGAATTGCGCCATCCATGCCATAGATAGTAATTTTGTGACTCAAATGAATCTATTTGATATTTGGTTTAGCCTAAAGTCATTCTTATGAATTCATTTTTTAGGTTAATGGTAGGATTCGGGGAGCCATATCTATTTAACATGGATATATTGTAGAGATTTGGTTTAGTGGATTTGTGATAAAGATTACTAGACCAATTTATCCCCTCTTGATGTTTTACAACCTCTAGACACTTCTTGTTGTTAATCACTAAACGATCTAGAGGTTGTTATGAAAGGCTCACCTGGTTTGTTGATCTCTAAAGTCCTTAGATGGTAAAGAATGAGTCCTAAAATCTATATATATATATACTCTTTTCTCTTCATTTGTATGCTTCGAAAGAATGCCATTAGGCATTGATATCCTTACTCGACAAGATCAAGCATCTAACCACCCCATCATATGCGCTTGAGAGTTACTATGAATTACTTGTTTTTCTTCTCACACTCCTCTAAGTCACATTTGTACTCATGTCATTAGGTCATTACTACTTTAAGATCATCTAAAGTACAGGATCACACATGATGTACATAATTAGTAATGTACTCCTATAGAGAGTAAATAAATAAAGGAATATTTAGTAACATAGAANTAATATTTTCTATTTATTATATTTCCAATAATTACATATTATGTATTATTACCTATTATGTTTATAATATACATTTAATATTTCTATCACTCTAATTATCATCTCCCAACATCAATTATCATTTCAAAGTGTCTAAATTCATCCTAAATCAGATTTTACTCCTAATTACCCTAATTTACAAAATTAACTTAAAATTTACTATTTTTCCCTATTACTCATTTATTACATAATTAACCTAATAATTACATCTAATACCCTAAATGCTACAAGTATCATACTTCATTAGATTTTGTTATGCCACGAAGTCACAGAATCGCAACAGTCTCGTCGTGTAAACCATTCTACGATAGTAACTGGCCTCACAGTACCTACCATAGACATGATTTACACAAGGTGTCGACGACTCTTCGCTTTGAATTAAACAGTCCGATTAAAAGTTTAACTACAATTATGATAAATATTACAAATTTCTAATAAACATGTATAATTATATGTAAAGTCTATAGAACTTCCCAAGAAATTCTACATATTCACAACTGTTCACTAATTTACATAATAACTATCAGTCTTTCATCCTTAACTACAAATGACACTCTAGCTATACATCATTACTAAGTAAATTGATCCTCACACCCCTGGCTTCAAAAGAACTAACCTCTGGGTAATTGTAGGGTGGCATAATACTTGAAGTGTTCAGAAATCAGAACCTGCAAAATGATCTATAAGGGTATGAGTAACTACAGCTTAGTAAGTTAAATTGGAGACTCATGAATGCATACAAGCACAAACAAGATTATCAAGCAATTATTTTCATGCAATGCAACAATTAAGTGTCATAGCATAATGTAGTCCGGTCTGTTGTGAAATTAGAGAAATTTCACCGCTCTAATCCGGGTTGAGAAGTTTCCATGTTATGCAGTAGCTCACAACCAAACTCAGGCTTGTACAATGGAGACCTCACTCCTCTCGCGACTACTTTTGAACCATTGACTTTACCCTTGCTGCGACCTCCTCTCCTGTCACTTAGTTTGACTAAGGATGAAGAAAGGACTTTTATGCAATCCTGCGCTGTTTCTTTTGAAGGGGTTGGTATTTGGTTGGAGAATCCTAATAATCCCCTAACGAGTAGTAATGCATGGTATTTTTGGTCATTAAAGTCAAATAAAATTAAATTTCATTTAAGGTTTTCAAACAATTCACATCAATTCAATCATAACACAAAATCCATTATACCACCATTTCAGCACGAATTTAGATACATCAAACATATACGTAAACTACTTACAATCACAACCATATACAATCCTAAGTCTCTGAGTACCATAAAAATAGTACTCTATTACAATAAATAATAACCCAACTTACTTGGAATTTCTCAATCACCCGATCACTTAGTTACAAGTCGATTCGTCTTTGGGTGTCCTATAATACAAATAGATCTTTTTAATACTTATACTTTAAGGATTCATATTCTAAGTTATAATTTAACTCCTTTTTCCATGTATATCTATTATGTACTAATAGTTCTTTCTACTTTATTTCAAGGTTCGGATCTTAAATTAGATTCTAGTTTTTATTCTGAAATCTTAACTATGCTCGAATCCTAATGTGAAATTAATCACGTTAAACTCAAGTATTCTAATATCCTATTGGGTCTTAATTTAGTATTCTAAACTATTCGGTATACGCTAATCCTAATTGGGGTATCAGATTTATTTCCGATGTGAGAAAATCTTACAATTTTATACAATTACCTAAAATTAAATTTTATTTTAGATTTAGTATATCCTAATTTTTATTATAATATTATCTGAATAACCCTAATTTTTTTAGATTTATTAATTTTTAATTCCACATATTTCTAATTTCTTACAATAACCACCTAATTTCCTAAATTAACTATACTTAATACTCCAAAGGTTAGGATTAGGTTTTCACATTAGAGATTAACATCCTTAAACATCTAATTACTATCTAAATCAGTAATTAGTATCTTAATCATCTAATTAACCTAAAATTACCCAATTTTTCAATCATTTTAGGGCTAAAAATTAACTTAAAAATTTCAAAAATTAATTTTAGAAAAATGGTTTCATAACACTGTTGTAGATCACATAAGCATTCTATAAAAAAAAATTAAGCTCCAAACTATACTCCTAAACCTATTTATTTCTAGTTCTAATCATACTCAGTTTTGCTCAATTTGTTAAGAACCTTATATTTTTAGACGTGATTAAACTAAATCATTATTTTTTCCTAAATCTACATACAATAAAACCTTAGAATAACAAGTTTCATAATTTTCTGGGCAAAATAACTAATTTTACGAAATTACACAAAATCAGGGCAAATAAGGGACTCACCCAGTTCAATGCTTTTTGGTCGTCTAAATTCGGTCCAAGTATGTTGGCCGGCCTAGACAGTGGTCTGGAGTAGGGTGGTGGTGGGGGCTCGGTCCCTAGTGGTGGTGAGGTGTGGGTTTGGCTCACTAGCCTTAACTGCACAGTTTCTTTTTTTTTTTTTTTTGGATTTTCTCTTGAATTTTCGAAGCTCTCTAATTTTCTCTGATTCCTAACTATCTAAAGGAGTTCTCTGAATTTTTTTCCTATTTATAGACGTTTTTGGTAATTAATATGCATTAATTAGACATGACATTGCCTCATTTTCTTGATTTTTGGCTTTTGTGTTGCTTAATTCTAATTGGATAATTTTCTTCTTTAGCTCCTGACTTGCCACGACCAGATTTGCATCATTGCATACCCTTCTGATTTTTTTACAATTAATTAATAGTTTTCTTTAATTATTTACTAAGTTTTTGGCCAATTTAAGTAATTTCATGTATTTTTACCTACACGCAAATACATGTGCGGCACATGTGAACATTCCTAATTACTATTTAGGTCATTCTATGATTTTTAGTACACATAGAATCTATCTCTAGTAATTTATTAGTTATTAGATTACACTTTTCGCCTTTTCGGTAATTAGTAATTATTATACTTAAAATTTGAAAATTTTATAGTTTCCTATTTTATTACTTATTTTCTTAAATTCAAGTTTACGGGATCATTTTTACTAATTTTTCTATCAATAGTTTATAATTTAGGTTTGATCGGATCCTTTAATCGATCGCTCTAAACCTAACCTTGTGTTTTAAGTTCAATCCTATGGTCACTTGGCTTAACTTTAAGACTTACAGATTTCAACATCCTAAAACATATAATTATTCATTAAATCAGTAATTAACCATTTAATTATTTAATTAACCATAATTACACATTTTATGCCTCATTTTAAGGCCTAAAAATTATCTAAAAATTTAAAAAATTAATTTTTTAAAATAGGCTTCATAGCACTGTTCTATATCATCTAAATAGTCTATAAAAAAATTTTGGGTTTAAAACTACACTCCTAAGGTTATTTATTTCTAAACCGAAACATGCTCGGTTTTGCATAATTTCTTAAAAACCATATATCACAGGACATATTTTCATCAAAATAATATTTTTTCTAAAAACTACATACAAAAATATTTTAGACTAACAAAATTCATAATTTTCTAAAAATATTTACTATTTTTACAAAATATATTCTTAAAAAATTATACAAAATCGGGTTGGAAATCGAACTTACTGGTATAGGTGGCTCCAGTCACCGCTGGCCACCATGGCCTTGTCGGCCGGTCTAGATGCTGCCACCACGGTGTGGTGGTGGTGGCCGTCTACTCCTAGCTGCTCGTCTGGTGTTGGTTTCTCTTTATGGCCCTAATTGCACAGTTTTCTTATTTTTTTTTTCTAACCCAAATTTTCTCTTAATTTCGCCTCTCTCTATTTTTCTCACTCTTCAAACTGACCAAATGAAGCTTTAGGGAAATTATTTTGCATTAATTTGATTAGACAACTACCTTATCTCTTTTTTTTTTCCACTTTTTATTTGTTGCATTTTAATTGGTTGATTTTGTTTCTTCAATTCCAAATTATTACGCCTCATTTCTGGATTTTTTCTGATTTTTTATTAATTAATTATGAATTTTATTTAATTATTTAGTATTATTTTAGCATATTTCGCGTATTTTAAATAATTACGTATATTTCTACTTATATGTAAATTCATATATAGTACAAATAAATATTCCTAAACATTATTTAGGTCATTTTACGATTTTTAGTATATATATAATTTATCTCTAGCGATTTATTAATTATCGGAATGCATTTTACGTATTTTCGATAAATAATGAGTTATATACTTAAAATTTGGAATTTTTATATTCTGTTATTTTCTTGCTTATTTTCTTAAATTCGAACTTACGAGATCATTTTTACTAATATTTCTAACTTTACTTATAATTTAGGCTTGATCGGATCTTTCAGCCGATCAAAACCTTGAGTGACTAGTTGTAAGGCTTACAGTCGGCAGTTTTGATTGCAAGGTGTAATTTAAGTTTAAAGAGGGAAGATCATGATTCCATTTCACCCCTTAACTCATAATTACTTGTACAACCTTTTTACTCGTGCAAATCCAACGTTTTGTCTCTATCTTTTAAAGGAATTATGTCATGGATGATACCTCAATTTTGTCCAACGATACAGTTAACTACTTAAGCCATAAAAAAAGTCAAGTTATTAGCCAATTGAACTTTTGAGGTTGTTTATGCTATTTGTGCTAATGTTGTTTATCTCTTAACATAATGGATTTATCAACCAGTTACAAAGTCACATGTAGATTGTGATCAAGATAACATAAGTTCATGTAAACGTTCATATGGCATTATTTATTACTATTATTACCGTTGTTATTATTATTAAAATTATCATTATTGTCATCACTATGATTACTAATGTTTTAGTATTATTGTTAGTATACTATGTATAACTTCTAATGTATTAACCTGTTAAGAGCATTATGCCTAAGCACACATATTATGCCTACTCATCTCACACTCCTATTCACTTATCAATAATTTACTAAATACAATCATATTCTAGCATCATATAATGGAATAAAGTCCATTAAATAAGCAATTGTAGGACAATAATTACAAATGTATCTTCCTTTCTCTATAAATGACAAGTCTAAAACCAATTTTTCATCTCTTTATTTCTCTTCACTCACTTATGCAAATCTAAAGTTAGAACTATAAATAGAAAGTACTTTACACCCTCTATCACCTTACAATAACCAAAAACCACTAAACACTCCATCTTACTAGAAAACAATTACAAAGTGGATCCCTTAGGTAATTTCTAGTACTTAAAAAATACACAAAGTATTGAAAACAACCAAATCATGCCACTTTAAACCTCCACCATTTGATTTTGCACCTGCTTTCGATTTGATCACCACCACAACTTCACTATAGACTTAAGACTCTATCAATGGTGGTGGTACTCGAAACTAAAGTGGTTAGAGAATCAAATGGTGGAGGGTCAAAGTAACATGATTAGTTGTTCACACACATTTGATGGTGATTGTTTTATTTATTTTATCTTCTTGTTCACCTTCCACTATTTAGTTCTATCACCTTCACTTAAACCTAAATCTCTCTCTAACCTTCACGTTCCCCTTCCCTTCCAAATCCTAAAATAACCTAATAATGTCTTTACTCCCTCGTCTTTGCCCTATCTTAAATCTTAGACTTCCTACCTCCTCTTCCTCTTGTCTCCTTTCTCCATTCTCTTTCTGAACTCCCAAACCCCAATGTTCTCCTACAAGAAATCACAAGTTGTACTTTCCTCAAGTCAAATCCAACACTTCTCGAATCCAAAATAATATATACGATTAAATATATTTAATTATATAATGTGATGAGATTTTAAAGTGCAAAAAGGAAAAAAAAAAAAACTCAAAATAGGTCAAAGTCGGGTTCTTTTAACCTAACTAAATTTGCTTTGGATGTTACTTTTTTTCCCCCTTTCCCCCTTTTTTTGGGATAGTGTGCAACTACCATCACCTTAATTAAGTTGCGTTGTCCTATTACTATGATAAAGATGCACAACGTACCACATTAAGCAAGTTACATGACCCTCTCTATTGAAGGTAAATAGTCGGTTGGGGTTTGGAATTATTTTTCTAACTTTTTTATTATTTATTTTCTTTTTTCCATTTTTATTAGATTATTTAAGTATATGTTTCATTAAATTAATATTGTTTACTAATTAATGTTGACATGCATATTATTATTATAAGTGATAGACAGTGATGAAATATAGGTCATTGTTAAAACTTCAAGGAAAAAAATTATAAGTCAATTGCTTACATGTATGTCAAAACAAAGAACAGTTTGAAAGCTAAAAAGAAACATGTTATAAAAACATAAACTAAAAGGTAAATTACTTAAATCAAAAGTATGACGACCATTTTCAACTTTCTTTAGGATTAACTTATTGATGTTTGATGTATTATTAAATAAGATTAGGTGAAAAATTGATCGAACCGTGAATCAAGTTGGATTAGTCTGAACTAAACTATGAATAGGTTTGTACCATAAATTACAAATCCAATCAAATTCTTTTATTATGTTTTGAAAAAATTATGGACAAAACTTGATTGTGACAAGCAAAAAGGAACAATGGTGATAGTGCCATTCTTCAAATAATATAAACTCTTTTGTCTCTTTATCTATACTTTCACCTTTAGAGATTACTAATATGTTCTAGCATGAATTTAGATGCACACAATGAAGAACTCCATGCAATGTGATGTATTGGAAATAATTGAAAAGATCAAGAAGCACTTTTTAACTCCCAAAAGCCTTTTTGTACATATAGCTTGCAATTCAAGATTGGTTACGACATAAATCTTCCATGTTCTAAAGTTTGTTGCCTATAAAATATTTTGACCCATAATTATGTCCACATTGCTAAAGATGCTTGAATAATAAATCTAAAACTTGGAAAATTATCACTTTGAAGAAGATAAACAAATGCTTGAAGAATATACCAAGTAAATCTTCATATTTTCAGTTCATTAAGAAATCATTCTAATTTCAATTGAATAACAATCTCTGCTTAGAATTGTTTCAAACTTGCCAAACGCTTAGTTAAAATATAAACTTCTAAACTTCATCCTACTTTATCATCATTTAATCTCCCCCCCCCCCCCCCACAAAAAAAAAAAAAAATAATAATAATAATCTCAGTTGTAACTAAACTAAACCAAACATATTACTCAAATATGTTTGACTGGTAGAGCTAGGCTTTACCTACAAAACAGACATACTATGTAATTATAGTGATGTTTTTGACTCCTTCTAATAAGCTTCTAACTTTACATCTATGTTATAGTAGTATTCTTAGTTGTAAGCACTCTAAATACTTGTCGGTATCTTCTTCATACATGTTTTGATGTCATCAAAACTAAATTATGATACTTTAAATCAAGAAAATAACCAAACTATAATATTTGATTTAGTTTGATTAGTAGGAGTGAATTTTATTGAATCAAACTATACTCATCCCTATTATTATTATTTTGCTAACCATGTTATAATTTATAGGAGGGGAGATTCACACCCATCCCTATTATTTGAACAAGGTGGATCCATTGCTCATCTATTTCTTATAAAATTTGAAATTTGCACATTCTAATTTATATATTAGTACCATATATATTTCATCTTAACTTTTTCCTAAATTTTACGTTTGTCATTACATGTACTGCTTTGAGTTTATGTTTATTTTTCTATTGAAGAGAAAATTTAAAATGTAAAATATAATGTTATGTTTGATACGTAGGAAAGATCTAAAATGGATTGAAATATAATGAATTAAATTGGTATAAAATTGAATCAAGAGTGGGATAATAAACTAATTCTTTTATTTGGAAATGTCCACAAGTTCCTTGACTTTATTCTTATATGATCTTTGATTATAGCTAAAAGTGTACAAGCGGGTTAAATTAGTTAATCCGACCTGACTCACTTTGGCTCGTGAGTTAAACGAGTTGAGCTAATTTAGTACGCTTTTAAATGGGCTAAAAAGCCTTGACCCTAACCAATTTAAAAGGTAGGTTAAATAGATCGGTTCGCGAGCTAAAAATATAAATGTATTAAATGAGTCGATTCATATCAACCCATATTGGCCCACTTTTAAACAGGTTAAAAAACCTTAGCTCAAATCTATTTAAAAAACAGATTAAACAGGTCTATTTGTAGGTTAAAATCTATTTACACACCTCTAATTATAATATATTCTTAATAGTATGGAGTCTGTAAGTAGTATTATTTATAAAAAATGCTTTTAGTTCTTCTACAATCTCATATGGATGTTTTTGAATCGAAACACATACGATGAATTTATAAATCTTTATCTATATCTATATCTATATATATTATTTAATTCTTAAGGGTTTTGATAAGTGCATTAATATCTTAACTTTTGAAATTACTATTTAAGTCTCTAATATAATACTATATAGAGAAACAAACCAACATTAAAATAATCTTTTAAAACTATAAATGACTGTAATATGAGTAGATTTGTTAACTTCATTAATTTCTCTTTCTTTACATCCCCACTTCTCTCATTTCATATTCCATTAAATTTTCTCTCCCTCCGTAAGCTCTCTCTCCATCTTAAAGTGCCCTAGAGAGTTTGATTTGGGTTGGGGGCGGGGGTAGGGAAGTTTTGAAATATTCATGGATGGCAAAGTTAATAAAAGGTTTCGTGTAATTAAAATATCGAAAAAACGGGAAATCTGTTAACATAGATAGCAATTTTTGAATTGCATGTACTTTTATGTGATTTAGATTTCATTTGCTAATTTCTATAATCTTCTTTTTAGTAGTGTTTCCATATAATTTTTTTTCCTTTTTGCCAATAAATTTCTATATGATTTATTTTTTTCTTTTCTTAACCATCTATATTGGATGTAATTAAGTCGTACAACTATATTTTAATATTGATCATAGCGACATATATATTTCTTAATAAGTATTGCAGGTACATTTTTATTGATGAAAAAAAAAAAAAAAACACCAACAATTGATGGCGATTATTTTATTTTATTTTTTTACCATCCTCTGTCCGGTTCCATCACCTTCACCTAAACCCTAGTTCCCCTCTCTACCCTTCTCTCTCTCTCTCCTCTCTCTCTCTCAATCACGCGAACCATCAATTCCCTCAAAGCCCCAAACTCTAAAACCCTTGTCTAACCCTAACCATGTCTTTTCTCTCCCGTCTCCGCTCTATCCCAAAACCCAAAACTTCACAACTCCTCCTCCTCCGCTTCCTCTCATCTCCTTCCTCCATTCTCTCTCCAGACTCCAAAACCCCACTCTTCTCCCACCAAAAATCGCGAGCCGCATTGTCTCTCCTCAAGTCGGAATCCAACCCTTCTCGAATCATCGACATCTGCAATGCGGCCTTTCTCACTCCTTCCTTTCACATTGACCGTATCGCCTTTTCCGTCGCCATCTCCAAGCTTTCCAAATCGAATAACTTCCAATTCATCCGCGAATTCCTTGAGGAATCGAAAACCCGGCCCGATCTTAAAAATGAATCCTTCTTCTGCCACGCGATCGTTTTGTACGGTCAGGCCAACATGATTGAGGATGCAAAAAGGACGTTCAAGGAAATGGGCGAATCCGGTATGGGTTTTACCACTAGAGCTTTGAATTCTCTCTTGTTCGCTTGTATTTTAGCTAAAGATTATGGCGAATTGAAGAGGATATATGTTGAATTCCCAAAGAGTTGTTCTATTACACCTGATTTAGATACGTATAATCATGTGATCAAGTCGTTTGCGGAGTCAGGATCCACAAGTAGTTCGTACTCGGTTTTAGCTGAAATGGATAGGAAAGGTGTTAGGCCAAACGCGGTTACATTTGGAAATATGCTTGCTGGATTTTATAAGGAGGAGAGAATGGAGGATGTTGGGAAAGTTTTGAACTTGATGGAGGACTACAAGGTGAAGAAAGGACTTTCGATTTATAATATTAGGATACAGAGTTTGTGTAAGTTGAAGAAATCATACGAGGCAAAGGGGTTGCTTGACGCAATGTTGTTGAAAGGGATGAAGCCAAATTCAGTCACGTATACACATTTGATTCATGGGTATTGTAGCGAGGTGAAGTATGATGAAGCCAAGGAGTTGTTTAGGAGTATGGTAAATAAGGGGTGTAAGCCTGAGAGTGATTGTTATTTTACCTTGATTTATTTCTTGTGTGTGGGGAAGGATTTCGAGAGTGCTCTAAATGTGTGTAAAGAGAGCATGGAGAAGAATTGGATTCCTAACTTTGCAACGATGAAGTTGCTTGTGAATGGGCTTGCAGGTGTTGGAAAGGTAGATGAGGCAAAGCAGCTGTTAAAGGAAGTCAAGGATAGGTTTTCGAAGAACACTCATTTGTGGGATGAAGTTGAAGCTGCCTTGCCTCAATGAGGAATGCGATGTGGGAATCAGATGTTTATTTGCTAGGTACATGGGTCAGTTATAGAAGAGATGCAGGAGTTCATATGACAGAGGCATGGTTTTACCATCTCTGAGTTTTGGCTTGGATGCCATTATCATTACTCTTGTTTAAACATTTCCTAGCCTCGTGAGAAGTTAATAAGAAAAGGCTTTGTTCGTGGCATTGATAGGTTATAATCTCTTCTATATCCTTCCCTTTTGTAACATTGTTGAGAGGTAGCATTCCTGGCATAATTTTGCTCTTCATGGAATTTTAACAAAAAATGTTGGAAGAAAGTGGGTCTTTCCTGATCCGTTATGTCTACTGAAGGCTATTAAATTATTGGGTTTGCATTATTTGAACAACTCAGTAGTTATCGTTGTACCATCTCATGAATTGTTATTTATTGCTGAGCTGCCCTATTCCAATTGCACTGTGTAGTTGGCAGAACCATGGTCCTTTTGTGCTGGGAATAAGATCAAGTTGTATCTAGAACTTCTGTTTTGATGCAGATCTATATAGGTGTTGTGATGCATTCTATTACAAAAAGCAGTGCTCCATATCGTTCTGGTTAGCTTCTTAATGGTTGTATAAGTTGGATTGCATTATGGGTATCAAGTAGAAAGTCTTGGAGTGCTGCAATCTAGAAACACTTTAGACTGTGGCTTTTTCTATATCTTGGAAATTTGCAGTTATGATGAAGGAAGGTTACTATGAAATATAACAAAATAAATGGTAGCTGTGAAATTAAGTTCCTTATGGATCCAAGTTTCTTATGCTGAATCCAATAGCTCTATATCTGCATACTGTTGTAGTGCTCTATTCTCTTTACCTGTATTCAAATGGATATGGGGTTAGGGGGTTTTGATATTGATGTTGTTGAATCAATAGAGGACCATTCTAAATTTAATTTAGTTTACCATCAATGTACCAAGAAAAAGAAAAGAGAAAAAAAATTGTAGGTTTGTGCTCCCCTATGATCTCTGTGGTGCTACTGAGCGCCCTGTTACTGCTACTGCTAGTGATGGAAAAAGGCAATGCTTCATGGAACATGGTTTTAAGACCACTTGAGGTGCCTGTGCCAAGCAAATGAGCGAGCGCTCCTTACCTGGCAATTTATTAGGTCGGTTCATTTGGTCCTTAGTATGTATAGTTTAATATGTGCTGTCTTTGTTTGAAATTAGTTTGCTGTTATTGGGCGCATGCCCCCTTGAAATTCCGTCTTTTCCGCACAGCTGATGTTCTATACCACCACAATCTGTCTGATGGCTAAAATGCTATAGACGGTACTTGGTTTCATCTTATGCTTCAAGCACGTGAACGTAGTAAAAGGAATCAGTAACGCTTCTCTTTTGTAAAAGTTCTTATGTTCTTTTATCATCGGACCGAAAAGGTAATAATGTTGGAGAAATTTATTATTGAACTGATTAAACTTGAAATTCAATAACAGTAAAATGTTTTGCTTTCCTTCATATACTAGTTTACAGTATTCAATATAGAAAATCACAGAAATTTCCTCTGCACTGGGTATGAGAAATTTTTGGCCTTTGCTTGTTAAGTTAATGATATCAGACACGTGGTATAAGTTAGCCCAGGTAGTGTAAATGTCCCCGAAAAGTTGGATTGGTTATAAATTTACGAGCTGATATTGAAACTTAGGTTAGTTGATTGAGAAATGGTAAACTTTAGGTACTAAATTTGATATTTTTCCAAAATGTTAAAATGTGCAGAGCGGTGAGGGATGGACATAGGCGAATATCCCCATTACCGGAGGTAGAAAATGTCAATATCATCATTGCTACACGAAACTTGTGAGGCAACAGGATTTACCATCATTACCTCTTGGGATGCCTTACATCATCTCCAATCCTAACAAACTCATCGTGTGTTCTTAGATGTCATGTTACTATATTAAGTAATTCTTTTATTAAGAAACTTATTATTTTATCCCTCAATTCCTTTATAAAATTAACATTTTTAAAAAAATTTTGTGAATCCTAATAAAATTATAGAACCAATTAGAATTAATAAGAAGAAAAGAAAAAAGACCAACTTTTAACATTGTTGTGTAGAGTAACATGACTAGGATAGGCAACGCACTTCAACGGTGAAGGGTGTTGTTACTTGGTCTTGGAATACGTGAGAAGATTCCTGCGTTGTGGATGCTCTTATGCAGCAGTAAGTTTTGTTCTTTTCATTAAATTGATGTCAGGTTAGGGCTAATTTTGATAATACAAGGGCATTAATCAAAATAAGGAATAACACATGTTTACCAAGAAAAGAACAATGTTGAATATAAAGCACTTTCTACCATCCAAGCATAGTGTGCTTAACATTATTCAGTAATGTGAAGAAACGAAAACCGTGATTGGGTGAAAGTTAAAAAAAAAAAAAAGTCGAAATAAAATCTTTATACATTCTATTGGACATGAAAGTGAAAAGGAAAAACCATCTAGATTTGTTATAGCATTTAGTATATGCATAAAATACAAAGACATAATATAAATCGATTCTGTGCAAGATGAGATGCGAGTGGCTTACCTACTACCAATTAAGATTTTAGTCTTACAGCGTGTTTTCCTTTTCCTACCATAATTATCCATACTTTGCGGTGCATTGGCCACGATTTCCCGGTCACGGGACTATCATTTGAAGTGCTGCGTTGATAGAATTTTCGCTACTGCTTGAAATGCCGACTATTGATAATGAATTTCGACCTTGGGGCCCAGGCCTAATAAGGCCAAAGCTCAACAGCCCAGCACGGATGAGCCCAGTAGTCTAGGGTACCAGCGCCTGTCCACCTCACCCTGCGACCGATCCTTGGGGTGATCGGCTTTCAAGCCGAGCCCCCAAAAAAGAAGGTTACATGTCTCTAGTACAACTACTCATCCAAGAACTGAATAACACTCGAAGCCTCCCCTATAAGCTAGTACATCCACTATCTCTCTCTTCATACAAATCCTAGGTTCCTCTTTTAAAAAATCACCAGTTTTTGGTGGTTATCAAAAAAAACCAATACCATCAATAGCTTCCTTAAGCACAAACATCCCTAGATCTACCTCTAATTCAACTTGAGTAGCCTCTAAGTAAGCTCCATTACTGTTCATCCTCTCTTCACCATTGGTTTACCTTCACACACTACTTAAGTTACCTCTTTTCATGAAAATAACCTAATTTATTAAGGTTATGTTTAGAATGAAGGAAAGAATTAGGAGGGAAAGGAAAGTAGGAGAAAAATGGGATTTTCAATGTATTCTTTCTTATTTGGAAAGAGAAGGAAAAGTGGATAAAATTTTTCATTGGTTCCATCAATTTTTGTTCCTTTCCAAATTGGAGAGAAAGGAGAGGGAAAGTTAGAAAAGTTATTTAAATTCCAATTCTATTCTTCCTTATCCTATTTCTTATTTATGGGTATGTTGGTTGTTGATGGTGTTTTTTTAGTAAAATAGATTAAAGGCTTGCTTTAATAATATAGAGGCTTAAGCTTAACTCTTAGAGTTCATCCGAGTATGCGTATCGATTCGCCTACAATAAATATAAAATAAGATCATTAGATAAGAGGACTTTCTTTCATTTTCTCATTCTTTCTATTATGTAACAACTTTACTCTTATCACAAAAGGGTTAATTTAGATATCGGAGTAACCACGCTGCTTTCCATACTCATTTTCTCGTGTTGTTGCTGCCCGCGTATTAAAACGAAAATCATTAGTTAATAATTAATGCTATATGTGGAAAAGTGTAATTTATTGTTATGATTTTCAATGTTATTTAGAAATCGGCTAGCCAGAGGCTCTACCTTTTTCATGGATTCTCCTATATCTATTTCATGGTGGTTCTTTTCCTCCATTGTTTCTTTAGATCTGGGCAAATCAGTTGGTAGTCTATTGGTATTTTTCGATCATTTACTTCTCGTTTTAAATCAACACACCGTTACTTGTTTCTCTTTATCATATTCCTTTGATCCTGGATGTTAATTGGAATCATCAGCTTTCCATATGCGATTTGAAAATTAAGGACCATGTCGGGTTTCCTCTTTCAAGAGTTTAGTAACCACAACTTTGTCTTCTTGCGGTTCATAACTGTTATTGCTTAGTTGGTAACTGTAGCTTTACATACAGTTTATTTTTCTTCAACTGAACGAGTTAAGTTTAAAGAGGCTTGAAAACTACTTAGGAACCGCTACAAGCCACCTTCTGGATTGTTGGACTTTACGAAGTTCATCCTTGATTATAAACCTACTACAACTGAATTAATATCGGAATGAATATTGCTTGTCTGGCTAAATATTTCAATAGACATACTTATAAATCTAGTACAAAGCCTATGTGATTTCAGTAAAGATACCCACCTAACACACTTACAAAATTATCGGGTAAACACCATCTGTATAATTGTGTTTGCTAGACCCCCTTATGCCGAGTTACGTGCAAGTTGTTATTTTATTTGGGTCGAGTGGAAGAGCATACAATGTTCTTTTCCAAGAACTCTTTACTGAACAACACATTCGCATGCCTAGCATTACCAGATCTGATTTCAACTTAAATACCATGATGCCTAATTGCGCATGAGGTTAAAGAAGCTTTACTCCGAGCTCTATATGGCAGGTCCATGCACGAGTCACTTGTAGAGAACCATACAAGAAGACCGACGTTTGCAAACCTCAGTTATTATAGAGCATCGGATACCAGGACTCGATCTGGTGATTCTGAACATGAGAGTGGCCGAGTAATTCTCGAGTATGGCATACTAATTTGAAGCTTTAAGTGGCAACCGTAATTTGATGAGATTGAATAATAACCTCAGTACTCCAAGCATACTTCCACGTTATTCCATCGGTAGCAAAGAGTCTTTTCATGGATGCTCAGCATCGAGCTTGTCAACAATTTCTCAGTTTTATCCTTCAAAGCTGTGCAAATTCATGCAGAACTTCATGTTGAGTTATATTCTTCACAAGGAATTGAGCTTCTTCTAGAAGCTCTACACTATCAAGCTACTTTTGACCGATCTGTTGTAAATAGTTAATGAGCTACTAAGTGCTTATTGATGAGAATCAGGTTATTAGACCTCTGACCTGCAGTCAAGCTTGAGGACTGGAGAGATTAACACGATAAATCCTTCTGTTTGTACCGACCTCTATTGAAGTCGAGTACTTCTTTATTGTACTGTGCTGAGCCGTATAACTACTCATCTTTCTGTAGTACGTTGAATTGATGATTATTCACTCCCGCTTGAGTTGATTAATTATTAGGCATCTTTCTCATCGAGAAGTCAAGAAAGAGAGACTCTGGACCGACTAAACCATCCTTATTTGGATAAGTCACTTGTCCGTACTTTTTGTTCACATCTTCTAACAATTTCGCTAATGTAATATCGCCATATATATAGTATTATGTATAGAATTCGTTGTACCAATGATTATTTTTTTTGTATATTTATTTTTACCTCTTTGTATCTTGTACATTACTTCTTTAGGAAATATTCTTTTTGTTTTTTCTTTTTTAGGCACGTTACCCTAATTTATAGGTATAAATATCCTTGTATTTATAACTGTAAGGAGAATCGGATTATCCTTAATACACTTGAGTATTTTCTTCCTTACGTAAACACTCTATTTGTTCTCGGCATCACTTTTATCCTAACCCTTGAGTGAGCTTAGGTGACAAGTAATCTCACCGGATCGATTTGTGCGTCATATTGAATTATGCCGTGAATCCTCGGAAGTTCCATTGGTGCGTCATATCCTCTTGAGCTGTTCGTGGGTTTTGCTTACCTTTCATTCGTCATTCATTCTTTTCGTACTTTTTTCCATTAGTTCTTTCGAGCTTTTTATAAGCTTGGATCCATCTAGTAACCAATCTTATCAATTCTTGATCACGATTTGCATCGCTTATGCTAAGTGACATTTAGATGTTGAGTAAATCAATGGACCGAAGTCTGAGATATTGTTTAAAACTAAGCTAATCTACTTCCAAGTAGGGTTGCCCTAATCTTTGATAGCTTACAAGCTACGAGTTTGATAAACTAAACCAAGTGTAAATCTACACCTTAATCAACACCATCAAAAGCCAAGCTCTTGATTCGAGATTCAATTCGTAACTTGCCAAGCACTTTCTCCATTAGCTAAGTAATGGCTCCATTAGCCAACTTTGTGAGGTGCAACTTTGCAACTAATCTTATTATCATATGAGAATTTGGCAAATTTTTGAAGCATATCTATCTCTTCTGCATTAATACTACCATTTTGGGCTTTATTTGAGTGTACATCAAGCTCTTTACTTGGATTGAGCTTTACCTCATTCGAATTGTCGATCTATAGCAAATAAATCTGAGCATGATCTAACATGAGTAGCTAGTTTAAGCTGGTCTAAAGTCAAGTCCAAGTTATTCTTTATATGGAATGATGAATCCTAATGGAATAATGACTTGATGGCCAATGGTTTTACGAATGTCGAGCATAATAGAAATTCTTATCAAATCGAGATCCTAGTTACCTAGTTATATTCGGTAGTTGTTTAAGTAGAGAATGTCGAGCCTTTGTATGTTGAAGCATGCCATACTATTCTTTACTAAACATGCTGTGCACAAATATAATCAAGAAAAGAGCATGCTGATGTGTATAAAGTGTTGCTACACTTGAGCAGTGTATGTTCACAAGTGTTGAAAAATACTGTGTGTAGGCTAAGTTCTATTACGTATGCTGAACATTGTCTTTTCGTGTGCACATGTGGGAAAGTTAAGCATAGGTTGGCAAGGTGTTTTATATATACGCTGACCTCACAACAAATAATGAAAGCACTTTCCTTATTTGAGTCATAGTCACCCAACAATCAACAGACTTGAATAATTGAACTACAGCACATGAAGCAATTTCCTCTATAAAATTGTTAGTGATCTACCAAACTGAGTGTTGGTCATGCTTTTTAATGCCGATCTGAACTCCAAATGTTCGAGCCCTGCTTCTGTTTTGATCCTCATTGAGAAAAGATGAATAAAAATCCTCTATCGTTATTTATGATTCATTTAATCTTTTCTTTTAAGCTATGTGCTTTACGTTGTCTCTTATGCCAATCAATTGTTAATATTCATACTCAATTCATGAACAATGTGTCATCAAACTACATGATGCTCCAATGAGAATTCAAAATAGATTAGGGCTAAAGAAATGCCCTTTATTTTAAGCCCATGTAAGTATAATTCGCTAATGAGCTACTTTTCAATAGCTCAAAGTCCTACACCCTATGAGTGACGAGCAAGTCATATAAAATGATAGTCCTTAAGTCCTATATCCAACGAATGATGGGAAATGGAAATTTTTGAATCTCTAAGTCCAAAGAGAAATTTGGACATAAGATATAGAACCTTAAACTCTCTTAAGAGTGATAAGTATAATGCTATAAGTCTAATAAAATGACGACTAGCTATATGAATACCCTAAGCTATAAAGCGGCGTTGGGTGAAATATTCTAAATCTTACAAATGGTATGGAAGATACGTAAGTAAGCTCAAAGTCTTACACATTAACAAACTAAAGGCTAATTAGCCTATTTTACGACTCTACTTAGCATAGGTCATCCCTAGCTCAGATGACTTACATGCTTTCTTTCTTAATCTTTTTAAGTACACCAGTCTCTTCAAGCATACCGTTATTTACAAGTACTCTAACTACTCTTGACTTTTGCCTCTTTAGGCCCTTGTATCATCTTGGTCTTTTAGACCTTTTATCACCGACTTTTATAAAGCTCCAACAAAATTGACCTCTCTGGATACTCTCTTTTCTAAGTCGATCATCAAAGAGAGTAGGGAGAAATGTTGATAGCATTTTTTAGTAAAATAAACTAAAGGCCTATTTCAGTAATATGGAGACTTAAGCTTAACTTTTGAGGGGCATTCAGGTACATGCATCAACTCTCTTATTACAAATATTAGACAAGATTCTCAAGTAAGAGGACTCTCCTTCATTCTCTCACTCTTCTTATTATGCAATAACTTTACTCTTATCATAAAAGGTTGATTTAGGTATCGGAATGGCCATATCGGAACACACTCTAGTGCCTTCTATGGCCGTTTTCTCGTATTACAGGTGTCCACATATTGAAATGAAAATTATCGATCAACATTGATTATTCCATTTTGTCTTTAATAATGATTAAAATTCCTTTCACTTTCCTTCCTCTTATTATCCAAACACAATAAAATGAATTAAATACTCTCATAGTTTTTTCTTTTTTGTTTCTTTCCTCCGAAACTCATTCCTTCCATATTCCTTCTCTCGTGCTAAAAAAAGTGTAAATGCAAAGGGATGGGGGTGTAAGGTTTGGGGTAATGATTATCTTGATTCTGTAAGAAGATCTTATTAATCTCAAGCCCCAAAAAACTTAGGATAAGATGTCTTAAGTTGCAGGCTATCGTCCAATTATTTGGGGCCTTGTACTCTACCTATAAATATTCCAATTCCCCCTTTCATGATAAAGTTTGAATAGCCTAATATATATGTATATACTTTGTTGGACTTACTCTTGCTCTCCACAATTTGTAACTAACTTAAACATTAGAGTAATCCTGCCAAACAACCCCCGACCATTTTTCTCACTCTATCTATTTTGTAGGCTGCTTAAAACGATTTCCTTCTTCGTACCCCAATTTTTACTGCCAAAATCTAAGACCAACAATTATTGAAGAAACCTTTTACTTATTTATGCATTAACATTTTTCGCGAAATTGTGTAACCAATGTTTAAAAAAAAAAGTGGATAATTTATATTTTAAAACCTTAACTAGAGTGAGGGAAACCCTCTAATGGACCCTTCTTATTTCAAAAGCACTCATATTGTTTTTCGTCTGGTTGTGGTTTTGGACCTTTGGCCATTCTCTAACTAGGGCCTCAGCCCTTGGTTCAATCCTAAATGTAGGATAAATCCGTAAAAACACAAACAAAAGAAAATCGTAAAATGGGGAATGGAAAATTAGGCAAATCTGAGCCTCACTTAAAGGGTTAATTAGGAAAATACACCCACTTTTTTGGGCATTCCGGTTTCCTTTATATTTCGCGTGCCTATTTTTAGTATCTAACTAATCCCTTTTTCCTTTTGGTTCCTAGAGAAAGAAAAGGTTATTACTGTTGATCTTATGTGTCATGTGGGTTAGAAATATGGCAAAGTTCTTACTTTGTCTGACGAAGGCTAAGCCCAAATTTTAGGTGTTATAAAATCTCATAGGCTTAGTACTTGATTTTCATTTTTATAATTACTATCTTTCTTTTTTTTTTTTTTTTTTTTTTTTTTGGCCTCGGTTACTATCTGGTTAAAGAAAAAGGCTTTTTGGACTTCTAAAGACAAGAAAGTCTATGAAAAAACCATCACGTCTGATTTCTATTACAGAGGAAACGCAGATGAGGATATATTTATATCTTCTTCCAGGCAAGCTCTACACTCTACATCAAATGCTACTGCGCGATTCATCTTACAGCTTCCGAATTCGCGATATGGTTCCGTGTACGTTTGTGGGACGCGTACGTTGTTGTCCTGTCTTGTTAGTATGATTCGTGCATAACGCGTATGTTTGATCCTAGAGTGTATATGTTTTTTAATGTGCTCCAACTTCCTACAAAAATTCGAACAACATGAAAAACAGATTAGCTGCCTGCCCAGGACGTTGTCAAGAGCTTTTAACTTAGCTGAGCAGAGATGATCTGATCAAAACGAACTTGGTACATATGATCGAATTGAATCGAATCGAATCGCTTGGGCATGGTTTTGTTTTCAATTTAGAGAATTTGTAAGGGCTTGATGTTTGGATAATTATGTCCATCTTCGTCTCTATGCATAGCTTCCAGTTCTATAACAATATCTCCACATTCGTCATCTGCACAGATAGATTCAGATTCAAGCCAGAGAAATTGATTTGTCGCAAACCTTTTAGTTACATTGAAATACTATTCGTTTTAAGGGATTTATACGAGTCTTCGATCTTTTTCTTACGTTTACGGTTCTCGATACAATTTGTATCATATATGATAAAAAGGCTTGAAAAAAAAAAAAGAAAAAGAAAAAGAAAAAACAAAAAGGCAGAAGTTGTTAAGAAGTTTTCAACCTAATTTTAAGAGCTCACACCATGTTTATCCTAAAAGAATGTAGAATTCGTTTCTTTAACCGTGAAAAGAAGCGCCAAGACACAAGTTATAAATATGCTCTTAGTGGCCCATCCCATACACTTTATTATAAATTTGAACATAATTGATTGATATCCTTTCCATATAATTAACCACACCAACTCACGAACCACTGCCACCCACTCATGAACCACGATCCATGACCCACAACCCATCCTAGGCTCTCGCCTTTACCTAACCCGGACTCCACTTTCATCCCAACCATTTTCGTTCGTCCCAGCACTATCCTCAACCCAACCAGCACCAAACCCTAACTCGAACCTTACCTTGACCCAGCAGCGAACCCCCACCTAGCCATGTCATCCACAGACACCATACACATTGATGTATTTTGGAACCTATTCTTGCCCTTTGATTTGGGCTTCCTCTAATTGATTCTTAGCACGGTTGTTAGCTTTTGCTTTTTTAGCCTTCTGCCTTTTGTCACGAGAACATGATACACGTATCATATGACCCACATTGGGACTAAGAATAATTTGAAACAAATTTTATTCTTCTTACAACCGTATTCATAATTATTACTTGATTTGATTTGATTAATTCGAAACCATCTATTCGAACTCCACGTTATATATGCAAAGTTAGACATTCATCGGATGGATCAAATTGGAATAACATAAATATATACAAACAAAATCATCAATCTACTATGAGGTATACATTCTTTTTAAATCTCCTCCTTGGAAACAATCTCCAAAAAGGATGGACTATGATAGCTCTATAATATCAAAATCATATAAGAACATAAAGATTTTACAAAGAAAAAAAAAAAAGAGGGTTTTCTAAGAACCCATTGACTGGATTATCCATCACCTCACCGTTGAAATCCTCATTACATTAACTCTTATAGCGATTTTAATGGACGGACTGGATAACCCCATCGACGTATCATTTCCATTCATATCAAAGAAAAAGTAGCAAAATGTGTTGAGAAGCAGAGCATTGCCTAAACATGCAAATTATCGAATTCATCCTTGAGGATGGTGTAGTTGAAACCCTTGATTCCATTCATATCATTTCCATCCGCAACATCCACAAACGAGCACATAGTGGGCCGGACACCGGTGCTCTTCCGCCGCCTCTTGCGACTCCATGTCATGGGGAGGAATGACAAGCCATTCTTGAAATGCACCTTGAGGGAAGAAGCCATCTCCATCATTTGAGTTTGTGATCTCTTGGGGTTCCTTTGCTTTCTTACCTCAAACTTGCTGTAATATTCGATTTCCTTCCTCACAAGAGACCCTACGGTCCCTCTTGTTCCGATCGCAACCGGAGCACCCGTTGCCATGGACTGCGGTTGAGATCAAATAGAAGAAGAACTAATAACGTGTATTGAAGTGATTTTAAGGGAATTAGTGTCTTTGGGTTTGGTCTTAAAAGTGATGGAGATGGCTTCTGTTTGAAGAAAGTGATGGCTTTGGTTAAGGAGCTTCTGTTCAGTTTCAGTGCTTTTACATATGTTTATTATTCCCTCCTTTATCAAAGGAGAAAAGCGTGGGGTTTTGATGTATAATTAGTACTGTTTTACAGGAGGTTTGTTTTGATGAAAATATTCTTTTGGGTTCTTTCCGTATCTTTCATAATTAAAGTTTGATAATTTTCATATTACAAAGACAATATAGATACTAATGACTTTCATTAAGAAGTGTAAGTAGAAGTCAATCATAATGACTGATTTTTTTTATTTTTTTAATAATGATGGTAGCTGATAATAATAAAAAAATATTAATCTCTTAAAATTACTGCAATAATACCGACAACTTTTAAGGGCAATAAAATGTTTTTAAGGCATCCCACTAACAAAGACAACACAACCTCAGTTGGAATACATTGTTTCGTTCGTAAAAGCATCTACATGGACCAAGTATCTATAAGTTCAATAATAAATTGTATGACACCAAGTATATAAATATTATATAATGAAAATGTAATAACTTGAATTTTCATAATTAAATAAATTAATTAAAGGTAATGAGAATGATTTAAAAGTTGGGGGTATTTTGGTTAAATAGATATGAAAAGGCACATGTCTAATAGTACGTTGCTTTCATTTCTATTCTTTTTCCTCCTTCTGCCTTAACGTTTCTTTGTAAATACAATAGTTCCATCTCCTCTCATACACTCGATGCAAGATCTTACTGGTAAGTGGGAAAATTTTTGCAAAATCCTTAAAGTTCTGCATTTAGAATGTGGAATCTCATATAAAATTCCTTATTTTAACAGTAGGAGAATAAGGAATAGAGGGGTTTGATGGTTTCACGGTTTAAAAGAGTAAACTTGTGGTAAGTATAATGAATATCGATCTCTAGTGTTACTACTATTGTTAGAATGTTGAATTGAGTCTAAAGACATGATTATTAAAGGAAGTGCAGAAGAAACAATGTTGGAGAAGAATTGAACAAAGAGACTCAAAACCGATAAGTAAGTAACGATTTCTTCTAAGTTAGATTGTGATTCTTTTGTTAAAATCGATATGTTAAGGATTTGGAAGTTGAAAATGTTGTAGTTGAAAAGGGAAATGTTGAATTAAAGGTTATGGAGTAGGAAATTTTAAAGAAGAGGAAGAGAATTCTTAAGTTTTATTTTGGTTGCGAGGACAGACTCTACAGAATTCAAAGCTATCGATTGATTGGTAGCCAATCTAGTGACAATTTAGTGATCGATTAGTCAAAGAAATTATAATATTGATCAATTGGTAGGGTACTTCTTGAACTCAAAAGGTTCTGACTTGTTTTATTTTCTAGCTACCGATTGGTAGCACTTTCATTGATCAATCGATAAGTTATAGAACACAAACAAAATGTTTGAAACTCTTCCATTTTGTAACCTTTTTCAACCAAACCAAGTCCCTCTTATTTTTAGCACTATTCTTAGCTAAACAACGAACCAAAAACACACTGTAACAACTTTTAACCAATTAATCAAATTTATCATAAGAACTTAGGTGTTGGTAAGGGTCAAAAGGGATAGAATTAGGATGTTAATTGATATGATTGGATCATAATCTGAGCGTCATACTTTATTTAATGTCAAGATTAAGAAGTAAAGCTATAGCGGATTCTATTGAGTTACTCATCTCAAGTACGAGGTTAAATGAATGTGTTTATTAACACAATACGAGGTTACATGCTTGTTGAATGTGTTTATTAGTTTAGTTGTTAAATGAATTTAGTTATATTTGACCTTAAATGCTTAATGTGTTGAGTGTGTTTCGTTGGGATTAAGGATTCGGGAGTACCAATGATCTTAGGGTGGTACCCAGTGATTCGTAAGTGGCATTGTCCTAATTGAAGCTACTTACTGAGTTGATTCGATTAGACATTAGGATGTAAATGATTCCAAGGTATTGAAGAGTACTCAATATTAAATACGGATAATGCATATGATATTTCTATGGTTCGGGGTCATGAGTTACTTCTAGTTTTGAGACGTCAAAGCTGTGTTGTATGATTGACTTTAATAAAGAAAACAATTGATCATTGAAAGTATATTTTACATATGTTTGTGATACCAAATATGTTTGCTTATGCGTGTATGATTGCGTAACTCTCGTATTAGGCAATTTTGCTTATCTTTCGAGGACCTTGTTTTTAGATATAGGTAATGTAGGAGACTGAGATTATTATGACAACTTAGGATACGACTTGGTGTACGATATGAAGGATAATGATTATACATACTACTATAGTAGGAGGGTTCGATAGTTTTATAAGTATGATGATAGTATTGTGATTGTATGGAAGACATAGACTCCTCTTGTTGTTAAATGTTTTTGTGGTTACGATATATTGTAATAGGAGTAAGTGAGACTCCAATATTATTTGTTTTATGGTATGATTATAGGAGCATGTAAAACTTTATAAAGATAGTGAAGTTTGCTAATGTTGTAAGGCGAGACTTATAAGATTGCCTATGTTGTAATTTAAAGATTTATATAATATTAGTATAATTTATTTATTTAATATATTTGAAGATAGTAGCTGGTCCTAGTCTTTACGTATCAATATCTCGATATTGACATGTAGTTAGCTGTAGCTATTTGAGTTTCGGAGCGTTACAAAAATATTAACTACATGATAAATAAATAAATTACGTAGCTAAATTTGTGGTCAGATATCTTTAACTTTAAAGTATGAATTCCCTATTAGGTAGGGATATAGGCCATCTTGTTAGGTTGTTGGTCCATCTCTCATTACTTTGCACGTCTTGCTATAGAATTTTGCAGCCTTTTTGACCCCTGAAGCATGGATTCGTTGCCGTTCCTTTTACATCCATGAGAAAGGGTGTATTGTAGGTGTGATGTGATATCCTGCCAGTGCCAGCATTAATTGGATTAAGTAAAACTATTGGATTACCCTTGATGAAATAGAACCCAAGTCAAATTTCGAAAAGAAGACCTTTCTTTTTCTTTTCTTTTCTTTTCTCTTTTTATTAATTATGATCACGTTGTCCCACAAAAACTATAAGATGCATTATGAAAATGTTCTAAAACTCTTGTTAGGAAAAAATAAAAAATAAAAAATGAAAAAGGTGATTTGTGCTTTAATCAACTTATTTTGCATGATTTATCAAAGATTATTTTCAATGTGAAAATGGGCTTATATAGTCTTTATTATTAAATGTTATTCAGATGTAGTCATATAGGATTAATATCGTTTTGTTTTTGGTTTTGGTTTTTACCGGGCGTTCGAGTTAATTCTAATGGTTTAATATATATCCTATTTTTAATAGCATAAATTACATACACATTCTCTTACATTTGTTGTATGCATAATTACTCCTTTTATTTTTAGAGCAAAATAAATTTTTAGTTCTCACATTCACAATTTTTCTAGTTGAGTTCTAAATCATTTATTTTTTGCATTCAAGTTCTCGATGTTTCAAAATGCTTCTAGAGGAGTCTTTTTTCATTTATTGTTACATTTTCTGTTACTATATAACACGTGAATGCAGTTGATTGGCTAGAACAGGTAATTTACTAAAATAATACAATTATATATATTATATAAGTAAACTAATAAAAATTAAAAAATCTATAAAATAAAAAAAAGAAAAAACAAACAATTAAATTAAAAATTACAAACGTACACTCGAAGAGAAAGAGGTGATCAATGATCAGCTAGCAAGGATAACAATAAGGGTTAGGTCATACAACCCTTCTAGAGTGGCCAGTGGACGACCAACTAGGAAAATCAGTGGGTTGAATAACTCACTTATTTAAGTGAGTTGCGACCTTCCTTATTTGCTATGAGCATTCCAATTGCCTCTTGATTTTGAGGTGAACATAATGGCTTTTTTCAATATTTTATTGATTTTTTTTAATTTTTTAACAATTTAGTTTATTAATATTTTAAATTCATCATGTAGATCAATCAGAGGCTTCCATGTGTCAAAAACTAGTGGAATTGTAACAATGTTAAAAAAAAAAAATACTTTGTTTGCAATTCAAAAGATAAAAGGTTTTGTATTTAAATAAAAAAAAAGGTAAAATTTTGGAATTAAAAATGTGCTTTTCTTTATTTTTGAAAATGAATGTTTATATAATCAAATTTTCTAAAAAAGAGCATATGAATTTCTACAACCATTTTTCCCTTAAATTTGTGGTTTTTTTTTTTTAAATTAAGTGATTTTATTATTCTATTCAAGGGAAAAATTCTAAAATAAATCTAAAAGCTCATTCTCTAAAAATTTGAGGGTTTGAAAGCTCAGTTTCAAAAGAAAAAAAGTTAAGTGTATATAACGTATAAGAAGTATATTACAATTCGTCCATTACTTTATCAGACTGTTTTAGTAACCACCAAAGTGCTGCTAGACCCTTGAACAACCCTAAAGAACTCCAATTTATTCATCTAAGTTTTAAGTTTTAACACATAAAATGTTGTTAAAGACTTCAGCAGGCTATTCGATCACATTTACTCGCTAAACTCTCTCTCCAAAGTTGTTTGAAAAACACACCCTACTTTTGCTTTTAATAATAGACCACGCGAGCACAGAAAAAAGTTTGAATGTAACTTCATTCCATCACGGATGATGCCGTCATGAGCTTGCAATTGATAAAAATCCTCTCAAGCCTAGTGATGGGAATGATTAGCTTTATTTTTCATATGTGGGTGGGGCCTGTCTGCTTCTCCAATTGAAGCCCTTCCCTCCAAGATCTAAATTTAGATCCTGTGTTAACACCTTTCTGATGTCAAATGCTGTAGGGGTAGGGCTAGTAGCCTTTCTCTTATTCGATTCTTAATGAGTTCTGTTAGGGCAAAAGCGGTTTTGCCTTAATTATTCACTTCCCGTCTCGTTTTATAAAATTTGATATGTTTTAAAATTTTATTAACAAGTAGAATTGGTTAACAGAGCACAAAATGATACAGAGCAGATAATTGGTAATATAGGAATCCATCCATTGCCAAAAATCAGTATACTACTTATTTCATTTCTGTATAATCGAGAAGAATGTATGATATTACATTGAGATTGGAGTAACATGAAAGCACGTCTTTCTTACAAGCCTCAAAATTTTGATATATCTCAATTTCTTAGCTATATTGGGTACACTGTTATTATTTGAAAAATTTCCCCTCTTCAATTTTTTGGAGTCCCCCTTTGTATACTGGATGGGCTACCCATCAAAGAATTGGTTACGAGGCAATGGGCATAATTACCTCAACGAGAACACCACACTACTGACTACTTGGTAGATGGCAAGAGTATTTCAACCTCCGATGTGATGCAAGAGCATGTTGCAGAGCCACATCTACACTCTCACCTTCCCTGAATAAAGAGTCATAAAATTCACATATGAACTCCGATAATTCTGCCTCACCGTCATCCCAAAATTCTTTATAGTCTCCGTTCTTTTCAGGCTCACTGTCTTCCCAGTCACTAATTGGACTGTTGGGCTCGGCTTCCTCATCTTCCATTTCATCTTCTCCAATCTCAAATTTACCATTTTCAGGTATGTCATATTCACCTGGCCCATGGAATGCAGTGTGCGCCTCTGGAGGTTTAGTAGACGAGCATATCACTGCTTTGGCACCTGAATCGAGGAAAGCCTTGATTAGAGTTGGAGGCGGCCCAAACATTCCTGTGCAAACTATTATCCTGTCCCTCCAAGCTCCAACCTGAACATGCCAAAAAAGAATATTAAGTACAGAAATGATTAATCTTCCGAGGCCTATTTCAGAATCTTGCTTCTTAAGTGTCCTCCCTGTTTTTCAGAATCTTAGTTCGCCTGCTTTGAGAAATTAATGACCATCCACTCAAAAAGGAAAGCCGAATAAGTTGGATATTGATTCAGGAAGCGATTTTCAGAGATCATATTACAACTCTTTTAAGTACCAGTGAGATCAACGCTTCACTGGCAAAATAAAAACTATGATTCTTCTCTTGGACCAAGGTTTGTCAAGATATGACATTATTATTACTATTATTGTTGTTGTTGTTGTTTTTGAGGGGTAATTTAGAAATGAGATTACACACAAAAGGAAAAGGAAAAAGAAACAACAATTAGCACTAAGGTCTATGGGAACCTCACGGATCAGCCAGTAATAAGTGAGTGACATACCATCCACCGAACATCCTCAGGAGTTAAATGCAAGGAAGGGACAGTTCTGCGAAACATATAAGCTGCGATCTCCTGATCATCTTCCATAACCTTGCAAAGCATTAAAGCAATTATCACAATTATTTTTTTCATATTGAGGTAAAGAGAAAGGAAGAGGCACTGAGTTATGAAATCATACTTGAGTTTGACGCCCAATGTAACGGTGGACAACACATCCAACTTGGAACTTCGGCCGATGTGCAACTAAGTCGGCCACTGTTGACATGTTAGCGAGCATCAATATATCCTTTCTACGATGACCATGAGCCAAAGAAAGTAAACTCATTTTAACACTCTGTAGAAACTTATCTGCAGGGTCCCCAGGTTCGGCTACCACAAAGACATCATTCTGCCAACTAGAGAACATAAGTCAAACATATTAGAATGCTAACCCCATGAAAATAATTAGTACTGCTGCAAGAAAAGAGAAACCTAACCTCAATATGAAGCCAGATGAGTCACTCTGAAGAGCCAGATGAATGATGCCCACTTGTGGAGAGTTTTGCAATTTCTCATGTAATGAACGGACCGGCAAACATAGCTCTCTTGGTTCTGGAGACTTTGGAGGTGAGGAAGCTAACTTAATAGATTGTTGTCCATCTAAACTTAAAGGTGGTACTAAATCGATTCTGCCAATCCTCTGATGACTCAGATCTGGACTATAGAGGAGAGGGCTCGAGGGGAAGCTTCCAGTGAACAAAGGTGATGAAAATGGAGTCGGTAATGCAGTTGTTGGTCCTCTCTTTGTAGTTCCTAACATACCATGCATAGAAGACAACCTTATGCTATTATGTGAACAGAATAACTCAAGTGCACGAGCATGATGAGCAACTCTCCCTGAGTCAGGACTATTCAGAGCTTCAACAAGCAGGATGGTACGCCTCCAACCAAGCACTGGACCATGTCCTGATGCAGAGAAGACAATGAAGAAGAAAAATGAATCATCAGCTGGAAGAACACAGCCTAGAGTAAAACCTTGCACCATATAAGCAGTGAACATATATACCTGATGTAGAAACCTTTGACTTTGGAAAATGCTGAGGCTTCAAAGTCTCTGCCCACTTCTCATCAAGTTGGTAGGGCATGATCAACCGTTCACATGCATTTTTAAAAGCTTGAGAATTGCTTTGAATGTATTCCTCTGTAGCAGTCTCCAACTTTATCCATTCTGCTGGATCAGTTTCATCCAGCTCCATGTCATAACGTTCATCAACTGCAAAGAATAAAATAAAGAAAATGAACTTAGTTGAATGTGTAAAAGATCAATTAGGCAGCAAGCAAGAGAAATTGATGCTAAGAGGAAATAATTAAAACTCAGTTCCACCATGCTCTACAAGCATCAGTCTCAGAAATCGATCAACAATGTAATATCATCCTAAAAAGTAATAAATATATATCAACTTGTGTTCTAGAGTGAATATTCAAATTCTTTTGGTAGTGAGAATGGAATATTTTGGACATTCAGAATATCTGGAAAAGTGTAAAAATTTGATTACCTGGATTAAATCGAAAGTAATGTATGTCAGGAAGCATGGGTAGCAATGTACTCAGAGCTTCCTCAACACGGTCGACTGAGCAAGCACTTTCTATCAAGACCTGTCCTGTATCTAAATACCTCCAACCACCCTTTCGTACCTACAGTACAAAGAACAGTGCTAAACCAAGCTAGAACTAGTCAAAATCCTGACACATTTAATAAATCAGACAACATCATGAAAAAACTTTACCTGACAATACAAAACAACAGAAATTGAAATTAAAGGAGCAATTAGGAACACACAAAAAACAAAAACAAAGCAACGCACAAGCAAGAACTACTAAAAATCCTAAAATATTGGATAAATCACACTACAACATAAAACCTGTTACCTGACAATATAAACCAACATAAATTGAAATTGAAGGAGCAAATAGATACACAAAAAACAAATACAAAGCAACACACAAATTGGATTAGTGAAAAAAAAAAACAAAAAGAAAGGAGTTTACATCCAAAACAAGTAAATATGTGTTACAAGCTCTAAGTCTAAATTTCTAAAAAGTATATGACCACACAAAGTCTGAATTTTAAAAAGAAAAAGATAACAAAATATAAATTAAAAAATGTGTGATGAAGAAAACCATTTAATGAAAAAGAAGAAGAAGAAGAAGAAAATGTAAACCCACCCTGGATTTATCAATGTCGACTTCATTACTACCAGTCATTAAAAGTTTCAACCTTTCAACAATCCAAACCCAAGAGGAAAAGGAAAAGAACCTTAAAACCCTATAGTAGTAATATAATAATCTTCTGCAAATAGTGCAATTAGGATTGTATGTCCTGGCTTTGAAGAGCTTGAAAAGCCTTTTTCCTTTTGTCTATGTATTTCTATTATATTATGTAGTTCAATATATTTAATATCACCATTTGAATTAAATTATTTACTCTAAACCAATCAGAAGTTGACATGTGTCAAGGATGGAAAATTTAATGGAGTTAATGAAAGTCCTAGCATAAAAGTTGTAAACGTTGAGAATTTAAATAAGTAAAAGAAAAGGTTGAAAACTCAAATAGAATAATAGGTAAACGTTAAGAACAAAATGTGTGCTTTTCCCTTGTACTAAACTATAATATTGGCTGAATGGTGTGGTTACTCTAGAGGCTCCAAGGAAAGGAAAAACGATCCACACCAATGAAATATGAAATGGCTATAGTCTAATAGCATAAGTTACTTCAGTGATGGTTCTTTCTCCAATTAAGTAACATGTGGATTACAATTATACTACTAAAAAGTATAAAAGTATCAGTTCAATTAAGGCCATGCCTTGGCATGCATTCAAGCTCTATACTTACAAGGAAAGGTCACGAAAAGTCCCAAACCTTTTTATTTTTGTCAATTGAGCACTAAATTTTTCTAAAGGTGCACCAAGCCCAAAATCTCTCAAGGGTTTTAGCAATTGAGTCCTAAAATCTTTCTAAAGGTAAACTTAAATCCTAAAGTTTTTACAAAATGTCCATGAGTCGCCAACATCTTTTTTTAATATTTTCAAAGAATGAGCATTATACACATTTTAATAAGATTTAGGATTTAAGTGCACCTTTGGAAAGGTTTAGTATTAAATTGACAAAAATGGGGATTGAGACCCCTTTGATATATACTTGTTTCCTCATTGATATTTGAATAAATGATTGTGGTCTTCTAGTGGGGAAAAAATTTGACAAAACCCAAAAGGATTCAAGAGTTGATTGACAAAAACCTAGAAAGGTTTAGGACTTGTTGTGGCCTTTCCCCCATATATGCTTTAATTTTTGTTGCATATAAGCTAAAAATAATGTTATGACCAGTTAGTCTACCCTAGCCTTTAATATCACATATCTTAATTTGACAAGAGAACTGACTTCACTTTCACCTAATCCTTCATTCATGTGGATTACCTTTGCAGGAACAGAACCACAACCAATAGAGACTAAGCAGTCAATATTTGTGTCAGGCCATAGAAGTTGTGCCTCCCTAACAGCAAAAATTGTTGGGTTATTTGCTACTATGGCACCATCTTGCCAGCGAAACATATCTGTAGCAATGAAGTAACAAAGAAGGATGCAGAGGGAGCATGCTATCAGCACAAAAGAGGAGAATTGAAAACATTGAGAATGAAAAACCACAAGGAGACTACCATCAGAGTAATCATCGAGATAATAAGGAGCTGCAGACGAAGCTCGTATGGCTTGCCACACATGATGCTTACAGCTTCCCATGAAAGCACTGTGTTTATAGCCTACTTGAGCACCACTGTTTGCTGATCCTACCATAAGGAATCCTGAATTCTCTGAACTTGTAAGAGGCACTTCTGGTGTTCCAGGAGGGTACTGAAGACATGAGAGAAGAGAGTGCGAAAAAGGGTCAGCAAATTGCAGCATTCTCTCTTGGCCCAAAAAAAGAAAAAAAAAAAAAAAAAGAAAAGAAAAAGAGAGAGAGAAAGAGATAAAAAGAAAATTGTGGTTGTAATTATATTAAATTTGAAGATCCAGAAAATTACTAAGAAGGATTTCACATCCTTCCAACATTGTTAAGTAGAGAAAAATTTACATTCTAATACCGCACCTGATAATTCCGAAATAAGAATGGCTGAGCCGGAGTTGCGCTCACAAGAGTAGAAACAATAAATACTTTAGGAATATCTTTTACGGCAGATTCTATTAAAAGATCGCTGTCTTCATCACCACACATTTCTTTCAACAACCTCTCGAATTGATCTGCACTATGCTGCAAAGAGACACGTTATGTTGTCATCTCTAGAGGCTTAATCCTCAAAGTTATCAAAGTGAGCACAGCAGAAAATGAAATGCTATTGTAATAAGAAGACATACTTTAGATCCATGTACAACAACTCGAAAACTTTGGGACGAACTTTTATAAAGTTGATCCAATTTTTCTTTCCAACTCACAGCTTCATTGTCTTTCGGTACAGGTTCAGCAAATACAAGTTTGCCTAAATAACCAGCAACCATAGAATTGGAACATCCTTCACTGAAAAGTAGGCAATGCATAATCCATTGTATCTTCCATAAAGCTTACCTAGATTTTTATATATCTCTTCACACTCGTCCAGGGACATTAGCTTAATACCCAGTGCAACTGCAAGCATGCCGCCTGTTGATGTGCCACAGATGAGATCAAATAACTCATGTATCTGCTTTCCTGTGCCCTTCTCAATTTCTTTAAGCATCTGAACTGTGGCAAGACCTTTCATACCACCTCCATCCATTGTAAGTATTCGTAGACCTTGCTTTGGGGCTTGTCTGCCCCTTATGGCACGTCGCAAATTCTCATTTTCCCCTACAACAGAAAAGACCACAAGTCTCTAGTGTCTCCTAGAAAATAAGAGAACAAAGAGGATGTCATGTGAATACAAACCAAGAACTGCCAGAGCCCTAGCAGCAGCTTTGCTGACACGTGGTTCAGGTGAAACAGTTAACCGCATGAGGAGCTCCCGCAAACTTTCAGAAGTAACAAGCATCCTGCGGTTTTCCAAACAGAAACCAAGATTTCCAACTGCTAACAATGCTAGCCTTTGCACCTACATGAAATAAACCATAGCTTATATCAATCAACCAAGGGAAACCAAGGAACTCAATATTTTCAGCTAGGAAGTAGAGTTCTTGCCTCCGGATTCTTGTAAGCACACAAATTTTTCAATGATCTTAATATATCTTTTGACAGCATCTTCTGAGCTACATTATCAGATGAAAAGGATAAATTCACAACCACTTGTAAGACAGAGATAACTCCTTCTGCATCACTAGATCTCAATACTGTTTCAATTGGTTTCATAATGTCACACTTCATCAATTGCATAGCCACAGAAACATCTCCAGCAAGAGATGAGAGAGCTGAGCATGCTTGCTCAACCTGCCAGAAGTAAGGAATGTCAAGATAGTAGCCAAGAATGATATATAGGGCCTAAATAAGAAAAACAAACCAACATACCACATGGCGGTTGTCACTGCTGATCATACTGATAAGCTGTCTTACTGCATTCTCATCTTTACCAATGACTATGCGATTTCCATGATCTTGCATTATCTTTGCCAGTGCAGATGCTAGTAGAGGGTGATGGCAGGAAGAAAAGCGAAATACTAGAGAGAAAAATGCACTTAGCTTATGCCGGGATGATCCAAAATAAGAACTATTTTCTGTCTGCAATCATTCAGGAAATATATTCGAATTTAGAACTTATTTATCATATAAGAAAAAGCATTGAAACACTCCCAAATTCAGGTACCAATTATGACCTCTATTTGCACGTGTACTGATTTTAGATTCTCATCAGCTACAATCCTGATATTTGCTAGAGACAAGTGGCATAGCTTTTTTAGTGGCAGAATCTCAGGAAGAAACTCGAGAGGATTACCAAATAGTCTAAGAATACGCAATTCAGCCATAGCCCTGCATTCAAACAGAAATAAATTAAAAAAGGAAAAAAGAAACTCCAGTGCTCTAAGATTAACTCTGATTAATAAAAATGGAACATGCAAAGCAAAAATGAGAATATCAAACTTTTGTAAATGAATGGACCTGAAATCAAGAAGAGGTCGTACAAGCTTGTTGTGCTCCAAAGACAGCTCCACCAATTGAACGCACTGTCGCAGCTCGACTGATCACCATACACAATCAACGCACATGACAAGTGTGGATCAACCTCATCATCCAAAATCATTGTTGCTATTTGGCAAAAAGGAAAACTTTTGACCAATCATAAACCTGAAGAAATATGGAGAAAAATTACATCTCAACTTACCAGGGACGGAGACCAGCATGTTAAAATCGACCCTGAGAACCTTCAGATTTTTCAGCTCACCAAGATCAGGTGGCAAAAGTGATAATTTATTGTTGTCAAGGTATAATTTCTCAAGAATTGGCAACTCAGTGATCTCCAATGGAAAAACCTATGAAACAAAATGCCAAATGTCAAAGCCAAAGGAGATCAATAAATGAGATAGATCCCATATATCACCTACATCAATCCTTACAGTTTCAAAATACAGAAGAAAAGATTGACTCAACATGGATTTAAAACAAGTTTCAATGGTTTATCCTGACTACAATAAGGAATAAAAAAGGAATTGCACATTAACTTAACATGAATTTAATACAAGTTTCAACAGGAGGATCTATATCAGTTTGTCCTAAAGTGGAAATTATGGTGCAGCTAAACCAAAATTCAATCTTGCTCCAATACAAACCCACATCAGTATAGACTGCTGTACATGTGATCCTTGTCCTAAGTAAACAATTAAACTAAACTGTGTTAATCTTACATAGAATCAAGCAACTCACCAAAAACCAACACTCAATCTTGACCAAACACAAATGTGATCCTTCACCCAAATTATCAATCAAATGTAACCACATTAATCCAACATAGAAGACAAATTTAAATTAATATGAGCCACTATACAATCTAGGCTACAATAATCCTAAAGAAGCCAAGCAAGTGAGTTGCAACCAAAATTAAAGTTTGATCAAACACAAACCTATAGTTGGACAAACCAGTGTATTCAAACTAGATCACAAAAATCTTGCAGAACGAATCTACAATAGTAAAAGTCAGTACATTCAAACTGGACCACAACAATCCCACAGAAACCAATCAAATGACATGCGACCCAAAATTGAACTTTGATCTATCACAATCCTGCAGTAGTATAAACCAGTGCATTTAAACTAGATCACAATAATCTCACAAAAGCCAAGCAACTGCCTGACAATCCAAAATTGAATCTAGAATCTTGATCAAGCACAAATCCATGGTAGTAGGACTCGTATACACAAATTAGACCACATTAATCCAACAGAATGAGCAACTGCCCCAACAACCCAAGATTCAATCTTTCTTTTGGTAACTACCCAAAATTTTGATTAAAGAAAAAACTAAAGTAGTATATTACTCACATTTGATCTTTCAAACAAATAATATTCAATCTAAACAACATTAATCCTACAGAAACCAAACAAATCCAAACAACCCAGAATTCAATCTTGATCAAGCAAAGACCTACAATAATATAAACTAGTGTCATTCAAACTAGACCATATTAATCCTGTGAAACGGTCAAATGACCATCAAACCCAAAATTGAATCTTGATGAAAACAAACAGACAGTAGTGTAAACAGGTGTACCACGTTAATCCCATAGAAACCGAGCAGCTGTCTGGCAACTCAAATTTCAATCTTGATCAAGCACTAAAGAACGGTAATATAAACAAACTAGTGTACATGTGATCCTCTACAAAATTCAAACTAAAACATATCAACAGCAAGAAAGCCGTGAAAACTCACCGACAACCCACAGTTACCTAAATTAATAACAGTAAGTGTCTTCCAATGATCTCCACAGGACACTATATTCCCTTCAGCACCAGGACTCCCACCTGAATTCCCGAAGTTCCACCTTAACAGCCTCGTTAAAACCCCGACACCATCACCCTGCTGTCCCGAACCACCACTCTTGCTCATGCTCAATCCCCTCAACGCTTCTCTCCTCCTAACAACTCTCATCTCAATCTCCACATTCCCCCGCTCCTCTTCCGCTTCCTCCTCTCTCTCTGTACAATTCAATTCAACCACCACACTATCGGTTGGAGCCGGCATCGCCACCATCAGCTGTGACTCGAGCCTCAATGCCACCTGATCCTCGTCGTCGCCTGCCGTCCATTCCAGATCGACTTTGAACCTCTGATCGTCCTGATCTCGATGCGATGACGCCGAATTCACCGAGCTCGATGATGAATTCGACGAGACTGAAGTCCGATCAGAGTGGCTGTCGATCGGACTACCAACACCACCAACACCCAAAGCTCCAGTGACGGCGGCGGAGGCGGCATTGTGACTGCCGTAAGTGAGGGTGAGGTGGAAGATCTCGGAGGGTCTCTTCCAACCTAGCCCCCACGACATTGTGAAAGAACTAGGGTCAAGAATAAGGTTTTCGCGGCTTAATGATCATATGGAGGTGGGAGGATTTGGTGATCCAGAGAATGGGGTTGGTTTACTGACAGAGTGTTCAATTGTTAAGATTCAACCAGAATTTGTTTTAGGGTTAAGGTTCTGATAAATCATTAACAGAGAAGTAAACGAAGAAATGGCGCCAGTCAGAGAGAGATAGAAAGAGAGAGAGAGAGGGAGAGAGAAAGAGGAGTTACTTGAAGCTCAGGAGGAAGAAAGTAAAACTGAAGGAGAAGTGGACAGAAATCATTTGGGAGTTGTTAACCCGTTTGTTTTCTTCCGTACTCTTCACTTGGCCGCGTTAAATGGAAGAAGATTTATTTAATATATTAAACATTTTGATATAAAACTAATATAAAAATAATACACTTTTAATTCTCCATACTTAAACTTTTTTTATTTAAAATTTTAATTATTTTCTTTTTTCTATTTAAATGTTTGACATAAAACGAGGTATAGAAATGACGACCTTTTTTTTTTTTTAATAACTAACTCTTTCAAAACAATTAACATATGTTAGTGTAAGGCTTTAACGGTGATGGTAAACTCTCTTAGCAATATATAGTATTGCCATATTTAGAGTGCTCGGATAAGGGCTAAGAGTTCTTTGTTATATATAGAGTGATTCAATTGAGATCATTTAAATTTCTTGCTATAGTAAGCAATTAGTCAATCTTTTTGCATTAGGACAGCATCTATGCTAATGCTTGATGCGTCACATTCCAACTCAAAAATCTTCTCAAAGTCGGGTAAGGATAATATAGGTGTAGAAGTCAGCCTTGCCTCACTTCATCAAAACTTCTTTCCTCTCTTTCTCCCTACTTAAATTCATTGTTCTTTTTTGTCAACTCGGTGAGGAGTACGACAATGGCACTGAAGTTTCTAATGAATCTTCGATAAAAAGATGATAATCTGTGGAGACTTCTCACCTCGGCACAAGTATTTGGAGTTAGCCACTCGACAATAGGCTGGGTCTTCTCTTTATCCACTTGTAAGCCACTTCTACCAACTATATAACCTAGAAATACTATTTTCTCTCGACAAAAACAACACTTCTTAAGGTTGTCAAATAACCTCTTGGCTTAAAGTACATTGAGCACAGCGTGGAGTTGTTCACAGTAGCTTGGAAGGTCTACACTATACACAAGGATATCGTCAAAGTACACCACAACACATTTCCTGATAAGATTTCTCAGTACATGGTTCATGAGTTGCAGAAAGTGTTCGCAGTGTTAGATAAGCCAAAAAGCATTACCATCCACTCGTAGAGTTCAAGCTAAGTTTTAAATGTAGTTTTCCACTCATCTGCTAACCTCATCTTAATTTGATGGTAGCCAGACTTCAGGTCAACCTTGCTGAAGACCTTAACTCCATTCAGTTCATCCAACATGTCATCTAATATAAAGATGGGGTACCAGTACTTAATTGTAATTTTGTTCATAGCTTGGCTATCTACGTACATTCGCCAAGCATTATCCTTCTTTGGCATAAGGATCTTGGCACAATGCGGGGGTTGAGGATTTCCCTTGTATATCCTTTTTTTAGTAGTTCATTGACTTGTCTTTGGAGCTTAGAAACTTACTTAGGGTTCATCCGATACACTAGCTTGCTCGGTAAGGTAGCATCGAGTATTAAGTTAATACAATGTTCAACGTCTCAGAGTAGGGGTGACCACCTTGGCAATTGCTTAGGAAATAAGTTGTCATATTCATGAAACTGTTCCTCAACAGTGCTAGCCTTAGTAGACTCTCGGAGTTTGGCTCTACTCAATACTAAGGTCTTCTTTGATCCTCGAGTTAACTTAGCTTGTAGTTTTCTCACTTAACTTGATGTTAAGGGGTTTAAAGTGATTCGCCTACAATCCTTCTCAAACACATAGGTGTTCTTGAATCCATAATAAATAACCTTTTGGCCGAAAAGCCAAGGTTGGCTTAACAACACATGTAATGTACATATGGGTAACACGTTGCAAGGGACCTCATCGCAATAGTTTCCAATTAAGAGCAGCGGCAACATTTGCTGAGTGACATGTAGTGTTCGCTTCTTGTTTAGCCAATGTAGTTTATATAGCTTTGGATGTGAAGCAGTTGGTAACTTAAGCTTCTTAACTAGGTCAGCAGATGCCACATTAGTACAACTTCCACTGTCCATTATGAGTGGAAACAATTGATTATTCACTTTGTAAATGATGTGGAATAAGTTCTCTCTTTGCTGTTCCTTGGTAGTGGGTTCTAAGTTCATGGCTGCTAGACAAGTAGAGTTAACTTATCTAGGTCTTTTGCAAACACATCCCCATTAATCAGGTTGGCATTAACATCAACCTCATCAGCCACTTCTTTATCCTCTTTAGGTTCCTCATCTGTGCTATCTACCTTGATCTTCAGGACTTCTCCTTTAATGATCATTGTCCTTCGATTTGGATACTAAGTAACCATATGTTTAAACATTTGGCACTTAAAGCACTTGATTTGGCTTGTCTTTCTCCCAGATCCTTATCTCTTCTCATATGTTCAGGTCGGCACATCACTATTAGGTTAGCCTTTTTGTTTAGTCCTAACATCTATTCGTCTGATGAGCTCGATGCTTAGTTGAGCTTAGTAGCTTCCCCGAACGGCTTAGCTTAACTGACCAAGCTGGCTCAGCGATGGTTCGGTTGGCACTCAGTTTCTTCTTTGTCTCTCTACTCGTTAAGCTATCTTTATAGCCTCATCTAATGTAGTGAATTTTTGGAGTTTCATAATATCTTAGATATCACTTTGTAATCCAGTAAAGAAGCTGGATATTGTTTGGGCTAATGGCTCGTTTACTTTACAGCGAATCATGAGTATTTGGGACTTTTGAACATATTCGTCAACAGTTTGGCCTCCTTGTCTTAGCTCTTATAGCCAAGCAAAAGTGTCTTGTAAGTAAGTATTCAACATAAACCTATTTTTAAGTATTCTCTTCATCTTAGGCTAAGTACTGCTCTCTTTGTATCCTTCCCATCTCCTCATGATTTGAAAAATCTTTCACCATATAGTAGCATATCTTGAGAACTCAACAGTAGCAACAGCTTTTACCTTCTGTCGATCCTCATATTGGTAATAATAAAAAACTCGCTTAGCTTTCTCTTCTCAATCTAAATAATCATCTATACCTTCAGAACTACTGAAGCTCGGAATCTGAAGCTTCATAAGGTCGGCAGCTCGAGGTGCTTTAACTCGCTCTTCTTTTTCTTTGTACTCCTCTTCTTCAATATCATTCATATTCCCCAAGTTTATTCTTCATCATGCTTGTCCTCCTACTTTTTAAGATTCTTTTTTTTTATTGGGCTAGATTTAAAAAAAAAAAATAAAGAGAAAAAGAAAAAATGATGATAATAAAAATGTTGAGTCGAGTCGGGTTGAGTTAAGTCAATTGTGTCGAGTTGAGTTAATTATTTAGGGTTGGATCAAACAATGGTTGAAGATGTGCATTCAATTTAATAAATTCCATATCGTTGAATAGTTGAGCTTCATTAAAATATTTTTTTTAGTCTAATATAAAGCGGATTTTTATCTAATTTATACTGGACTAAATAGATTCAGGAATTATTAAATGGGTTAGTATGTATTTTGGGTTAAATTAAGATAAACTGAATTGGGCCAAAGATAGAAAGCCTAAATCAATGTAGGGTTTTTATAAATTGGATTAAATCTTCAATGAATTTAATAAATCTAAATCAGTTATTATTGTATCTTATCAATATTGGATTTATTAAGATTGAATCTATGTCTGAAAAGATCCAAAAGATTCAAACACGTAGCTTATAAATAGTAGTTTTCAGTTGTAAAAATTTTAAGTTTTTCACTTACGAAATCTCTACAAACACAATCACTATACGTCCATATTTTCACAACCTTTTGCACATACAACTACACAACTCAAATCCCTCACACTACACTTTACACACACAATAGTATAAACATCCACACATATACCCCCATACGTCCACATCCTTATGAATGTCACAGCACATCTCCATGCACGAACGCTTAACGCCAACCATACGATTGTAAATTGCTAACATTAGACCCTTTTACAACCACAATACAAAGCACCACCACTGCTACCTCGTTCTTCAAATGCCGCCATATCACCGCTAAACACTACGGCGCTAGTACTAAACTTAGTTTTACTAATCACTTTCATACAAAAATCAAAACTCCCATTTGATTCAGTGTTTGGAACATTCTATAGGAAGTTGGTTTGAACAATACTGTTGAAGAGGAGAATACTTTACATGAATTCTCCAAGACCTAAATCCGACTTATGCATAAGCCGATCCGAGCTGGCCATTTAGATGGTTTTGGATTCCTTTCTCTCTCTCTCTCTCTTTTTTATGATTATTATTATTGTGGTTATTTAGTTGTTTTAATTAGTTTAGTAATGTTAGTCTTTTTTATAAATTTGTTTTTACTAACTTTATTTTTTTAATGCAGGTACTTAGTTTTATTTTATTTTATTTTTTAAGTTATTGTTAGCTTCATTAATATTTTGTACTTTTAACATATAGTATTAATTTTTATAAAGTTGCATAATTCAGATGTTTTATTTACATCAAATAAGTACTAACATGGTTTATTTTTATTTATTTATTTTGCAAGTCTAAGTGTTAATTCCGATTAGTTGATTTTTGGCATGTCATCATTTTTTTGAATAATAAAAATATATTTTTATGTAGATATTGCATTTTTTAGAAATTTCACATTTGCATAAAAATTGCATATTTTAGCAAGTTGTCATAAAAATTGCATTTTTAGGTATTTAGGGATTTTTCAAGAAAAGAAATTGTTTTTTCACTTATTTAATTTTCATAAAATAAAAATTTTTAATTGGTATCTTTTCTATGGTTTAGACTTTTTTTTTCATGGTTTAGATATCATTTCCATGGTTTAGACACATTTCTATGGTTTAGGCATTTCATCCATGGTTTAAGCATTTTTTCTGTAGTTAGGCATTTTATCTATTGTTTAAGTATCTTTTCTATAGTTAGGCATTTTTTTTATGATTTAGATATTTTTTCATGGCTAGGCATATTGTTAATAGTAATTGCATTTTTTTTTTCATAATAATTGCATATTAACATAATTTCATAAAATTTGCATCTTTTATTATTTTATTTTATTATTATTATTAGGTGCTTTAGGATTTTTTTTTTAAGTTTTGTTACATAGTAGTTTTTCTTAAAAATAAAAAATATTAACTTGGAGTCTTTTTAAAAATTAAATATTTAGTTTTTTTTTTAGAATTTTTCTTAATACAAACAAATTAGTTAAAAAATGTTAACTTGGCTTAATTTTCAAATTATAAAAAATCAACCCATAAATCCTTTCTTAAAAAAAAAAAAAAATACGTTAGTTTGATCTTGACTAACGGATACATAGACACCTTCGAGGTAACTATAAAAAATATATATATATATATAAAACCTTTTTTTTCCTTTTAGAAAATTCGTAATAAAAAAATATAAGAAAATTATTTTAGGTACATTTTTGTATATCTTTATATATCTTAAGCACTTTTAGAAAAATTATAAAAATAAAAGCCCATTAGTTTTTTTGTTTTTATATGGTAACTTAGTTTTAATAAGTTAGTTTTTGAGCTAAGATTTTCTGGTTTAATTTTTTAAAAATTATTTTTTAGAATATTTGCAAACTAGTGGCTAAACTAGAGTTTTCCTACCTAGAAACCCTAATTTCATTTTTATCAGTTTAATTAGTTGGCGACTCCAATTTTTAAAATATTTTTTCAAAACATTTTTTCAAAGAAAAATGTTTTTCTTTAGTTTTATGTTAAGTAACTTATATTAAGCGGGTTGGGTTAATATAGGTTAAATTAAGGAAAACCGAAATAGGAATCGATAGAATTGACGACTCCACTAAGGACATTAGTGGGTTAGCCATGTAAAAATAAAAAATTAGTTAATGGACTTTCATTTTTTAATTTCCTTTTACGTTTATATTGTAATATAGCTGTATTAACTGAGTTTTAGTGATGTATACCTTTAACAAAAAAACCTGGTCTAATGGGTCCATTACTGGGGATTTAGGGAATTTTTTTTTTTTTTTTTTATCATTTGTAGGTTTAGAAGTGGATAAACCTGAGTCACTTTAGGAACTTAAGACAAGTTGCCATTGTGTAACATTTGAGTCGTTGAGGTTTTTACCTCCGCTTGGCGGTGATAAGCAAGTTTACTCAGACTTCGATGTAGTACACTAGGTATTTTTCCAAAAATTCTTAAGGTTACAGAGCTTGAGACTTATAAATCTTACCCTCTTACATCATTTTTTTTTTTTTTGGAAAAAGGGGTAGTCATTTTTTAAATTATAAGAAGAATTTAATCTGCGGTTAGTTAAGCTTTCTTTTTCAAAAAAAAAAAAGGAAAATTAAAAGAATCAATACCCTTATATATAAGTGTCCATGAGCTTCATTTTTTTAATTTTTAATCTGCTTATATATAAGTGTATTCCTTGACCGTAAGTTCACAATGATTTCATTCCTATAATTTAATCTTTATCGACCTTTATTATATGGTATGCATTTATAGCATATTACATTAATTTTATAATATACTTTATTGTATATATATTGTTATCTTCAATTTTTGTTTTTATGTATTATATGGTTGCCCATGTATTATCTTGTAATATAGCTATTATGTATTGCTTTTTTTTTTTGTTCATTTTACAAATAAAAAGTGGCACAACAAGATTTAAGATCAAACCCACTAAATTGTATTAAATTTTTTTTGTGGGCAAGTGAATGAATATTAGTGTAATGTTTTCAAAAAAAAATATATATCATAAGTAAGGAGTTGTAATTTTATTATTTTCCCACGTGGCATATTGGTTGTATAATTTTTTCCATGTATTTTCTTTTTTCATGTTAAAAAAAAAAAGAAAATTCCTTGTAAACTATTAAAGGATATTTCTTTTGTAAAATTTTCTCTACGCTTTGTCTACATTTATACTCAAAAAAATTATAAACCCAACAAGGGTCTAGCCCATTTTGTATTCAATTAATTTTATTATGAGGTTTTAATAAAGTTGAAACTTTGAATTTCTTTTAAAAAATAATTTGTTACACTATTATCTAATTGCTAGCTTAGCATTTGCATGTAACCTGTTGGGGCATTACGAAATATTTAGTCTTATCTAATGAGACTAAGGTAGATAGGGACAAACAAAACATAAAATGTTTCATTATCAAACTAATGAAAGTATCTCATTATTTGAAGTGTTTAAAATGATAAGAGGTAAGCCTAATCCTAAATATTGACCTTAAAACATTCTAAGAATTGAGAGACATGAAAGTGAGGATAAGACCCGTTCCTTAAGGGAAGTCTATCTTGCATGTGATATACAAATTGAAAGGACGATAGGCATTCGTTTCATTCCCTAAATATTTTTATCCTTTACGAGCCCATTTAAGCCATTTGAGGGAAGTTTTTCAAAAAATAAACCCCGTCAAGATTCACCCCTACAAAGGGCAATTATGAGGTTAGGGCCATTGATTTTGGAGAAAAAGGGATAAGCTAACTTGTGCTTACTTCAGTTGTGTCAATTCATGAGCAATAATTGTCGTTGATAACTTGATTTCTTTAGAATGAAGAAGAGTTTCAAATTATACGTTTCACTCAAATCCATACACTTATTCAAACATTGCAAGGCCATTGATCTTTCTCAAACACTCCCTTTAAAGCCATACCTTACTTCACTGGGCTTATACACTTTGCGCTCATGGTTTTAGGGCCATCAATTTCTTTAAGCAGAAACTCGAACACATGGAGGGTGATTACCTTTGGAAAAAAAAAAAGAAAGAGAAAAAAAGAGGAAAAGGAAAAAAGAAAAAAAGAAAAAAAAAAGAAAAAGAAGAAAGAAAAGAAAAAAAAAGAGGAAGAAATAATAGAGAGGTGATCACATCCTAAAGAGCAGCTCAAAAGCTCTAAAAGAGCAGCTCAAAAGCTCTTAAAGGACCTAGGGCTTGAATATCTTAGAAAGGTTGAGCCTATGAATTCCAAAATTAAAGACTCCTTAATATCCTTTAAAGCACAAACATAAGCAAGAAATCTCAAGCCTAAAGGAATGAAACTCTAATCCTATGGTCTCACTCATTATATCACCCCTAATAAAACTCTTTTGACTAAATAATTTGATTTATCTTAAGTAATCATTGCTCTTGAAACTGGGCAAGCCCATCTTAGCATTTCCCTTTAAGGTTTTTGACTTGTAGACTCAGATTGATATCCTAATTTTTCAAAATTAGTTGAACACATCCATATCTCCTTTTGTTTAAGCCCATGACCAAAGCTTACATTACAACCTTAAGAAAAAGACCTATTAGATCAATCAAAGTGTATCATTGACAAGATTGACCATAATTTTTTGAATCATAATCAAGAGTGAAAACAAGCCATTTAAGAGTATAAGAAAGTCTTCTTGGACAAAATTGTTCAAATAATCGAGATACTTTCCTAAGTATGAAACTTATGAGTATAAAATTCAAGCATGCCTTGGGGGGTAGGGGAAGCACTTCACCTTGAAATTGAATGAGAATTCCCTACAACAAGAAGAACAAGGTGTTCAGTTGAAGTTTTTTCCCTCATCCTAATGGATAAGCAATTGAAGATGAAGAATAAATGGCCAATGGGCTAGAAGAATGAGCATATTGCTTATCTATAATATTTAGAGTCGGTATAATTTCGTTACATGCTGGCAAGAAAAACATGAACCATTTTTCAATAAAAGCATATTTTTTCCCTTTGAGTTTCAAAATTTGAGAATTTTTAGTGAGAACTTTAGTTATCCTCGAGATAGAAACTTTAGTAATCTCTTATAATATAAGAACCTTACTTATCCTTTCTAAGGAACTTTGGTTATCTTATAATTCAAGAGCCTTAGTTATCTTTTTGGAACTTTAATCATCTTATATCTAGGAATCTTAACCATTCTTAGGGAGCTTTGATCATCTTATCACTCAGGAACTTTGCTTAACCTATGGTATGAGAAAATTGAGGAGCTCTAGTCATCTTATGAAAAGATTATTTAGGAACCTTTGTCATCATACTAAAGAGCTTAGGTTATCTTAGGAATTTTGGGAACTTTAGTTACCTTGTGTTCAGAGAGTTTCAGCTTGCATTCAAGAATATTAGTTATCTAAATGATAACAAAAAAAAAAGAAAAAAAGAAAAAAAAGAAACAATTAGCCATGTAATTCAAACCCTTTTGTTAAGTTTTCTTCTATGAAAGATCTACTCTTTCGAGAAGTCAATTTTTCTTTTAAAAACGTCAATTTTTTGGTATAGTGCCTAATGTTATCCTTTTGCTCTATTTTTTTTTTTTTTTATTAAGATGAGCCTCTTATTCCTTTGCCTATCCTTTCAAGACATACTTTTTTAATCCTTTTACCCTATCTTTCTAAGATAGGCACCTTAATCATTTGCCCTATCTTTTTAAGATAGACACTCTAATCTTTAGCCTTATCCTTTCAAGATAGGCACCTTAATATTTTGCCCTATCATTTCAAGATAAGCACCCTAATCTTTAGCTCTATCCTTTTAAGATAGGCATCCCAATCTTTAGCTCTATCCTTTTAAGATAGGCATCTTAATTATTTGCCCTCTCCTTTCAAGATAGATCTCTTAATCATTTACCCTATTCTTTCAAGATAGGCCTCTTCTAATCTTTTGCCCTATCTTTTCAAGACAGGCTCCCTAATCTTTTGTCATATCCTTTTAAGCTAGGTATTCTAATCTTTTGCCTTATCCTTTCAAAATATGCCTCCTTAATCATTTACTCTATCCTTTCAAGATAGGCGCCTTAATCTTTTGCCCTATCCTTTTAAGATAAGTACCTTAATTTTTTTTATCTTATCCTTTCAAGATAGGCCCCATAACCTTTTGCTTTGTCCTTTCAAGATAGGCTCCCTTTTGCCTCATTTTTTCAAGATGGGCTTCCTATCCCTTTGCCCTATTATTTCAAGATAGGTCCCCTAACCTTTTGCCTTATCATTTCAAGATAGGCTCCCTTTTGCCCTATCCTTTCAAGACGGGCTTCCTATTTCCTTGCCTTATTTTTTCAAGATAGGACCCTTAACCTTTTGCCATGTCCTTTCAAGATAGGCTCCCTTTTGCTTCGTCCTTTCAAGACGGCCTTCCTATTCCTTCACCCTATCCTTTTAAAATAGGTTTATGTTCCTTCGCTTTGCCTTTTCGAGACGGGCTGTTTATTCTTTGCATTGACCTTTTAAGTTGGTATCCTTATTTAAGATGAAACACAGCTTAGCTGATCATTCAAGTTAATAATCTTTACCTTGTCAATTCAAGATAGGATTCCGCAAAAATGGGTATCTCTTGTATCTTTGTAGCGAAATTTTAATCAAACTTTACTACAAAGAGGAGTAGCTGTAAACACCTCATTTTTGCTACCCTTAGGATTTTTTTTTTATTGGGCTAGGTCTAAAAAAATAAAAATGAAAAAGAGAAAAATAAAAAATAAAGGAAAAAATGATAATAATAAAAGTATCGAGTCGGGTTGTTTAGGGCCATATCAAACAATGCTTGAAGATGTGCATACAATTTAATAAATTTTGTGTCGTAGTATAGTTAGGCTTCATTAAAAAAAATATTTTTTTAGTTTAATATAAAGTGGATTTTTATTTAATTTATACTGGGCTAAATAGACTTAGGAATTATTAAATGAGTTAGTATGTATTTTGGGCTAAATTAAGATGGATTGAATTGGACCCAAGCTAGAAAGCTCAAATCAATGTAGGGTTTTTAGAAATTGGATTAAATCTTTAATGAATTTAATAAATCTAAATCAGGTATCATTGTATCTTATCAATATTGGATTTGTCAAGATTGAATATATGTCCAAAAAGATTCAAGTGTGTGGCTTATAAATAGTAGTTTTTGGCTGTAAAAATTTTAAGTTTTTCACTCATGAAATCTCCACAAGCACAATCACTACATGTCCATATTTTCACAATCTTCTGCACATACAACTCAAATCCTCCATACTATACTTCATGTACATAGTAGTATACACATCAACACACACCTTCGCATGTCTACTTCTCTATGCATGTCATAGCACATCTCCATGCACAAACACTTAATGCCAGCCACACGATTGTAACCAATCGCTAATGCTAGACCCTCTCACAACCACAATACAAAGCACCACCACCGCTACCTCATTCTTCAAATACCGCCATATCATCGCTAAACACTACGGCGCTAGTACTAAACTTAGTTTTACTAATCACTTTCACGTAAAAGTAGAAACTCCCATTTGATTTGGTGTTTGGAACATTCTATGGAAAGTTGGTTTGAACACTACTATCAAAGAGGAGAATACTTGACCCGAATTCTCCAAGACCAAAAACCAACCCATGTATAAGTCGATCCAACCCAGCTAATTAGATGGTTTTAGATTCCTTTCTCTTTTGTTTTTTTTTTCTTTTTTCTTTTTAATGATTGTTATTATTGTGGTTATTTAGTTGTTTTAATTAGTTTAGTAATGTTAGTCCTTTTTATAAATTTGTTTTTACTAACTTTATTTTTTTATTTTTTTAAGGCAGGTACTTAGTTTTAGTTTTTTTTAGTTATTGTTAGCTTTGTTGATATTTTGTACTTTTAACATGTAGTATTAATTTTTATAAAGTTGCATAATTCAAATGGTTTATTTACATCAAATAAGTACTAACATGGTTTATTTTTATTTATTTATCAAGTCTAAGTGTTAATTCTGTTTAGTTGATTTTTGGCATGTCATCATTTTTTTAAATAATAAAAATATATTTTTGTGTAGATATTGCATTTTTTAGAAATTTCACATTTGCATAAAAATTGCATATTTTAGCAAGTTGTCATAAAAATTGCATTTTTAGTTATTTAGGGATTTTTCAAGAAAAGAAATTGTTTTTCACTTATTTAATTTTCATAAAATAAAAAATTTTAATTCGTATCTTTTCTATGATTTAGGCTTTCTTTCCATGGTTTAGGCGTTTCATTCATAGTTTAAGCATCTTTTCTGTAGTTAGGCATCTTATCCATTGTTTAGGTATTTTTTTTATAATTAGGCATCTTTTTCATGATTTAGATATTTTTTCATGGTTAGGCATATTGTCAATAGTAATTATATTTATTTTCATAATAATTGCACATTAACATAATTTCATAAAACTTGCATCTTTTATTTTTTTATTTTATTATTATTATTATTTTTTCATTTAGGTGCTTTAGGATTTTTTTTAAGTTTTGTTACATTGTAGTTTTTCCTAAAAAAGAAAAAAAAAAAACTAATTTGGAGTCTTTTTAAAAATTAAGTCTTTAGTTTTTTTTTTAATTGGGAATAAAAATTAGGTTTTTTATAAGATTTTTCTTAATAAAAATAAATTGATTAAAAAATATAAACTTGGCTCAATTTTCAAATTAAAAAGAATCAATCCATAAATCTTTTCTTAAAAAAAAAAACCAGAATTACATTGGTTTGATTTTGATTAGTAGGCACGTAGGCACCTTCGAAGCAACCATAAAAAAAAAATATAAAACCTTTTTTTTCCTTTTTAAAATATTTGTAATAAAAAATATAAGAAAATTATTTTAGGTACATTTTTGTATATCTTTATATATCTTGGCAATTTTAGAAAAATTATAAAAATAAAAGCCCATTAGTTTTTTTGTCTTTACATGGTGACTTAGTCTTAATAGATTAGTTTTCAAGCTTAGATTTTTTGATTTAATTTCGTAAAAATTATTTTTTAGAACATTTATAAACTAGTGGTAAAACTAGAGTTTTCCTACTTAGAAACCTTAATTTTATTTTTACCAGTTTAATTAGTTAGCGACTTTAATTTTTAAAATATTTTTTCAAAGAAAAATGTTTTTCCTTAGTTTTATGTCAATTAACTTATATTAAGCGGGTTGGGCTTAATATAAGTTAAATTAAGGAAAACCGAAATAGGGCTCGACAAACCTTTAGCTTGTCAAGCTGGGTTCAACCTCTAGTAGGTCGAGTAGCTTATGGGGTATTCTATACGACCTCAAGTGGTTGGTGGGCCATCGCATGAATAATTCTAGTTAAATCAATTAGGAGGTTGGCTACCTCATCTAATCTCTCGTCCATACTTCTGGGGGTACCTTGAGATTATCGACTATAGTGGACAACCTCATTATTGGCATTTTCAATACCGACATTAACACTTGAGTCTATCTTTTTTCTTCAATAAATTCGGTTTCAAATTTCGAATCTGAGATAAAACCGACACTATTCCTCCAAACTAAGTAACACATACATTCTCTACACAGTTTTCTAGTTAACTCGTAAACATAGTAACTACACTAATGAACAAACTACTACATAGAAACTTGCTTTGTTTTCGGATGTTCAAAACGGGGCAAAATAGAGTATACTCAAGAACAACTACCATACCCTATTACTTAACACTTTAGTGACTCTCTTCATAACTTCGACATACTATTACAACAAGCACTATTTCATACAAAACACAAATACAACTTACTTGAACGAAACAGTTGCTCTAATACCAAGATGATGCAGATCGAGGCCAAGGACTGACAAGACTAGTCATAGGGATAGGTCCAAGCTTGTCGAAAGATTGAAGAAGGTGATGGAAGTTGCATGAAAGAATAGAAAAGATAAGATAAGTAAACCTATGAATAGCCTTAAAGAATGTGATGCACTAGTGGAACTTTCGTGGACTCATGACACTACTCGATATGATACATGAGAAGGTTCGGTGAGGTTACTCGCTAACCTTATTTAAGGGTTAAGATAAGAGTGAAAAGAGTAAGCAAACTCAATGAGAGCAATGTTTATAAAAGGAAAAATATTCAATATATTGATAATGATAAGATAATGTGACCACATGTATAGTAGGCATTTATATTAGAGAAACTAGGACAACATACTAAAATGGAAAAGACAAAAAGGGTGATGCCCAAAAGGAGTAATGTACAAAGAATAATAAATGGTACAAATGAAGATTCAAGTAAATTAAAAATTAGCACTGTAGATTCCTTTACATAAGCCTGAGATACGTGGTAGCAGCATATTGGAGATGTTTTTGGTAAAAACAACCAAAATAGTACAGTTAGGATGGAGGGTTGAGCAGAGGTACTGAGTAGAGGTATCGAGTAGACTTAAACTCATCCAAGAAGGAGTAGCTACAGATATGTGATGGAACTCTCGACTTCTTGGCTCCAATGTTTTCGGTTTGGAGGTTCGCTTGACTATGGCCGAGCAGGGTTATGTGAGGGGTTATGTTGTCAGTAAAGCATTTAGTTAGTCGGAACATTACTTCTGAGAGATATGAAGTCACTCGGCTTGGCATTAGGAATTGGTCGATAGTAAGGATTAGCTTGACTTCGGCAAGAGTTGGTTGGAGTAGGAGAATTCACCTTATTATTCCTTCAAGGCCTCGAGCTCGGTTATAGGTTAAAGGTTTAGTAGTTGGATTCCTATCAATTATTGAGTGTCTACCATATTACTTTCTCATCTATAACTAAATCTAAGCAAGGTCAGTTAAAGATCCTAAATGAGATATGTACTACATCCTTAGAATTGACTAGGTTTGTCATCAAATATTGGCATCATAAACAAGTGATAGGTTACCTTTTCTTATCCCAATTGAACTAAGTGATAAAGGAGAGCGGGTTATGGTAGGATTTGGATTAAGTCCTATAAAGTCTTTGCTAGAGATAGTGTGTCCATTGGATAACCTTAGGTTTGGTCTTAGTTGCTTGTCTTAAGTTTTGTAGATTAAAAAAAAGAACAATGGAAATAAAATTTCTACTACAAAACTTCTATAGTATCCACATATAGCATGTAAAATAAAATGAACAACAAAGTTTATAATATTATACCTTTTCTTATAATAAAAACTTTCTTTTCTTAGGGATGGAGTTCAAATGCAATTTGAATGTTGCTTTACCCCTTGTCAAATTGTATTCACTACAAAGACTCCAAATGCAGTCCTTCTAGTGACATCTGTACGTAATTACAAAAAATATTCTAATTCTTAGATTGCTAAGTCATTTAGATTAGAATAAGATTATAGGAAGCAGCTATAGAATGTTTTTTGAAATATGTAAAATGAATTCTAGCTATATCTTTCCATAAGCATTCATAACCCCTTTGAAAGGAAATAAAAAAGGCTACTCAATTATAATTGTAGAGGAATTGATTGGCTATTAAATGAAAAGAAACCACCATTATAAAATAATAAAGTTAGATATGTTCATATGTTAACATTAGAGCACTCAATAGCCAATTCTCCAATAGTATGTATTCCATCGACAAATGCTATGCCTTTTCATTGTCTTCCTTTTAATGCATTACTATGCTTCAATTTTATTATTTCGGACCAATTAATTCTAGTTCCAAAATAAATATTAACTTAATTTTAGTACCCACTAAAATTACCATTTAATAAACTTATTCCTCTTAACCATGTTATTATGCGAGACCCTTTAAACTTCCATATACGAATGCAATGGCCAATGTCAATCTAAATAGACCATTGTAATCATTTAGCAACAATTGTTGACCATCCAACGTAATAGAAAGGCTGTGAATGATAAATCATTATGAAATTATTACCATTTAATCAAATCTCTTTGTCAAATAATATCCTAATTAAGCTACTACATGTCATATTATTAATGTGTAATCATTTTACTTGATTTTTGAGATAAATTAAACTCAGTAAAAGTTTTCCATGGCCACGAGCTTAAGAGTCTCTCTTATCCCAAGCAAGCAACCTTAGATATCGATTAATGAATCTAAGAAAATGATGATTTTATCTTGACTCATCACTCTCTTCCTTATATATCATATTGTTTCCAATAACTATATTATTTACAATCTAAATTAAGCCTGTGTTTAGAGGTTATATAAGATATTGGGAATTATTAATGCTCGTTTGTATAGATGAAGGACCAATGATATTAAACATATAGTGTCCTCTATTAGTAGGCCATGTCAAGGGTACTTATTTAACATTAGGACTCATTTGTATAACTTGGATATTTTTCCCTTGATCTAGTGCAAATGACCTTAGCCATATAATATGTTGGTTTAAATATCTATATTTACTCTAGATATTTATTCGACAACAGGCAACTTTTAGATATTATGATGTCACAAAACCCCATCGATAATATACCTTTATTATTATTCTATATATACTTTAATTATCTATAGGAATTTACTATAAAATATATACGATTAGAAAAGTATATAAATACAATAAATACTTACCTTTTATTAGTAATATTTATAAATACATCAAAAGTGTATTGGTATTTTGTGCATAAATTACAATAGCTAGTATATTAAAATTCAACTCTCAAACCTAGATTAAAGTAGGGTTAATTTCTTTAATCTCCTATTAGTTCAAATTGCAAGTAAAGATGATCTTTCTTTGTTCATGCATTGCACTTAAGTTGAATGATAACCCTACTTGATGTTGTGTATGGTATAATCAAATCTCCTACCACTTATGGAGCTAGTTGTTTTATGGCTCATTCCATAATTGTTAAAATTGCGAGTTAATATATAATTTTACGATTTTATCATGTTTTTTTATAGTTGAAACGAATGTAAAATTGTTCAGGTATAGACTTTTAATAGAATTATGGATTTTGATGTATCATTCTATAAGTTTATGATTTTGCTTGTTTCATACGATTCTATTACCAATTTTATATGTTCAAAGACTTAGTAGAATCACGAGTTTGATAACTATGCTTTTTCTATTATGGTCTTTTATAAGTTAGCGCTATAAAACCATAAGATGAGTTAAGTTTGAGCAAATAAGATTCACTAGATGTTCTTCAACAATAGTTGTAAGATCTATGGCCATAAGTTATTATGAATGAAATTGGTTGTATGAATTGTATTTTATAAGTTACCAAGATTCTAAGAAGTTTCTTTTAGTCTTTCAAACTTAGAAATGATATAGTTATTACCCACCTTATCATTTGGTGTGGAATCCCAATTATTTAGAGCATTGAAGTCCAAGATGGGCACATGATCCCTCATATTTTTCTCGATATGCTTGCATATATAATATATATTAATTATATATAAAATAAATAATTAAGCTAGAGCCACTATGACCCTAGCATATAAGCTAATTGTCTTGCATAGAATGAGGCATGACATCTTACCTTTTTCTTGGGATTATTGTTTAAGTTGTTAAAAGATGTTCTTTTACCTATCGTTATAATGATGCATGACTCAAATGTTTATATAGGACATTATTTACCATCATTTGACATTTTTTTATGGTTATCTTGTTCTCTCTCACCCTTTTTGTTACTTCTTTATACATCATGGTTTTTCTATTAGCATTGCTTAAGACTAACATTAAAAAGTGTTTACGACAGGGATTGCTAAGAAGGTTGACATATGGCCATCGATATCACATGAACTAAGGGTGGGTCTGAACCACAAGATGGCTCAAAAGATAAATGAGAGTTGAAGGTTGAGTAGGGGTTTTTGGTGTACTGACAGTGGATATGATGTACTAACTCTTCACACGAGCTTAGGTTACACTTGATATAGCGCATAAGTATATCTAGAGGTCACTCATCACTTATCCATCCTCATAATGGACTAGATAAGAGTAAGCGAAACACTTAATTCTCAAACGAAAAGTTTGAAATTGATATTCATTGATGAAGTAGCTATTATATGTTTAAATAATTTATATGGCCTAATTAGGACAAGTCCTAGATTACTACAAATGATAAAAAATATTCTTATTAGAAAAGAAAAATATATGGTGTACATAGGCAATTCGGTAATTAATGTAAAAAGGAATATCCATCTACAAAGGCAATACGGATGTTAGGAAATATGACACACGTTCGCTTATTAATGCAGTGGTCCAAATGGTACTATATGCTAAGTAGAGCTCGGTAGTTTGGGGTTAGGGAAATGTTGGCTCGGTAAGTGGTCACACTTCAACTTGGCATAAGCTGGTTGGCTTGAAAATAGAGAAACTTGGCCTTGGTTATTTATTAGGTCGGTAGTAAGTAGGTTCATTGTTCAGTCTTGGACTTATTTGGCCTTAAGATAATAGTTTGGTAGTAGGTTGGCCGCTTCAAAAGACTCCGTGATGAGATGGAGAGAGATTGGAATGGAACAGCTTGAAAGGTCGTAGTGGAGAGGGCATTGCTCTTTAGGGCTCAAATCCCCTAGGATAGCTCGGCAAACTAAGTTGGTAAGTCTTCGAGCTTGGGAGCGAGTGATCAGTCCATGATCCTTATCATCCTCTTTAGGTTGTTTGAGATTTGGGATCAAATTTGGCTCGACTTCTTGTTGCTTGTCATTGGGGACATATAGATGGAGGTTAGCAATGTTGAAGGAGTTTGAGACTCCATACTATTCAAGTAGTTTAATTCTCTAGGCATTAGGATTGCTCTTCTCGAGCACTTTAAATAGTCCATTGATCCTAGCAGATAACTTATTTTTCCTTAAACTTGGGAATTGATCTTTACTTAGATGGATCCAAACCAAATCTCCTAACTAGAATTCTCCAACCTTCTATCCTTAGCCTCGTTTCTCGAGTTTAGAAACAGCTCAAGTAAGATGCTCCATGACTTTCTAGTGCATTATCTTGATGGCCTCTGATCTCTTGATAGCTGATTGATCTTTATTTTGACTTAGAAGGGGGTGTTTGGTCTAGCAAAAGCTCATGGTTAAAACCATAGGCGACCTCAAATGGTAACATGCTTGTGACATTGTGTACGATCCTATTGTAGGTAAACTCAATTATGGGTTAACATAGATCCCAATCATTTAGGTTTCGACTAACAATAACTCGAGCAAAGTCCCCATTGTTTTATTGACAACTTTGGTCTGTCTCTTTGTCTGAGGATAGTGGGATATGCTAAATAATAACTTCGTTCCCATTCGCTTTCACAGCGTTCTCTAAAAGTAGCTCATGAACTTTAGGTCTCGGTTAGGTCTTCATCTGATACAATGGTTTTGGGCACTCCATGGAGATTGATGACCTCCTACAAGAAAAGAAAAGAGACAACCGAAGCATTGTTAGTTCAAGAACATGGCACGGAGTGTGCTATCTTAGTAATTAGGTCTATGACCACCATGATGAAGTCCTTCCCTTGGGACGTTCTCTGTAAACTTAACAAAGTCCATACTCAACTTAGTTTATGGTTTGGTTTGGATTAGTAAAGGTAGATATTGTCCTTGCTCGGTTCAGCTCTTAGCCTTTCTACAGCTAGCACACCTCTCCAGTACAGCATGGACATTCTTCATCATTCTCGGCCAAAAGAATCTAGAGGCTAGTACTTCATAGGTTTGGTGCTTATTGAAGTGTTCAGACAATCTTCTTCTATGTACCTTACGCACAAGTAATTTTCGCATTGAACAGGTTGGGATACACAACCTCCTTTCCTAAATAGGTATCTATCTTCCCTACGATAATCATCAATAGTTTGGCCATCCTTGCACCTTGCATAGATTGGACCAAAGTATGTATCCTTGGCATATAAGTTCTTGATCATAGAAAACCTAAGTAGTCTGGTCTACAGTTCAATTAAGAGGGTATGTCGTTGCAATAGGGTGTTAGCTACTACATTATTCTTGCCATTCTTATACTTGACAACATATGAGATTCCCTCCATGAACTTAACCTACTTAGCTTGTCTATTATACAACTCAGGCTAGTTCTTCAAATACCTTATCGACATGTGGTTAACATAGATCACGAATTCTTTAGACAACAAATAATGTTGCTAGATGGTGAGAGCTTGAATTGAGGAGTAGAACTCTTAGTTATACACTAAATAGCTAAGCATGGCTCCTTAGAACTTTTTAGTGAAGTAGGTAATAGGTTAGCCTCCTGGATCAACATGGCATCTAGTCTCAATGCATCGTACTTTACTTCAAACATTTTGTCAAAGCTCAAAAGAGTTGAGATAGGGGTAACAGTTAACCTCTTCTTAAACTCCTCAAAACGCTTCTACTCTTTCTCCCTTCATTTGAATTCAACCTTCTTCTTTGATAGCTCAGTAAGTGGGGCCACAATAGTATTGAAGTTCTTTATGAATTGGTGACAAAACGATGCCAGGTCGTAGAAACTTCTCACATCAGCAGAATAGGTTAGCATAGGCCATTCGGTAATTGCTTTCACCTTCTCCTTATCTACTCGTATACCACATTCATTTACAATGAACCCTAGAAAGATTACTTTAAGTTGGTAGAAATCGCACTTCTTTAGGTTTGCATAAAACTTTTTAGTTTTGGGTTTTGAGAAAACAGCTTGGAGATACTTGTAATGAGTCTCCAAGTTGGGTCTGTATACAAGAATATCATCAAAGTAAACAACAACAAATTTTTCAGTTAGTTTTCTAAGCATATGGTTCATCGGCCTCATAAATGTGCTTGGTGCATATGATAAACTGAATGGCATAACTAGCCACGCATGTAACTTATGTTGAGTCTTGAATGCGATCTCCTACTCCTCACCTTCTTGCATTTTGATCTGGTGGTATCCTGACTTGAGAGTAATCTTCGAGAATTCGCTCCATGTAGTTCATTAAGCATGTCATCAAGCTTAGGTATTAGATACTTATATTTGATGGTGATACGGTTGATAGCTCAGCTGTCTACGTACATGCTCCATATGCCATCCTTTTTTGGTACCAACAAAGCGGGTACAGCACATAGGCTTAAGGATTCTTGGATGTAACCTCTTTTCATCAGTTCATCAACCTACCTCTATAACTTAACAGTTTATTCAAGCTTCAACTTGTATGCTGGTTTGTTCAGAAATGTGACTTCAAGTTATAGGTCTATAGCATGCTCTGTCCCTTTTATTGGAGGTAGACCTTTTGGTAGCTTGTTAGAGAACAGGTTGGTAAACTCCATTAATAAGTCATTCACTTAAGGTGTTAGTTTAACATTGAGATTCCTCATTTAAAGCAACCTTTTGACCAATAGAAAGGTTAGGTTGTTAAGCTTCATCTCTCTCTTTAGCTCGGCTCAGGTCATCATTAAAGCCTCCTTTTTCAAAACTCGGCTAAGATGAGCCTCTATGTTTTTAACTTACTTGGCAGTCATAAGGCCTAGCTTTACCTTCTTCATGCTCTAATGAATATGTGTTCTTCCTTCCATCGTAAATTACCTTTTGATCAAACATCCACGGTTGTTTAAGAAGAATATGATATGCACTCATAGGTAACACATCATATAGTACTTCATCTTGGTAGTTTCCAATATAGATTAATATGTTTACTTGCTTAGTCACTTGTAAGGCTCTTTTGTCACTGAGCCAGTGCAGCTTGTAAGGCTTAGGGTGGGATTTGGTTAGTAACTTTAATTGTTGGATGATAAATGTAGATGCTATATTGGTGCAGTTGCCATTATCAACAATCAGTGCACACAACGTCCCATTTACCTTACAACCAATGTGGAATAAGTTCTCTCATTGCACGTCTCCTTATGTTGGGCCCAGACTCATCACTTGCTTCAATACCATGGTTGTGGGATTAAAGTTACCCTCTTCATTATAGATAACATCCTCCTCTTTGGACTAATTAGTTTGTCTAGATTCCTTTAGTTCTTTAACTTCCCCGTTTGTATTATTGACCTCAACGGTTGGCATTTCACCCCCTATCACCATTACTCATCTATTTGGACATTGTGTTGCCATGTATCCAAATTCTTGGCACTTGAAGCGCTTGATCTCACTGGTCTTCCTTCTTGAACTTTAACCTTCCTTAAACCTCCTTGAGGGTTCCTTCTCTTTAGCTCAAGTAACTGGAACATATCAGACATTGCTGGTCTTACTTAGTTCTATTTGCATAAATCTACTCGAAATAGGTTGGTTAAGGGTAGTTTAGCTCATTGGACCTTGGAATCTGCTCATTTGATGTCTTTCATTTCTATGAGTAGCTTAAATTGCCTCATCCAATGACTTAATGTCCCTTGTTTTTAAGATATCTCCAATCTCATTCTTCAATCCACTAATAAACCTAGAGATAGTTCAGTCTTCAAGTTCTATAACTTTGCATAAGATCATTGATGTTTGGAACTCCTTCATATAGGCATCAACACTAAATCCTCCTTACCTTAGCTCTTATAACCTTTTGAAGGTATCTTATAGAAAGTAGCTTGACATAAATCTCTTTTTCATCACTTTCTTCATCTCATCCCAATCTCTAATCTCTCTTTCCTTCTTTTCTTCATGTAGCTTGCAAATTTTTCCACTATAAGGTGGCATAACTTGTAAACTCTAGAATAATAAGTCTCACTTTAGCGTTATCAGGCACTTCATGATACTCAAACTGCTTTTCTATCTTTCTAACCCAATCAAGATAGTCTTTAGCATCGCCACTACTAGAAAAGCTCGGAATCTGTAGCTTCAGTCCTTCCACTCTAGGAGCTTGGATACTTCTGTCCTTGGGTTTGTAGTATTCTTCTTCTTCATCACCTATCTTTTTACCCTCCTTTTCTATTTCTTCCAATGTAAGTCTTCATCGAGTAGTTCTGTCTACTCCTCTAGCTCGAGGTGGTCAAATTGGGAAATTAACTTAGCTAGGTTAGCCATCACCTCTCTTGGGTACTTCGTTGGCTTGGCTTTTGTATGGGTCATTTTTAGTTTGCAGCCTATCCTCATTTATGGTAGTCATCAAGTCAGTAAACTTGTCCAATCATTGGTCTACGGATTGGGGTATGAAACTCCCTTATTGACCCTGGCCATTACGAGTATCACACTCTTGGTTATCGAGGGTTCCTTAAACAATAGAATTGGACATTATTATTTACTTTAATGGACTAATAACTAAACCTCACTTTGAATAACAACATAGCAATTACACACCAACAAAAACTACTACAATGACGATAAGAATACCCAGTACAACGATAAACCAACTAAATATACACATTCTATTTTGTAAACACAAAACAAGGGAAAACAGAGTACTAAACTTCTTCAACACAAAACGCTTCTCCAATACTTACTATGGCAACACACAGTTTCTTCAGCACTCTTCAAACCTCTACCTACTAACTTCATACACATTACACTTACAACAAGTCACTTAAAACATAAAGTACTAGAAACCTACTTGAACTTAGCTAGGCTTTGATAACAAGATGATACAAATTGTTGGGAAGGTTGACACATGGCTACTGATATTACACAAACCAAGAGTGGGTCCGAATGGGAAGATCACTTAAAAGATAAATGAGAGTCGAAGGTTGAGTAGGGGTTTCTTATACACCCACAATGGATATGAAATAACAACACCTCATACGAGCTTAGGTTACACTTAATATGATGCATAAGTATGGTTAGAGGTCACTCGCTACTAATCTATACTCACATTGGACTAGATAAGAGTAGGTAGGAGTAAGCGAAACACTTAGTTCTCAAAAGAAAAGTCTGAAATTGATATTTATAGATGACACAACTATTACATGTGTAAAGAATTTATGTGGCCCAATTAGGGCAAATCTTAGATTACTACAAATGATAAAAATGACTCTTACTAGAAAAGAAAAAAATACATGGTATATATGGGCAATTCGATAATCAACATAAAATGTAATATTAGTCTGCAAGGACAGTATGGATGTTAGGAAATAGGATACGTGTCCGCTTCTTAATGCAGTGGTTTAAACGGTATTATATGTTGAGTAAAGCTGGTCAGGTTGGTAGCTTGGTAGCATGGGGTTGGGGAAATGTTGGCTCAGTAAGTGGTCACACTTTAGATTAGCATCGGCTAGTTAGCTCGAAAGTAGAACAGCTTAGCTTCTGTCATTTGTTTGCTTGGTAGCAAGTGGGTTTAATGTTTGTTCTTGGACTCATTCGGCCTTAAGAGAATGGCTTCGCAATAGGTCAACCACTTTGGAGAACTCCGCGATGAGATAGAGAAAGATTAGAATGGAACAAGTTGGAAGGTTAGGGCGGAGAAGGCATTGCTCTTCAGGGTTCAAATCCCTTAGGATAGCTTAATGAAGTAAGTTGGTAAGTCCTCAAGCTCGGGAGTAAGTGATTGGTCCATGATTCCTATCAGATTACTTATGTCAATCATAAATTGCATCTACATTAACATCCATAAGCAAATTTTAATCAAAAGGATAATTATCATCTCACAATCTTAATTTGGATCTTTAGCAATCATTGATTGATATTCATTGTATTTCTAAATTTTTCATCTAATTTGGATTATAAGTTGGGATCTTTTACTATTAGGGAAAAGAAAGTGACTAATGTATGTAGGATAGTAGGAAAAGTAAAGTGTAAAGCCTTTGGTTTTAAGTCACAAGATGTTGACTATTGTTGATGGAGATTTTTATTTTAAGGCACTTAAACCTTAAATCGACCTAGAGTAGAGCTTATATCCGACTTATTGCCTTACATCTAACCTCCCATGTTACGCATCAAACCTCTTTTACCAATCTTACAGTCCTTAAGGGCTTAATAGCTTGGGAAGTAAACACACTTGGAATATAGCAAGACTTTTGGAAGTAGGTTGAAATAGCCTTACTTAGTTTAGCTAAATGACATGAAGCTTGGAAAGATGTAGTTAAGCATGTAGGGAGTTTAAATTCAAACAAAGGCGTGAGCAGTTAGGAGTCCTTGTACAGATAATTGCCCATTAGTCACCATTAACTACCTATGTTCTAGAATTAGAGGGTGTGGTCCATAATTCAAATCCTCCATGTGTAAATTTTGGCCTCTTATTATAAGTTTTCTTTTGGCCACTTGCACTTTGCGTATACTGAGCTCTTTTTACTTCCTTGTGTTTCACCTATAAGAACCTAACTTAGGCAAAGTAATGGCTACGTTGAAGTCGCCCTGATACCCCCTTATAGCCTAACTTTCTTTCTTTTTTGCAGAATTAAAGACTGAGAAGTGTCCAATGTTCCCTTAATCCAATTTCTACCATCAACAATTTGGAGCCATTTGTTTTTTGAAACCCAATATGGTTACTAAGTCATGAATCGGAGATGACAATACTCTAGGGGGGGAGTATTGCCCCTTGCATGGCTTAAGAAGAAGCATCTCTATAGCAGTACACCTTAAAAGTGCATCTTATGAAAATTAATGATACCCTAAGGCAAGTTCAAGTTCAAGTAGATGATATATTACGTATCTTGCAATTAGAGGGCCTATGTACCAGATTTTCTAAGGAGTTAGAAGAAGTTAGGGTTTGTAATCAAGAGTTAAGGAAAAAACTTCAAGAGCACAATGCGACATCTTCTTCCACTCCTTCTTTGGAAGTAATAGGGGAAGAAGTTAACCTAGACTTGCAAGATGATGATTAGCATTGTGTACGTGGTAAAGCTCTTGTAAAAAATGAAGCTGGTCAGCAGCCATAATGTGATTTCCATACCGATGAGGATTTCAAATAGACATGTTATAAGCTTAGGCTTGTAAACGTATTCTTGCTCATACAAAGGGTAAGATTGAGCAAATAATTGCTTGTTTGCCCCAAAAGATAGCTATAGACATGAGTCTGTAAGATCTAGAGGAGTACATAAAAAAATTGGCAAGTTAAGGAACTTCTAAGAAGGAAGCTGACTCGAAAGGCAAGAAGTTAAATCCTTTCGTTCAAGAAATTGTAGAGGAAGTCCTCACTTTAAATCTTCAATTGCTTTAATTTGACACTTGTGATGGGAAGAAAGACCTAGATGATCATCTCAATAGTTTCCATATATTGAAGGAATTGTATAAGCTTTTAGATGCCATTGTTTATGAGGTGTTCCCTTTAACATTGAGAAAATTAGCTAGCTTCCATCTCTTCGTTTGATCAACTGAACAATGAGTTTAGACAATATTTCCTTACCAATAAGTCTCTGGTGAAGGATTACTTGCTTTTGACCTCCATTTGGAAGAAGCTTAGGGAAAGTATAAGAAATTATGTGCATCGATTGAAATCAGCAACTACAACAAGAGTGTTGCACTACATGCCATTTGCCGAGGTGTTAGGGAAGACTCAGATTTCTTCAAATCCTTAGTGAAGCATCTTTCGACCTCACCTAATGAGTTCACTATGAGGTCGGAGAAATTCATATGCCAGGAGAACCAAATATAAGCTTACATGGAGCTTAAAAAGGAGAAGTTTAAAAGAAGGCCAGAGAAGGAGGGAAGTTTAGTTAAAGACTGCTTAGGTAATAAATTTGACATGTGTAATAGGTTGAGCCAACCTCAAGGAAATTGGAGGAGACCAATTTTGACCATCACCATGCATACACCTTTGAACCGACCTATGTCGGATATTCTTATAGAAGTTTGAAATCAAGGGCTTTAGCTTAGCCAAAAAAAAGTAAGGAATAATCTTTGAGAAAAAATTCCAATAATTTTTGTGATTTTCATGGTAATCGTAGTCACAACACGGATGGGTGCATTCACTTGAAAAATGCACCTGAGGTCGCTATTTAAAGAGGATATCTTAGGAAGTTTATTACTAATTAAGAAGAAAGGATAGAATATCCCACTCAGAGGAGAAGGATTGGCTAATAGCCTTGTCGTAATGGTATCATATCTAATGATCAAGAACTGGAAGCTCAAGATAACGCTGGATGTGATAACTAAGCTACGAAAGGGGTGATTAATGTGATATTTAGAAGACCAAGAGGAGGTAGTACCCTGGCCACCTTAAGTTTGGCAGACTTATAAGAAGATCATGTATTGTTTGTTTGAGATAAGAGATACAGGATAGATGATACAATTGTTTCTTTTGATAAAAAAATGCAGGGGATTCAATTTCCCTACAACGATGCTCTAGTCATTATGAACAGAGTAGCGGAGTTTGAAGTTAGGAAAGACATGACTAATATTAGGAGCTCAATAGAAATTATTTTCAAGCACACATTTGACCAGATGCAACTAAAGTTAGAAAATTACAAGATGCAGCCTTATGAATATAATTTGTATAGGTTCAAAATCGGCCAGTTGAAGTTCAAGGAGTTATTATCTTGATTCTTTAGATAGGAGACAATAAGAACATAGTGGAAAAGGAAGTGGATTTTGTGATAGTTGATTGAGCCTCTCCTTACAATGGGATTATGGGTCACCATCCATCAACATTTTCAAGATGGTCGTATCTATAGCTCATTGGAAGGCAAAATTTTTTACCCTAACAAGTACTGGAACATGTAACAGAGACTAGTAGCTATCTAGAGCTTAATATTTGAAAGCTCTAAAGAGAGATCAAGTGTACCATATTGAGTAGGGGACAAGCAAGCGCTTGTAAGTCCGAGGTAAACCTATGGAGGAGACCTTGGCCATTCAATTGAGTGATGATCCTGAGCATACTGCTAAGGTCGGTGCTAGCATGGCCTCCGACCTCCATAAGCGCGTGATAAATTCCTCTAAGCTAACAAGGACGTCTTCGCATAGTTACCATTGGATATGCCCGACATTACGGAAGACGTAATGACTTACAAGCCCAATATTGATTTGAACATCAAGGTTGTACAACAAAGGAAGAGGTACTTTGCTCCTAAGAGGCAAGTTGCTATCGTGGAAGAAGTTTAGAAGTTATTAAAGGCGAGCTTCATTAGAGAGGAGCTGTATCTAACCTAGATGGCCAATTGTGTATTGGTCAAGAAGACTAACGGAAAATGGTGGATGTGCATTGATTTTACCAACCTTAATAAGGTGTGTTTAAAGGATTGTTTTCCTTTACCTCGTCTTGATCAAATGGTCGACTTGACCTCAAGATGCCTTGTTGAGGTTCATTGATGCCTTTTTAGGATACAATTAGATTAAGATGCACCTTCTAATGAGGTATACACTTCTTTCATCACCAATTTTAGAATGTATTACTATAAAGTCATGCCGTTTGTTTTGAAGAATGTAGGAGCTAGATATTAGAGATTAGTGA
>JAMXBB010000008.1:97583085-98094847 GCA_024138015.1 Lumnitzera littorea
AAAAGCTTCATTATAGTTGTTATAGTAAATATACAAGTTCTTTTCATGTTGTAATTATTAAATTATTGACAATGGAAAAAAAAGTAAAAGGGATTACTTGTATCATTTCCAAAATCAGAAATGTTGCAACATGCAAGGCATGATGCCCATTAATTTAAATTCCTTTGAAAGTGTTTATTGCTTCTCTTTTACATAGGCATAAATTCTAATTGTTGAAAACCAACCAGTCAACAATGCCAAAATGTATAAAATATAATTCCAGAACAAATAAATTATAATGGGAATGTGGGATCTTCTAAATTAGAGTGAGGAACGACAGTATGTTCCATCCTAATTTTATATTTGGTGCAAATATATTAAGAACGGAAAGTTATGAAAATATTTACCATTTATCACTCTATAATATAAAGGCATAATCATTGCACTTTAAAGAAAATATCTTCATTGATTTTGTCTTTCCTTATAGTAAATGAAAATCTATGGATGGTTAGTAGCGTTTCATCAATTTTTGTAGTATTGAATTAAATAGAAAATTTTATTCCATGTTTCATTTGTAACTTTACTTGGTAACTGAACAAAAGTCAAGCTAATGGACTAAACAAAAAGTGATCCAAATTTTGTCTCATCTATACCGTAGTACAAAAATGAAATTTACTAGAAAAGAAAGCAAAAATATTTTGCTCTTAAAAATACTTCTCAATGTTATAAAATTGAGTTAATTAATATTATTTTTATTAAATATTATAAAAAATTATTTATTTTTTATTATAAATAATTAATTTTTAAAATAAATTTTGTGTCTTGTATTGTGGAAACTAAACATGGTACAATAAGTTTATGCTGTTTAGTTCTTCAAATACTTATCATATCTAGTTCTCTTTATTAATTCAGTCCTTGTGACCAAATACTATTACGAATTAGAATTATTTCCTAAATAGTAAACAAAAATTTGTGGATGGTGCATCTAATATAATATCAAAATGTTAAAGAAACCATTTTTTTTTACTGAGTATATGCTTTCCAAAACTATTATGGATGTGAAGAAGCCAAATATAGTTGTGAGTTACTCAAATTCAACTCGAGGATAGTTAAGTCGAACTCAAGTTTAGATTACTTGAATAATATATTAAGTTGAGCTCAAACTTCATTATATTTGACTTAATTAACTTGCAAGGCTAATCAATCTCAAGTCAAATTTTAATGTTAGTCAAGTTCATACGTTAATTTTATTTTATTAGAGAAGATATATTTTTAAACAAATCAAGCCTAAATAAGTTTAATTGAATCAACTTTAACCTCATTGAGTAATACTTCAAGTCAAAGCTTGGTTGCGTTTGAGTCTAGCTTGGCCCTACAATTTCAAATTTGCGCCTAAACTCAAACTTAACATTATATCATTTCAATTGGATTTATATTAGAGCTTATTCCAGGTATTAACTATTGAATTTCAACCTTAATACTTAACTTAATTACCTCGCAACCTAAATAACATTCCAATGCTTATCCTAGCTTATCTTAATCAATGGTTACCTACATACAAAAATGGCAAGTTAAGGTGAGTTAAACTACACACATAGTGAAAACTTATGGTTATAAGGATAATGTTAAAACCACTACTTGAATTTTGAGTACCTTTTCAATTTATACTTAAAGTTTGAAGCTACTATATATGATACGCAATTGAATTTTTACTTGTTACATTTGCTATTTTACCTACACTCTGTACTCATTGATCAATGATTATTTATCACCCCATCTTTTCAAAGATGAAGGAAATAGTAAATTTGATAAATAAAAGTTCAACTATGTATGATATTTAGCATTTTCAAACTTCATATGTAAATTTTAACAAGTTAATTTGATTAGATATAATGTTTAGGATTTTCGTACTTCACAATGTAAAATGAAATTGGGAAAAAAGAAACATAAAGTTAGGTTGTAACTATAACATTATCCTAAGAACATAAGTTGTCAAACATTTGCGTGTTATGAATGTACAAAAGTGCCTATAAACTTTAAAATGCCTTTTTTTTTTTTCTTTTTTTCTTGAGAGAAGGATAATATAAAGGTAGGAGAGAAGGGGAACCCACCTTGACTTGAATTAAGGGTCAACCAAATTCATATTCAAAATGTTTTTGCTACTACACACATATTATGACCACTCATAACTTACTAATCTTTGTTTGTCAATTTGTGATATTTCAGTATAATCAAACACTAGTCAACTATAGCAACCATCATTTGTCAATTCTTTGGTCATAAGAATAACCCAAAATTCAATTAACATTCTAAAACTCATATATAACTTAAGCAAAAACACCCATTAAATTCCTATAAATCTAAGTTTGCCAATTCATGTTATCAAATCATATCTTGTATCTGTATTTAAATGGATCCGTATTTGAAAAACCTCAACATATGACATGACCTATTTATTAATCGTGTCTAAAAACCTAACCCGTGATCTAATCCATTTAATAAGTATGTCCTATCTAGGTTAGCATTATTTATCGATTAATAAGTAATTAAAAGAATTTATAAAGTACTAGCACATGCAAAAGGAAGATGAACGATAATAATATTTAAATTTTATAAATACAAATATAATACAGTTTTAACACTTAATATAAAATTACAACTCAAATAAAAGTTTTAGTAGAATAAGGTCTCATCAAATAAAAAAATCTTAAAATTTAAATTACATAACATCAGCTAATTAAGTGGAACCATGGCCCAAAAGGACATTAGTACCAGTATTGATTTCTAAATTCACCGTATTCTTTATTAGATCTTTGAGTGAGACAGTTAAAGAATCTATACATAAAAAAAAAAAAAAAGAACCACATCAATAAAGCATATTACATTGAAATTTTTAACAAATAATTTTGTTTACTATCTTATTCTCTATAGCGCCAATCTTTTGTATACAAAAGAACTTCCATAATATCTAGCTTTAGTGAGCTATAATGTCGATCAAAGATTTGACCTCCAATATTAAATGTTGATTTTGAAGCGACCATAATCCACAGATATCGATATACTTGAGATATCACATACCATTCTTGTAACTTGAGGATATTGAAACTGATTGGATTTCCAATAACTCGACATATCCAATTCAATTATTATATGTTGCTCCTCATCCATATATAGCTTTGGTTCAAATTTGGTGATATCCTTAAGGTAAGGATTTGTATGCATTTAAATTATCCAAATTCCTAGACAACGTAAAAAATTAGAAGTATTATATGAAATAAAATTAACTTTTAAGGCATAAAAACAACATACAATCATACAAAACCAAGTTACATAGAGGTCATTACCCCATTCATCATTCATAAGTTCCTTGACTTTTGTTTATTGCTACTAACATTTTTCTTTGAAGTCACAAAATCTTTCTTCTCATATTCATCTAAGAGAGCAAATGATGCTATTTTGACTTTCATAAACTCATTTAAGTCATCATCATAAATCCTCCATTAACTCCATTTGACAAAATCAAGTTTATATCATGGATCTAGTATGAAAATTATTACCAAAATCATACCAGTACTTTTCAAATTTGGCAAACATCCCATTTTCCATGTGTTTCAAATATGTTTCACCTCCACTCATATTATTTGCCAATGCTCGATATGCCTTACAAAATTAGGGGTAAGTACAAGTTGGCAGTAAGACATTTTGTTCCAAAACATTGGCAATTAATATCATAAAAGATCTTTAAAAATTTGCTCATTTTCTCAGTCTTATCCCATTCCGTCAAAGAAGGACAACTTTTGTAATTTAGATCACTTAACTCTAAGTAATAAAACGTACTTTTATAATAAATTACATTCTCAAGCATAAGGCATGTGGAATTACATTTAGTTGGAACATTTTGTCTCTTACCTTTATCTTTAGATATAGATAACAAATTTATATATTTAACAAACTTTACCTTTCTTGTTTAAGAGCATTCCATATTCTATACTTTCTCTCACCTTATCAATAGCACCACCGATCACTTTTAGACCTTCATGAGCAATCAAACAGAGAATGTGTGCATAACTTCTAAAATGAAAGTACAGACTCAAAACCAAAAGTCCACCTTGCATATTGAGTTGTGTCCTAATAAAGTCACAAAAAGATCATTGGTTGAAGTATTATGTAATGTCACACAACATAATTTACTTTCTATATCCAAGTCTGTTAGTGAAATTGTTACTCTCTCAGTTAATGCAACACCTATATGTTGAGATGGCATATGAGCAAAGCTTAAAATCCTCTTTTATAAAACCTAATTTTTGTTAATGAAATATGCAGTTATAAATATATATCCATTAGTAGCTATCAATGTCCATAAATCAAATGTCAAACAAATCCTACCAAGACTATTCATAAGCATATGCTTAGTTCTAGATCTTTTCCTCTTCAAAATCTTCATCAAATTAGTCTTTAAAATATTCCTAGATATATGCACAATATTCTCATTTAAATATTCAAGCAACGCCTTGATTTCACCATACTCCGCAAATAAAAAGGGTGGTTCATGCTTAATTACAACAACTAACAATTCATGAACTTTTCATAAAACTTAGTGGATTAAGTTTCATGTTTGTAGACAACAACATTTGACCAATATCTCAAGTATTATGTTTACAACATTTATTCATATGCCTCCTTAGGTTTCCAATTCCATACTTATTATCACATCTTATCTTGATCTTACATAACTTAACCGTAGCTTCTATAATAACTAAACCATCCAATTGCTTCTCAAAAGAACAAGTGAGAAGGGTCCATACCAAAAAAGGAAGTCACCTTTGTTATTTAGAATCAATAGTTGATGTTGAAACTTCAATTTTAACATCCTCCTCTTCATCTACTATTAGCACTTCCATTTCATCAAAATTCAATAGATCTTCTAAAGGTGAATCCATCTATATGTCAAATAAAATCCCCAAGAGAAATGTAATATATATAGGAAATTGTTGATAATATAATATAAATTAAATTGAGATGAGACTTTCATCATTTATTCTTCACTCTAATGTACATAAAGTAATCAAATGCATAAGAACCTCCAATACGCAGGATTAAATCAAACACAAAATAAGTCAAGCGATGGAAGTGACTTATCCGATCATGAGAGGGAGATATTGCAATCTTCTAAGAAGCTTCTAGACCATATATTGAAAATATACGTTACGTATTGTCTATCATTTTATCATTGATTATCTTTTGATTTATGTAAAAAGGAGTATTTCTATAAAAAAAATTATGACATTGTATTAATTATAGGAAAGAGCAACAAGTTTGACTATGATATGTTCTTTTTTTTTTTTCATTTTGAAAAATTAAGGCTATAATTTCTTCCTATTATATAATAGGGAATAGTGCATAAAAAGTTCTTGACATTTGTCTCTTTTTCTATTGTAGTCTTTAACATTTTAAAAGTTTTACTTCAATTCTCAACATTTTGAACTTTTATCAAATAAGTCATTTCTTCATATTTCATTAGATTTTACGTTACTAGAGACACATGGCGGTATATCATTAGTCCACATATAATTTTTTAAATAAAAATACATAAAAATAAGAAAAATGAAAAAATATATATAAAAATTAGAAAGCATTGTGTAATTTTTATTTTTTTGTTAATTTTCAAAAATTTTTATTTAATTTATTAATATATATCTTATTAAACAATATTTATTAATTTCCATATTTTTATTTCTATATTTCTAATTTTTTTTAATAATTCTACTAGTTTTTTAAAGGTCTTTTAATTAATTTTACTCATATAATATATATTATTAACTTATTTAATTAAATTAATTATATGAACAAATGATATTGCACCCCGTGTTAAGACTAGTAGAAAAAGTAACAAAAGGACTCATTTAGAAATTTTTGCAAACGTTATGAACTAAAATAAAACTTTTGAAACATTAAGGATTCAAATAGAAAAATATGTAGATGTGAAGAGCTTTTTTGTATTTTTCATTATATAATAGTAACATAAAAATAATTTTGGTAATCTTTTTCTAATTTTACATCCGTCCCTGCGTGGATTGAGCATCTTAAATGCAACACCTATGTCTCCATACCCATGATCCAAATATTACTTAATTTACTTCAAGTTTGTTATAGATGTGATGGGTATGGGGGAACTAACATTACAAATAACCACATATAGTGGTTATGACTAACTACAAATAGCTAAACTCAAATGCTGAAATGATATTTTTCAGATCTTATCGTTGTCACAATATGAGAATAAACACAAACATATGTTTTAGTTTTGCAATTTGCGAGTGTAAATACCCTATTTTTATCTCCATATAACTTATATTTTAAGAATAAAGGAAACGGGTCCTATTTAATAGGTCATTTAATTTTTCAAGATCTAAGTGTATTTAAAAATCAATTTTGCATATGCGGTTTGATCAATTTCTGAGCTATATTTGAAAATATTGGATTTATTAGAATCCAAATATTTTGACCAAAGGTCCAAGTTAAACAAGGCCTCCATTGTATTTAAATTGATTATTTTATAAAGGAATTAACCAAATAAAATAAAAATCGAGATTTGAAAATCTATCAAATTATGCTCATTTTGAAAATATATATTTTTTATATGCATAATAGGCTTTTGGGCCTTGATATTGGTATTTTCAATTCATTGGGACTCGGTTGATAAAGGGATTGATTAGGCTTGAACCGGATTTGTTGTCTTAAATTTGATCCAAGCCATTTACTTTAAATAAATTTTGGTGTGCAACATATATCAAAATAGAAGGCTAGCTTAGTTAGCAATGACATTAATATGCACATGAGCAAATGTACAACTTTTTATTGTTACATGTCAAGTTGGAGTTGGCCCTCTACATCACTGTTCATTGTCTTCTAATGTGATTTCCCCTATTTTCACATAAGCTTCTTTTTTGAGCTCCCCAACTTGCTTTAATTTTTCATTGGTTTTTCTCCATAATTTCACCAAAATAATGGTGAAATCATGGAGACTACTTGGAATATTATAAATTGAACCTAAAAAATCATCTTTGTTCATTCATTTAATGGGTCAAAAATTCATTTAAAGGTTGAAAAAACTTAATGATATAACTTAGGACCCAGGTTGACCAAAAGCTTAATTCACGCACCATTGATGATTTTCGAAGCTTCCATCGCACTTGTAAGGTAAGTATGAACACAAAGAAAGCATTTTCAAACAACAATTAACACAAATTTGCATCAAATCCATATCCTTTTCCGGATCAACCATGAGATTAAATTCCTCGAATTCATGGTGATTGAGAGCTTTTCATCTTGAAACCAAGCTCACATAGTATAAATAGGGGTGTAAGAAGCCCTTTGGAGCAGGAACCAACCTTCGAACCATTCTCTACAAGCAAAAATTGGAGCTTTCTCTCTCTAACTTACTAGCCACCATTTTCTCTCTCTAAAATCCACCATTTTTTGTGGTTTTCATGGCAAGCCAACACCATTTTTAGTATATGCAAGCTAGAAAACCCCAAAACTATCCTTCAATTGTATTGAAAAGTCACAAATCGAGCTTGGTTAACTCCTTTCTCTATCTACCTAAGCGGCCACTTCAAGAACTACCATAAGCTATTGCTCCAAAGTAGAAACCACCTACGAGACTAAACTCTCTATGAAATTCATACAATTAAGTTTACTAACCAATTTAAAGCATTCGAGAAGGTAATCCGATTGGGCTAGAAACTTATAAGAAACTTACAAGAAATTTTGTGATATTAGTTGAGAAGTATTTGTAGGCTTGAAATTTGAAAATATAATAAAATATTAAAAATATAATTAAAAATGATAACGGTTTACTATATTATTATATTATTAGTAATGCACGAATTAGGTCTCGGAAATTAATGAATACTTAGAAATGAATTATAGAAGTAATATAATTAATATTGTACATAAAATAATATACAAAAGACATGTATATACATTTGATGTAATTATTATATAAATATATATACATGTAATTGTTGAAAATACTTGAAAATGCATAATATTACCAAATAAATAAAGAAAAATATAAAAAAATTTCTAAAACTCACCATAACATTTGGAATCATGCAACAAGGTGTAGCAAATTATAGGAGTATTTTAAGGACACCTCATCATGGGATTTAACTAAGAGAATATAAAGAAAATATATAAAAAAAAAAAAAACAAGGACAAATGGCTCATGGAAAATCCTTCACCAACAAAAGGACATCTATAAAACCAAAAGCTCCATTTTGAAATTTATCTTAGACATTTTAGAGGCTAGGAAAAATATGGGGAGGCTTTGAAAGTATCAATATGGGTTTTTGAAAAATTAAGAAGAAATAATACATATTATGGGTAAAATTCGAGTTCCTAGTGTTAGCCATTATCTGAAAGTGAACTCAACTACGTAGAGATAAAGGAGGTGGCAATAATTTGGGAAGACATACCTTTACCCTCAAACAGTGGCAAGAATTGTAAGTAGTGATGAGTTTCGGTTTTAGTTGTTTTTTATTTTATTTTATTTTTGTTTCCTTATGTAATTTTTCATGATAGATTTCAAAAATGCAACCAAATTCTTCAAATTCTAAGTTAAAAAATGTATTCCTTAAGAAAATGGGTCAAAAACGAACATTAATTCTAATTTTTAATAGCCTAAATGATGTTGTTTTGATTCCAAAATTTATGTACAAATATTTTAACATGTCTATTTTGATTCCATAGAAAGAGTTTTCAAAAATTCAAAAGTTGAATTTTTGGATTTTTCTCAATTAGTGAACATATGGTTGAAATTACCTAAAATGAGTTTTTTGTGAAGTAATTGGGTCTTCAAGTGTTAGTTTATTACTATATTTAAGGTTTAAAGTATTGGATTAGAGTATTGGAGTGAGAAAGCAGGGAGTGTGAATGCTAGAATTGTGTTATTTGAGAATTCAAAGTATGTTTAATGCAAGTTAGAAGGTATGTCAGAATATAACCTGATGTGAATATGGTGAATACACTAAAAATTTAATCTGGATCATTAACAGGCTATCCTTGGACTCTACACTATTTCTAGAGAATAAAATGTAAGTTGGAAACTTCATAAATAAGAATTTAATTTAGGATGGCGGGTTGGAAACTTCAACAAAAATTAGGTCAGAATGTAGTCTGGTATTTAATATTCTTAATCATACTAGAAGTTCGACAATAGATCAACCAGTGATTTGTTTATAAATTCTATACCTATATCAAAGTCAGAACATGAGTTAGAAGTTACCAGGATAATAGCCATACCACAAAGTTGGGTCAAAACATAAGTCAAAAAGTAGTTTAAAGAAAGATGCAAAATATAAGAGCAAGTAAAAGTTTGAAGAGGGTTAGTACTGAATATTGGATCACTAAGAGTAAGAGAGTGGATCAAAAGGTTGCCCGTCTATCACTTCGAAGAATTTATTGAGTCAAAATTTTGGTTAGAAACTACTGAGCAACAACTTATATCAGGTTAGAACCTTAGTCAAAATATACACTATTTAATTAATATCTAATAAATATCTTAGAAAACTTACCTAAAACAATTGAAAACATACTTAAATGTTCACAATGAACACATATGTTATATATTGGATGGAAATTAAAGATGGCATATTAAATTTTGGAATAATAAAGGAAGACTTGAGTGATGTACAAGGAGAACAAGCATTAGTATCTAAGTAAGTGAGTCAGTGTTTCATCGCACTTTGAAGTATTGTTTAAAAATACTTAGAGACCTTAGTATATGTCTTGTTTGTAGTTATAAATTAGTTGTTTATGCACATATAGTGTTTGTGCTTGAATACTGTTGTGCTATTTGAGTGTTGGATTAATGTGTTGATTGCTTGATGATATTACATACTTTGGACTATTTGAATTTGTTTAATCACCCCAAACGTAATCTAACATAAACTCGACTTGACTACTAATCGGACCTACATCGCAACCTATTAGGGGAAACGACTAGGAGGTGTAGGTCAAACCCAAACCCTTTATTAAGGATAGCAAAAATAGTCTTCTCTCCACCTTGAGTCAAACTAATTAACAGGAGGGGAGATTGTGACTAGGTTGAGGTTCATAGTTCGGAGGTAGTCTCGGGCGAAGCGTGTTCTCCATTGCACAAGCCTTGGTTTGGTGACCAAATTTGCAAGTGCACAGCGTTAAACTCCTCAAAACCTAGATTAGAGCAAGCATAATTTCTCTGATCTTACGATCAACGTCATGTGATGATATTTGTTTAATCATGTATTACATCTAATTAAACTTGCTTGAAAACCTTAGTTGCTTTGTGTCAAATATGTGCTACTATCTCTATGCCACTTACTAAGCATATTGTCACTCATTCTCCTATAGTTGTTTTGTAAGTCCACCCAATAGATTTAACGGTACTATTCTAAGTTCTAGAAGACTAGAGAATAGGGTCAAGAAGTGAAACTCCAGATTATTTGACTAAATTTCTACTCGGTTTATTAATTGTACTAACTTCTAGGAAAACTAGTAAAGTCTCCTTAGGTGACTCCTAGTTTTCAGCTAATGAGATGTATTCCATACTCTGCAAACCTGTGGTTTTTAGTAAATTTTTCGAAGATCTTATATCATTTCATAACAATGTAAGCTCTTGAAATTTTTAATAAATTCAAGCTTTCATTCTTCTTACAATTTATAAAACTTGATTTCCTTCTAGATTTAAACTATAAAAATTATTTTTAGTAGCTATTTTGAAAAGTTGTAACACGAGTTAATTATTACTAAGTACTAAATGAGACGCTTCCAAGCAGTGGAGTGGTGAACGCCTTGTATAAGTTATATCTACATTAGTAACCGAGGCAGCTAGCTTCTAGCGTAGGTTAGTTTACACGACGAGACTACTGTGACTGTCTAATTTTGGGCATAACACTCTGCCCCCTCAAAAACCCATAAACCACCACCATCGCCGAGTCTTGCAAATCACCAAATTAGCCACCAAAAGAAGCAGCGTTGCCACCAATCAAACTTTTTATTATCATAAGTCAAGTTGTGATTAGTCCCCCCCATCACTTTTCATTATCTTCTAATGTGATTTCCCTTATTTTCATGCAAGCTTCCTCGCTAAGCTCCCCAACTTGCTTTAGTTTTTCATCAATTTTTCTCCATGATTTCACCATTTGCTTAGGATACTACAAATTGAACCCAAAAAATTATCATTGGTCATTCATTTAATGGGTCAAAAATTCATTTAAAGGTTGAAAAAACTTAACCTAAGACCTAAGTAGACCAAAGCCTTATTTGCATGCCACTGATGATTTTTGAAGCTTTCATCACATTTATAGGGTAAGTACGAACATAAAGGAAGCATTTTTAGCCAACAATTAACACAAATTTGTATCAAATTGATATCCTTTTCCTAGTCAACCATGAGATTAAATTCTCCAAATTCATAGTGATTGAGAGCTTTCCATCTTAAAACCAAGCTCGCATAATATAAATGGGGGTATGTGAAGCCCTTTAGAGTAGGAACCAAGCTTCGAACCATTCTCTATAAGTAAAAATCAGAGCTTTCTCTCTCTTATGAGGCACCATTTTCTCTCTCTAAAATCTACCATTTTTGTGGTTTTTGTAGCATGTCGATACCATTTTCAGTATCTACAAGCCAAAAAACTTTAGAACCATCCTTTGATTGTCTTGAAAAGTCACAAATCGAGCTTGGACAACCATTTTCTCTCTCTACCTAAGCGGCTACCTCAAGAACTACCATAAGCTAATACTCCTAAGTAGAAACCACCCACGAGACTAAACTCTCCACCCTCGAAACCCCCTTAACACAACACCTACTCATGCCTAGTAGCCCCTAGCTGCACAACTTGTAAACCACCACCATCACTGAGTCTTACAAACCACCATATTAGCCACCAAAAGAAGAAGTGTTGCCATCAATCGAACTTTCATCAAAGACAATGTCATGAAAGTTCAATTACCTACTTGAAATTCTCGACGAATCAAGGTGTAACTACCCATTTCAATCATTATTATTGGCTTGCCCATGGACTGACCCTGATGATCGAACCCAACCTAGAAACCTAATCCACTTGCTTAGCTTAGACTCGCGTATTGATCTACGAGCTCACCCTAGTTCACATCATGTATTTCCTTTTTAATTTTGTTTTTTTTTTTCCTTTTCCTCGTAATAAATTAAAAAAAAAAATATTGTTGCTAGTATTTTAAATAATTTTTCTTTAAATAAGTAAAAAAATAATAATAAAATCTTCATCATTTAGAATTTTTTCTCTTTGAAAATAACACAGATAAACCCTTTTGCAAAGTTAGAATTTCTTTAGAGTTTTCCCAAAAATAAAAATTTGAAAAATTAAGACCCTTTCAAAAATTTTTCTTAAATAAATAAATGGCTAAAAACTTAAACTTATCCTTTTTCCCAAGTTAAAATCAATTAATAAACTAAAGTTTTACCAAAAATGAACTACAAAAGTTTGATCAAGAACAACGGATACATAAGCACTTGTAGGAAACTATTAGGTAACTTAAAATATGGAAAAGAAATTATTTTTCCCACCTTTGTAAATTTTATTTCAATTTCGTTTTTTTTTTTGGCAAGTAGATGTAATTTTAGTTATTTATTTATTTATGAACAAGTATTGTCATTAGAAGGGTATTTTTGAAAAATAAAATTAATTTTGAAAAGTTAAAAGTGGTACTTGATTAGGGTTTAATAGGATAAGCCATAGATCTAAGATATCTAGTTTCAAAATCATTTTTCAAAATTTGGTTTAATCGAAAATTGATAGCTAAGTTATAATCAATCAATCTAATTAGTTATAACTTAACATTTTTTCCCAACTCCAATCGGGTGACGATTTCAATTTTTTCTTTCAAAATTAAAAGAAAACCATATTTTCCTTAATCCCTAATCGAGGGTTTATATTTAATAGGTACGGGGTTTGATACAAATTGGATTAAGGAAAAATTGAAATAACCAAAAAATCCAAGTTAGACAATGAGCAAATTCTAACAAAAGCTAACCAAATTAAAGTAAAATGTTTTCTGTTGGAGGTATGTGATCCTTTTTAGGAAAGAAAAGCTCATTTGCTTTTAAGTTTTAACTGATAAAATTGTCTAAAGGAATGTCAAAGAAGATCATGCGCATTGCAAAGATTAGAGACACCATCGATGCCTTATGTGATAAAAATTATTTTCAAATTTATACACAAAACAAAGCCTTACACAACTTGCGAGAGATTTTACAATCAACAACTCAAATATCTTACACATTCACGTATAGTGACAATGAAGACAGACCAAAATTCTACAAGGCGATGAGTAGGTCATGGCGCATTATAAAGAATACAATACACTATATGATGCAATAAAAATAGAAAAAAAATGTAGTCCTTCACTTTGTGTGGAAAAGAAGACTTAAGACTCCGTACTTGCTTTAAAAGCTTAGAAAAGGTATAAACTTGAGCTTATGAATGTCATAATATGCTTATGGCTAATGTTGGAAGGTTAACTCGGGATTAAAAAGGGGTCAAGATTCGAGAAGGTCAACTAGGGTGAAATCAAGAGTGAACTGGTGTCAATAAAAATATTATAATATAATTCTTATTTGTTTATAAAGTAATAAAAATTACCTACATTCTTAAAAAATAAAAATTGAGAGCTTTTATAGCTTATCTTTTGTTTTTATTTGATCTACATTTATTTTTTTGGTAAATTAGTGTATTTTCTATAAAATACTAGAGTAATGATATATTTTAACTTGGAAAAACCTAATGAGTTCTTATAGAAACTAGATTGGACTTGTCAAGTCAATAGGGTCAAACCAAGATACTGTAAATAAAAGTCTAATGGGTGATTCGAACCAGTTTTATGAAGGGGTAAGTCAACTCGAGTTTAATAACATTACTTACTGGTAAAAGTTAAAAGGAAAGAGAAAGAAAAAGAAGCTAAAGATAGAAAGAAACCTTAGTTATTAATATATATATATATGTTTATTTGATTAATTAACTGTGTCTTGTAGAGTGCAGACCCTCGCCATGTACAGTTTGCTTTTCTCTCGATGGGAAACAAAACAAATAAAAGAAAATATAAATTTATTAATGCAAACAGGTTAGGGGGTTGAACCAAGGACTTATTTATAGGACCTGTTTAATAAATAGCTTCATTAAAAAGTCTAAGACCTAGATACAAACTTCTAGATTTGACCCACTTGTATTTTGTCTCAATTTTTTCTATGCAAACACCCATTTAAAACATGTCATGTCATGCTCGAGTCTGGTGATTTCGATCCCGAATTGCTAATCTTATATATATATATATATAAATCCAATGCATATGTTACAATGGAACTTCCCTTTTACCTAAAATCATGTTCATGTTGCCTAATCTTGCTTAATTGAAGTTTTTATGTAGGAATTATTGAGTGATCTAAGTAATTCTTTAAGATATTTCAGACAATAGTTAAAAATCTGGGAAGGAAATTTAGCATGCGGTCATCTTTGTTAAAAAAAAAAAACAAATAAGCAATTATAATCCTCAGTGGAGTTATTTTAATTTCTAAACTTTGAATCCATAATCTAACCTCTCTTCTTTGGTAAAAGCCATTAGTTGAAATTTTAAGGTCCCACTTGAAGTAAAGATAAAGACAAGTAAGAAACCGTATGAAAAGCCAAAGTAAAAATGTGCATGTAATGTAATTTAATTTAACTCATTCATCAATACATCTATGAACCGAGCCAAATTTTTTAATTCCAAAATTGACCCCTACTATAATTATATAATACCATGATTATAAATCCTAAACCATGCTAAAAGCTAATAAAATAATCAATTTATTATAGCCATATAATCAAGTCTATGATTTATGAGCACAATTTTGAGTTAATACATCGAAGTCTTAGAGTTCCTAGATTTTGAAAGAAGACCAAATTAACATAATAATTAACATATGTATGAAAAGATTAACACAAGGATAAAAAAAAATTATCAAATCAAGAAAAAGTACACCTAAGGACCAATAACCATCTGACATAACCAATTGAGTAGGACAAATAAACCTTACTTTCACCTCACTATCAACAATCCTTAGTATGAAAAACCAACCAATCAAGCACATGCTCGAGCCACCACGAACATATACCTAGACCACCTTGGTTAATGCCTGCACTACCATGAGCATATGTCTACATTCTACACCACCACAAGCCTAGTCCAAACAAATACAAACCTATAACCCCTACCACCATGAACCCACTAACCTAAACCACCATTTGTGTGAACCTAAGAACTTAGATCACTAACACAACTCACAAGGCTAGACCAGTACCTTTACATAAAGATGGTTTTCAGAGATGATTATCCAACTGCAAAAATGAAACCATGTGTCACACCTTGCAGAATACCCCAATCGTACACCACCTATAAATATATTTTAGGAGGGAGAACACCTCCATAAATGCCCAAAATCCTATCCAACATTCATATAAAGTGTACAAGACTAAAAAGTAGATATTAACTCTTACGATAAAAGTATTTGAAAGTTAATTGTTTGGAAATATAGCTTTTAGGTATCTCAAAAGTATCTAAAAGCAAAAGTTTTACAAAAACAAAAAATAAAACCATATGAGGATAGAACTAAACGTCATCTATCTCTTACTTTCTCAATCACATCCTAGGCGCAATGAATTTGTAATGGTCACCAAGAATACGCTTTTTGCAAGGTTGTAATATAAGGTCCTACGAGATATGAAATCCTATAGAATGGTAAGTATGTCTTGTGATTCAATGAAATGAGAGATGTATGTATTCTTATTACTATGTATATATATAAGTTCAAGCAAGTTATCGATCATATGCTATGCACAAACAATCATATGTAAATATCACACATGACCTTTTGGCAATCAGTGTGAGATCTAAGGTGTAACCTCTCCTTAATCTTAGGTTAAGGATTTTACATATACCATTAGTGCTAAGGTCATCCAATCTAAACAACAATGAACAATCCCTTAATATGAGTTCCATGGTACTTAATCTTGTCTTAGATTCACACAATAGGACTTAAAATGATAGGTTAGGACGCTAACTTCAATAAATTCATCACACTCCCCATAAAGATTATGGGGAATCATGCATAGTCTCAAATTTTGTTATATCTCAAGATATTAACAAGTTTTGTCCGTGGTAACCAACTAATATATACAACAAACAATTTAAGCTTAATAAGCAAGTCTTAAGAACCATGCGATTATTATATCATCTTAAAGTCATTAAGTACTTTTAAGACAGTCATTATCACAAACGATCCTAAGCCTAAGGACATATATTACAATTGCTTTATCGCATCTAAGTATAGCATGGTTTAGGTATGCATATTGCATCAATTTCACAGAAAATCTAAGTAGATAGATGCTAACTAATGTAATTGAGCCATATGTCAAGGGGGGGGGGGGTGGGGGTGGGGGTATAAGGTAGATAGGCTTCAATTGCAATCTTAAATAAATGCATAAGAGGAGAGCTATTATACTTGAGTCGAACTCCAGGAGATGGGCTTTGATTACAATCTTAAGCAAATGCGCAAGAAGAGAACAATTGGGGTCCAAGCTTAGAGGTATGTTTCAACTAAAGCCTTTATAAAGAAAACATAATAACGGGTAACGGGTACTTAAGTTGAGGTTTAAGGTTAGACTACAAGCGAAACCCTCAATAAGCATGCACGGGTAGAAGGTTAGAAGCTTGTATGTGAGTTTTAGCTCAAGCATGCACTTAAAACATATAAAGGGACTTAGAGTAGATTAGAAGAGTCAGCTTTGATTAAATCTCTTTCTTACACATCAATACAAAAGGTACTTGAGTCAAAGTATACATATAAGCTCTGAATAAAGTCCTTCTTGTATCTTCAAGAAATAAAGCATGCTCGACTTCAAATTCAAACTTCATTATTCAACTGGATAAATGTCTTGCACGTATCAAAATGACTAACATAGCTTAATAATTACAAATTTTATCAATCACACTAACTTGCAAGCACAAGCAACATAGTAAATGATAGAAAAATCTCGATCAAGTAGGTCTTGTTGTTTTAATTGAAATAATCCTTGGGATATCACAAGTAAGTCAAAATAATCACTTATAAATAGTAAGAATATCATATATGGAACTACTTTAATCTTCAAAACTAAACTTAGACTACTTATATCCTAATGGAAACTTCAACTCTTATCTTATTGTACATAAAATCTCTTGTGGAAACTTTATCAACTCTTTGATAGTTAATTCATTATGGTTATTTGGCTGTGATAAAGGATAAGAACTTCAACAATTGACTATTGAAGGAAGAATGTACTATTACTGGAGAGTTGTTTAAGATAATCTCAATGGATGATTTTTGTGAAGGCAACAATATTGAAATTTAAAGGAACTTATAGAATTGAAATAGGATGAGATTTGCCAAAATATAGATGATTAAAGTGGCAATGAGAGAACTGAAATTTTCTTATGATTGTCTCAGTAGGAAAAGAATAAGAAAACGAGGTACCAGGCATGAATATTTTATAAATAGATAAAGGATGAAAGCTAACTGAAACTTTAGTCAAAGAATATTAACTCTTATAACTCGTCACATGTGTGTGTGTGTGTGAGAGAGAGAGAGAGAAAGAAAAAGAGCCCTTTGTAAAATGTAGGCATCAGCTAAAAAAGAAAACAAGTCAAATAATTTAGTAAAGTTCCAATGCAAATAACATGCACTTAAATAATTTTTAAAGCATACTTTTTATAATATTTTTCATTGAAATTTCACATATAGCTTAACTATGATTTATTGGATGTGAATATATAAAATTTTGAGAAGAAAATTTCTGTGTGTGTATATTCATGTCACAGGCCAAAGAGGGCCAATATATATATACAACATAAACGCACCAACCAAACTTCTAAACATAGAAAACAAATATCCTAAATATACTCTTTACATAATTGACAGATATTCCTAAATATTCAAATACCTTCTAAATATAGAAAATATCCTAAATATACTCTTTACATAATTAACAGATATTCCTAAAATATTCTAATACCCCCCCTCAAGTTGGTGCGTGAAGATTGCAAACCCCCAACTTGCGTAGAAGATACCCAAACTGCTGTATCCCCAATGCCTTAGTAAAAATATCAGCGAGTTGCTTAGAGCTACGTACATAAGCAGTCTGAACATGTCCATGTTGAATCTCATCACGAATAAAATGACAATCAATTTCAATGTGTTTTGTGCGCTCATGAAACACGGGATTTGCACTAATGTGTAAAGTTGCTTGACTATCACAATACAGTAGCATAGGATGAGAGTGTACAATACCGAGAGACAGCAAAAGACCCTTTAACCATTTCAGTTCACACACAGTAGTAGCCATGGAACGATATTCTACTTCAGTAGAGGATCTGGACACTGTATGTTGCTTTTTAGTCTTCCAAGAAATGGGAGAAGTCCCTAACATAACAAAATATCCAGTAAGAGATCGTCAAGTTAAAGGACAACTCCCCCAATTAGAATCACAATAAGCATACAACCGAAGATCACTATTAGCTCGTAAAAGTATTCCTTGTCCAGGACTACCCTTCAAATAACGAACTACGCACAAAGCTGCTTCCCAATGAGCTTCCCTTAGTTGATGCATAAATTGTGCTAAATATGAATACTGTAGGACAACTCAGGTCGAGTAAGAGTCAAATAAATCAGTCTTCCTACCAATCTCCGATACTTCTCTGAATCTGCCAACAATGCATTTTTTGCTAAGGCTAAATGATGATTTTGTTCAATGGGAAAACCAGATGGTTTAGCACCCAATAATCCAGCTTTACTGATAATATCCAAAGCATATTTACGTTGGCAAAGAAAAATTCCTTCTTGATTCCGAGCTACCTCTACGCCTAAAAAATACTTCAATGTTCCCAAATCTTTCATGTAGAAGTAGTGGCATAAATAATCTTTAAACATTTGAATGGCAACTCCATTATTCCTCGCAATAACAAGATCATCGACATACACCAGTATACTCAAATGTATCTTGTCTCGATTTAAAGTAAACAATGAATAATCGGATTGAGATTGAAGAAATCCATACCTCTTTAATGCAGTTGTCAATTTGGAAAACTAACATCGGGGGACTGTCGTAACCCATAAAGTGATTTACGTAATTGACAAATTTTGCCAGGTTGTTGAGTAGAGAACCTAGGTGGCATCTTCATGTACACCTCTTCTTCTAAATCTCCATGCAAGAATGCATTATGAACATCCATTTGATGGAGTTCCCATCCCTTTGTTGCTGTTACTGAAAGAAGAGTACGTACAGTAACCATTTTTGCAACAGGAGCGAAGGTCTCATTGTAATCAATTCCTTCAATTTGATTATTGCCAAGAATCACCAATCGAGCTTTATAACGTTCAACCGAACCATCTGAGTTATATTTGATCTTGTAAACCCATTTACTGCCTATAGCTTGCTTTCCCTGTAGCAAATCTTCCATAGTCCATGTCCCATTAGCCTCAAGTGCCTTAATTTCTTTCATCATGGCTTCTTTCCATTGAATGTCTTCGATGGCCTGAATATAAGAAATAGGCTCCTTTTCGGCTGTCATAGCTGCTAAGAAAGAACGATGTTGTGGAGAAAATTTGTCACAATTTACATAATGTGCTATAGGATAGGAGGTACCTGTGGACGAAATTAGATTGGAGGAACATGCAGATGGACTTATTTATTGTGTAGTATATGTCACAAAATCTCGCAGTCGAGTAGAAGCTTCTTTTGTTCTATGACCCCGTCCAAGTTGTTTTGGAATAGATTTACCCAAGATTTCACTGACACCCCCCCTGTCGTTATTATCACTTTGAGTCATAGTCGAATTCTTAGGTACCTCACTTTCGTCTTCCTCATTCAATTCACCATTAAAATGATTGGTGATATCGAAAGAAGCATCTTGTACAAGATCTGGTTGCACACCTTCCTTATCAGCATATGGAAATTCAAATTCAGAGAACACAACATCCCTGGATACAAAATATTTTCCTGTATCAAGATCATAAACTTTCCACCCTTTTTTTCCGAAAGGATATCCTACAAATAAATAACGTTGACTCCTGCTAGCAAACTTGTCTTTTTCCCTATTTAAGTTCTGAACATAACACAGGCACCCAAAAGTTCGAATGTGATTATAACTAGAAGGTTTACCAAACAGTATCTCATAAGGAGTCTTTCCTCCTAATAACTTAGAAGGAGTCTGAGTGATCAAATATGCAGCCGTTAGAGCACATTCTTCCCAAAATTTGATGGGAAGATAGGCCTGAAATCTTAAAGCTCTAGCCACATTTAAAATATGATGATGTTTCCTCTCAACACGTCCATTCTATTGAGGTATTCCTACACATGAGGTCTGATGTAAAATTCTATTTTCAGAAAAATAGTTATGCAAGCCAGCAAATTCAGTCCCATTATCACTTCTAACTATCTTCACATCTTTTTGAAATTGTCTTTTAGTCATGGCAAAGAAATTACGCATGATAAGTTTCACTTCTGTTTTTTCAGTTAACAAATATATCCATACACCCCTAGAAAAATCATCAACAATGGTAAAGAAATACGAGGCCCTACAAGAAGCATTAATACGATAAGGTCCCTATAAATCACAATGAGTTAATTCAAAAATGTCATTTGCTTTAGTGTCACTAGAAACGAAAACTTCTCTTGTTTGTTTAGCTCTCAAACAAATGTCGCATGGTTTATTTTTTACTGAACTATTACTAAATTCAACTTGAGGAAGAGATTCCACAATTTTTGCAGATGGATGCCCCATCCTCCTATGCCATAATTCAAAAGAATCTACATGACTTGTTTTGCATGCTTGGACTGATACTGCTGACTTCAAATAATAAAGTCCCTTGCACTGTTCACCCGTTCCAATCACCATCCTCGAGGTACGGTCCTGTATAACACAAATTTTATCAGTAAATTGGACATTACAATTAGAGTCATTAAGCAATTGCGATACAGATATCAAATTACAATTCAAATTTGGAACATAGAGAACATTGTCTAGTTTGATATGTTTTTCCAAGCAAACTGATCCCTCCTTCAATGCCATCACGTGCTCTCCATTAGGTAATCCAATTGAACATGCCACAATTTCTTTCAAATTTGTTAAACATTCTAAAGTACCTATCATATGTTGTAAAGCACCGGAATCAATAACCCAATTCAGATTATCCTTACCATTCATCTTCTTACTAGTACCCGGTTTGCACGTGTTCAACAAATTGAGAAAGAATGACCATTATTCTACTGTCAAGGTCCTAGAAGCTGTATTTTCTTCCGTTGCTGCCATTGATGATGATGGCTGCCTAATTACATGGGCTGTATTCACCTTTGGCGTATTACTTTGCCTATGCCTTGCACTCTGTCCCTTGCTAGTCATAGTGTTTTTTTTTTTTTTTAACCAATCTCTGATACCATATAAAATTTTGAGAAGAAAATTTTTGTGTGTGTATATTCATGTCACAGGCCAAAGAGGGCCAATATATATATACAATATAAACGCACTAACCAAACTTATAAACATAGAAAACAAATATCCTAAATATACTCTTTACATAATTGACAGATATTCCTAAATATTTTAATACCTTCTAAACATAGAAAATATCCTAAACATAAAAAATATCCTAAACATACTCTTTACATAATTGACAGATATTCCTAAAATATTCTAATAGAATATATATAGAATATTTTTATTTTACTACTTTAACTTATACCTTTGCTATCTAACTCCCATTTATTATACAATTATACATAAGGTCTTAAAATGCTAATTTTTCAAAATTGAAATTCCCCACTAATAACTACATAATTATATTCCTATATTATAGTTACTATTACTTTTATTTATTCAAACTTTATATTTCACATCACAGGCTTTCTCTTTCATAAACCATGAATCGAAAATATAACCCAAAATATGTGAAACATAATGATGTGTTCTTGTAAAGGGAAGCTACTAACTAGAACTAAACATATTTAAAAATTGGAGTTATATTGCCTTTTCATGTTGCAATCATATCTAAGATCCTCTCTTGTGTGTATGCAGATATAGTACACCTAAGGATGGTTTTTCTTGTAGCTTCATAAAAGAATAATGCAAATCTAAAACTTGAGGAACAAATGGAAGTTCATACATTTGAATAAAAAGTAATCCTATCATGGGAATTTTTCTAAATAGAAATATACTAAGCATATCCAATGAAAAAGAAAAAGGAAAAAAAGAAAAACCCTACGAATCATCTTATTTGAAGAGAAATCAATTTCTTTCAATCAAATCCTTGGTATATTGACTCAACAAAACATATACAGTGCACTGAAACTTAAGATTCAAGCCTACTCAAACATATAAAATATCACTTCATGGTTGTGCATATTATTAGTTTACTACTTACCTAAAGCATAAGCAATGATAAAACTAGGTAGGTTGTGAAGGAAATTTTCTAGAACATCTATAATTGATGAAGGAAGAATAAATAAAGAAGTTTTGCTAGTAAATGTATCAAGAACCATAAACTACAATTAAAAAGAAAGCTAATGAATAAAAGCATAATACCATACAAATAAGTAATCAATGTTGGTAACCTTAAGTTATTATGACAAAAGTTCATAAAAAATGTGAAAAACTATCTATTACTCTTGACAAATTTTCCTTTACACTAGTTTTCCCATAGCCCATTCCCTAAGAACTAATTACAACTTAAAATTAGTATAAATTCTAAGATAGATAATTTTGTTGGCGATGCTAAAGTACTCTACTTTTTTTCAACGTAACAACAACATTCAAAGAATAAAGCTTCCCTTAACTGTACTCCATCCTGCATGTGTTGGTCATTATATGATAATTCTTGACGAGAGAAATTGGATTAAGGGAACTTTAAACACTTGTCAGTCTTTAATTGTGCAAAAAGGGAAGCAATTTAAGGTATGGAGGGTATCGAAGCAACCCCAACATATCTACTCCAACTCCTAAGTTAGGTTCTTGTGGGAGAAATACAAGAAAGTAAAAAGAGTTAAGAGTACATGAAGTGTAAGTGGCCAGAAGAAAACTTATAGTAAGAGATTGAGCTCTATTTATAGTTAAGGTCTACCAACTGTCTTATAATCATTGCCTTCAAAATTGACACATAGAAGATTTGAATTATGGATTAGGCCCCATAATCCTGGAGCGTAAGTAACTTATTGGTAGTTAGTAGACAGTTATCCGTGTAAGGACTCCTAACTAATCATGCCTTTGTTTGAATTAGAACAACTCGCAAGCTTGACCAAGTCTTTTTGAGCTCCATGTCACTTAGCCAAGCTAATTGAGGCTATTCCGACCTCCTTCTAGGCATCTTACTATATTTAGAGCTGATTTACTTTTTGAGCTATTAAGCCTTTAATGGATATAAGATTAGTAGAAGAGGTTGGATATGCAACATGGGAGGTCAAATGTAAGGCAGTAGGTTGAATATAGGCTCCACCAAGTCAATTCAAGGGCTTAAGTGCCTTAAGATAAAAATCTCCATCAACATTTAACCCTCAACTCTCCTTGGTGGAGATGCCAAGGAGAGTACCATGCTACATTAAGACGACCTTGTAACATGGATCTTAGAGTCGCTATTAATGGAATTTGGGGTATCCAACCTTCATTCACCCTGAGCTTGTTGCCCTAATCTTATTTTTATAAGATCATAGCAATTCTTATCAATACCGACCTACATTTCACTGGCTTGTTAGGGAAGTCTCATTTTCCAATTGGTGATGCTTCACATCTTGATTTTAAAATTTCATGTGGACGTATCAAATGACATGCACATTCCTAATAGAATAATTTAAACATGGCCATTCAATTTCTATAAGGATAGTGCAATCATGTGGTTAGAAATTGTTTGTAACCATTTCCTTACATAGATCCCAAAATTCATTCCCATGGTCTGTCTTCTTTATTATTTCTCATTCTCCATTTTTTCTCCCTTTCTTCCCTTTTTGTTGCATTTTCATTCCTCAACTTCAATTCTTCTTCTCACATCCAAACTCACAATTCTTTTTCCTCTTTTCACTCTTTGTTCATCTCGAGTGTTTTTATGAGGTAAATACATTTGGTTTAAAATCTAACAACTCAACTAACGCTTAACAACGAAGCCATGAAGTTGTTACTACTTCTAGAGTAGGTGATTCATCTCCTCCTGAATAAGCCACCAGTATAGCAAACATCAAGAGTGATTGCCCTTGCGATCTCTCAAGTCTTATTGGCTTAGCCAAAACTCGCGCCCTTAGAGATTGGAGGATTAGGTAGATTCCTTTTGACCAGTATCCATATGACAATGAAGGTACTTCCCCAACCATTCCTTTATATTCAACTATCATGATAGAGAATAATAAACATTAGTTCCCTTAGTATATAGATACTATTATTAATAAATATTCTTATGGAACTCCTATCTTCCTAAGAGATGAGGTTAAAGCCCTTAAGGGCACAAGTGCAATTCAAGGCAAGGACATTAAGGGCACCAACGAAGGTACAATTGTGAAGCAAGGTATAGGTTATTTAAGCTTCCGCCATGCTAAGTAGGCTTGTAAATGGAGGGACCTTTACTATCTACTTCGAAAGTTGAGTGGTCTTCCTTACTGGTACTCAATACGACATTTGTAAGTTATCCTTTCCTTGTTTTTGCATTTTCTTAACCTAATTACTTTTAGTTTCACATGCAAATATGCAACTTAAAATCTAAATTCTAAGCATCTCTTTACTTAGTTGAAGATTGGTGCCACTAGAAGGAAGGACAGGGATATAAAGAAGGCCCCAACAAAAACCACTACCACAACCAAGAAGCCTGAAGAGACTAAGCTCTAAAGGGCATAAAAAATAGAAAGCTCACGGAGGCTAACCAATCGAAGAAGCAGCCTAATGTTGAATTTGAAGACCCTCTACCATATATGACTTAACTAAAGGATAAGCTCTCAAAGAAGGTCGAGAAAGGAAGGATGGCTGACCTGACGAAGGCTCCACAAATCCCCAATCCAAACAGACACCACTAATGCTTCTACACCCTATGAACTCCTTTTAGGAAGGAGAATAAGGAAGTCTTTCAATATTTTCTTCTTTGAAAAGTCAACAAGGCAGACTATGCTTTAGGCAACAACAAGATCACACTAGAGTTAGTATAAGGAATCCAAATTCAAGAAGATGTTTGCTAGCTCACCAACACTATCTAATTCTATCAAAACTTAGGTTTCAATATCCTACAGCAGTTAGCTACAACTAAGATATATGATGTAAGGTCTTTGACTAGTAATCTCATGAAGTAATATCTTCATATCTTCTTTCAACCTTGCCTTTATTTTACAAAGCTCCTAGAACCTAATGATGATTATTGAGGCTCTCGTAGAGGAGAAGAAAACGATAAAGTGTCCACTTAATTGAATACTGCTATTCTTGTTCAATATTTTTGCATGTTCCCCTTTGAGATTGCTAAAGAGGAAAAGAATGAAGTTACTAGTGCTAAAGATGAGCATCTAAAGCTCAAACAAAAATGGGGGAAGGAAGGGCTAATATGGAGGAAGAAATTAAGGGCCTAAAGGATAAGGCTGACAAAGAAGCTAAGCTAAGGGAAGAGAAGGAAACTATTCTATCTAAAGAGTAGAGAAAGAGCTCTCAACTTGTTACCAGCCTATAGGAGGTTCAGAATGAAGTGAAATGCCTCAAAAGCAAATATGCTGAAGAAATTAACCAACTGCAAAGCTCGTGTGATGAGTTAAAGACTAAAGTTGCCGATCTCGAGTCATGAATCTAGCTCGAGATGAAATCTTAATCCACCATCTAGACTATGATCGAAGTTGTTAGATTTCATTAAAAGGGGTCAGAATAAGGAGGCCCCCACAACTGAGGAAAATGTTACTGAATTTGTAGTGGGGGGTCAACTTACTGAAGGTAATAATGCTCCTATTGTTGCTTCCAAAGACATTCAAAGTGCTGCTCCTAATGCTCCCCAAGCTCCCAATGTTCCTACCTTAGACCTTCCAGCCAATCTAATCCTCACTCTTGACAACCCTCCTGCCAAGAATTAACTTGTTCCTTTGTGTTGATCCATTTTATTGTCTTCTTATGAAAGACTATTGATTTAGGTAAGGATGTCGACCTTTGACTAGGTTGCATAAATATTCACTTTTTCGCATTCTCTTATCAAGATACCATATGAACTTGTATCTGTTTCGTATGTAGACGACACTTTCAATTTAGCCCTATTTTTTTTATATTGACCCATCGTTATTTAATAACTTAGGGTATTTATTAATGCGTTGTTCATATTTATTTTAGGACTATAAAGATTTAAAACCCATCACTAAATAGCTTAAAGTTTTTTATAGTTCATTGTCCATGCTTATCTTAGGACTTAAAGCAATCAAGTTTGTAATAGCTCATCATCCATATTTATATTAGGAATTAAAGTAATTGGGCTTGTCGCTCTTAAAAGAGTTAAGGCTTTCTATATCTCATCGTCCAAGCTTATTACTGGACTTAGAGAATTTTAGACGTCCTACTCCCATCATCCATCAGATATAAGATTTAGGGATAGCACCTTATGCAATTTACTCGCTACCATAATATGTAGGGTTTAAAGATATTTTGATCCTCATGTTGCAAGAGAGGTCAGAGAGGAGCCCATTAACCATGTCTATTGGCATGGGCTAATTGTGTGGACCTTAGGTCGATCACATTTCAAATTGTCTTTGTAATGCCAAAAGAGATTTCATAATAAGGATAAAATAAGGAACAAAGCCATAGAACGTTATGCAACTAAAATGCTTCATTAATAATATCATCATAAAACAAACTTAGGCCATAACGCAATCACATAGATCGGTATATTGATACTGATAGGTCACAATAACATAAAACAACGAAAATTAAAACATACCCACAAGCAGTACATTTCAAATCACAAACTTGAATAGTTTTCACTTTCAAGAGATTGATTGCTTAAAGTATAGCCTGTGATTATTCGCATTCCATGCTCAAGTAATAGGCTAACCACAAGGCTCTCCAATCTGTAAGCTTTTCCATTCCTTACGACCTCCTTAGCCCTTTGTTGGGTCTTCCCAAGTAAGAGTCAGTTTTCCTTAACTTCCCCGAACTCCTAAAGCCTTTAACTTTCTGCATACTAGATAACTAGGTCAGAAGCATTTATGCTTGACATTCTTGTCATAATATCAGGTAGTACATTGCTAGTAGGAAGTTAGATGGGCGTTGGCTAAAGCTTGAGTCTCATTAATAGAGTTGAGGTTCACTCTAAGGCCAACATCATTATACTCAAGGTTGTAAGCTTGGACTCTTGTACTTTCAACCTAAAACAAGATAGGCAGAACTGCTTCAGATGTAAAGGCCAATTGGTAAGGATTATGGCTGATCGAAATTTTGTGCATGGTTCTATAACCCCATAAAACTCTAGGTAGCTCATCTACCTACTTACTACCAACTCAGTTTACCTCCTCTACAAACTATGTAGGATAACTTTGTTGACTGCTTCTGTCTGTCCGCTGCTTTGAGGGTATGCTACCAATGTATAACATAGTCTAATGTGACATGCTTTATAGAATTCCATGAATTTATCATTATCATACTAAGGTCTATTATCCATGATAATGGCATAAGGGATCCCAAACCTAGTTAAGATATTACTAACCACAACAACCTCAATGATTCTTTCTGTAATGCTCACCACCATTTTTGCTTCAACAAATTTTGTAAAGTAGGCCATCACTACAACAACGTATTGCCTCTGTTTAGTGGTCTTTGGAAAAGGGCTTAAGATGTCTAACTCCCATTAAGCGAAAGGCTAGGGGCCAATGAACCGGATGAGATATACACTTAGTGCTTTGTCAACGAGAACATTTTTTTACAATGACCATAGATCTGCACTAATATGAGGGAGTCTTTTTTCGTTGTAGGCCACCAATATCCAAGCCATAAAGCTCTTACATATGGAGCTTTAGCCTTAATATGGTTACTATAGACCCTAACATGTAGGTTGAAAAGGATCTATTTAGCATCCATAGGTTGTAAACACCTTAAGTTAGGCATGCTCAATCCTATTTTGTAGAGCTTTCCATCAATCAGTGTAAAATTGGTAGCCTTATAGATAAGTCTTTATGCTTTCTTAGTATCAGTAGGCAAGACTCCTTCTCTCAACTAATCTAGGGTGGGATCTATCCAGCAAGGTTCCAATTCTTTCTTTTGCACTTCCAAACATTTCACAGGTTACCTATCCATGCTCTTCTTTAGTAGATACTCAATAAAAACTTTATGTTTCCAATTAGGCAATAATTTATCAACCGTGTAATTATGTATTTATGGGATCTTAACCAGTGACCAAGAATCAAAACTTGCTTCAAGCTTTCTAACTAATTGTAAGTATTTGGTCATATTCTTATCCTTCGCTATATTATCTCCTTTAACCTGATTGATAACTAATTAAGAGTCTAAATAGATATCCAGTAGTTTATCTCTAACCTCTTTCTCTAACTTCATCCCAACTAGAAGTGCTTCATATTTAAATTCATTGTTGCTAGCCAAAAATTCAAATTTTAAACAATATGAGATCCAAGCTCCCATTAAACCTTTCAAAATTAGGCCAACACCACTACCCTTACATGTCGACTTACCATCAACAAATAAAATCTAGGTAGGTTCTTGATTCTGGGTGATGAATTCCTCACTTCCTATAAACTTTGCTATGAAGTCAACTGAAATCTGAGCTTTGTATGCCTCTCTTAATCGATATTAGATACCAAAGGCATTGAGCTCCAAGGCATAGTTAACCATTCCACCTAAAGCATTGAGCTTCTATACTACTTGCTTTAGAGGTTAGTCAATTAGGACAACGACCTAATAAGCCTTGAAATAAGGTTGAAGTTTTCTTGCTGCAACAACTATAGACAAGACAAACTTTTCTAACTTCGTATAACAAAGTTCAGGTCCTTACAATACATAGCTAACATAATAGACAAGCAGTGTATCCTTCCATTTGCTTGTACTATAATGGATAAGAGAGCTTGGTCACTTACTAATGCGTCTTTGAGATTACACACATAGAGAAGCACTACAACGAAAGGGAACGAAAGAAAACAAAATGGGGTTTAGCAAATCTAGATAGCTACCAATTGGATATGACATACCAATCAATCTTATTCAACCTACAATTTGTAGAATGTAACTCGTTAATCTAAACTATACGGTCACTCACCACTACTCCTTGTTAAAGGGAATAGATAAGAGCTAAGGGATAAATGAGAACACTAAGGTTGCTTGAGAAAGGAAGCTTGTGATAATCAATAATGCAATGTTGTTTGCGTACAAAATAAATGCAGTTTATATACTAGCTCCAATAGGGTTATAAGACAGACATGGAAAAGACAAGGGTAATTCACAAATGTAATACATGAAACATACTAAAAAGAGCAAAAAGGACAAAGAATATTCTGTACTGGAAAAGTAAGGAATCCTTTTGGAATGTTGTGCCAGAAGACATGTGTCACATGATAGTTAGCAATCTAGAATGCAGCTGGTCTCATTGAAGTATACCTTGAGGTAACTCAACTTCAATATAATATAATTCAAATGAAGTCAAGAAAAGAGTCAGTAATCAGAGCATATCTGATCTGGTTCAAGTCGGACCTTAGTCACTAAAGGATGTTCAAATCCTCTTCGGTTCGGGTATCTCATAGCTTAGCTCGAACAGAGGTCTGATGCTGGTCAACTCGGAAACTAACTGGATCATGATATGAGCTTCGTAATGGATGGGGGTTGCTTAGCAAGTTGGCACTTCTACTCGGAAGCATGGCAATTGTGTTAGTCCATATTAGAGCTTAGTATCCAGGTAGGCAAAAAAGAAAAAGGTGGATGTCAGGATAAGAGTCTTCGTCTTGATTAAGATTGCGAGCTAGTATTCTTTGTGCAAGTCCTTATAGTCCTCTAGCTTGGCTGCATATGATGCGTCCAACGAGTTGATTCCTATCACTGATCAAAAGATATAAGTAAAGAACTTTACCTTCAATGGGCTTAAATAAGATTGGAGGTGTTGTGAGAAACTCTTTTAGGGCTTAGAGGCTCTTTTACATTCTTCGATCTACCTAAACTCAAACGGATTCCTTAAAACTAAAAAAAATTCTACATATTTCTCAACACTTTTCAATACAAATCCATTCAATGTTGCCATTCCACATACATCTCAGCACTTTTCAATATTAAGCCATTCAATGCTATTACCCTTCCTATTAACCTCCAGACCTCCTTAATGGATATAGGGGACTCTATATTTAGAACAACTCATATTTTTTTTTTTTTTTGGGTTAGCCTCTATTCCCACTATGTCACCACAAATCCTAAGAATTTCCCCGATGATGCTCTAAACACACATTTTTAAGGGTTCAACTTCATGTTGTGGGGCCTAGAGTGTCAAAGGTCTCTTCTAGGTCGAAAAGGTGGTCATCATTGGTCTTGCTCTTCACAATCATGTTGTCCACATATACTTCAATATTTCTATATATCTAGGGCTTGAACATCTTCATCACTAATCTCTAATATCTAGCTCCTACATTCTTCAAAACAAACGGCATGACTTTATAGTAATACATTCTAAAATTGGTGATGAAAGAAGTGTATACCTCATTAGAAGGTGCATCTTAATCTAATTGTATCCTAAAAAGGCATCAATGAACCTCAACAAGGCATCTTGAGGTCAAGTCGACCATTTGATCAAGACGAGGTAAAGGAAAACAATCCTTTAAACACACCTTATTAAGGTTGGTAAAATCAATGCACATCCACCATTTTCCGTTAGTCTTCTTGACCAATACACAATTGGCCATCTAGGTTAGATACAGCTCCTCTCTAATGAAGCTCGCCTTTAATAACTTCTAAACTTCTTCCACGATAGCAACTTGCCTCTTAGGAGCAAAGTACCTCTTCCTTTGTTGTACAACCTTGATGTTCAAATCAATATTGGGCTTGTAAGTCATTACGTCTTCCGTAATGTCGGGCATATCCAATGGTAACTATGCGAAGACGTCCTTGTTAGCTTAGAGGAATTTATCACGCGCTTATGGAGGTCGGAGGCCATGCTAGCACCGACCTTAGCAGTATGCTCAGGATCATCACTCAATTGAATGGCCAAGGTCTCCTCCATAGGTTTACCTCGGACTTACAAGCGCTTGCTTGTCCCCTACTCAATATGGTACACTTGATCTCTCTTTAGAGCTTTCAAATATTAAGCTCTAGATAGCTACTAGTCTCTGTTACATGTTCCAGTACTTGTTAGGGTAAAAAATTTTGCCTTCCAATGAGCTATAGATACGACCATCTTGAAAATGTTGATGGATGGTGACCCATAATCCCATTGTAAGGAGAGGCTCAATCAACTATCACAAAATCCACTTCCTTTTCCACTATGTTCTTATTGTCTCCTATCTAAAGAATCAAGATAATAACTCCTTGAACTTCAACTGGCCGATTTTGAACCTATACAAATTATATTCATAAGGCTGCATCTTGTAATTTTCTAACTTTAGTTGCATCTGGTCAAATGTGTGCTTGAAAATAATTTCTATTGAGCTCCTAATATTAGTCATGTCTTTCCTAACTTCAAACTCCGCTACTCTGTTCATAATGACTAGAGCATCGTTGTAGGGAAATTGAATCCCCTGCATTTTTTTATCAAAAGAAACAATTGTATCATCTATCCTGTATCTCTTATCTCAAACAAACAATACATGATCTTCTTATAAGTCTGCCAAACTTAAGGTGGCCAGGGTACTACCTCCTCTTGGTCTTCTAAATATCACATTAATCACCCCTTTCGTAGCTTAGTTATCACATCCAGCGTTATCTTGAGCTTCCAGTTCTTGATCATTAGCTATGATACCATTACGACAAGGCTATTAGCCAATCCTTCTCCTTTGAGTGGGATATTCTATCCTTTCTTCTTAATTAGTAATAAACTTCCTAAGATATCCTCTTTAAATAGCGACCTCAGGTGCATTTTTCAAGTGAATGCACCCATCCGTGTTGTGACTACGATTACCATGAAAATCACAAAAATTATTGGAATTTTTTCTCAAAGATTATTCCTTACTTTTTTTTGGCTAAGCTAAAGCCCTTGATTTCAAACTTCTATAAGAATATCTGACATAGGTCGGTTCAAAGGTGTATGCATGGTGATGGTCAGAATTGGTCTCCTCCAATCTCCTTGAGGTTGGCTCAACCTATTACACATGTCAAATTTATTACCTAAGCAGTCTTTAACTAAACTTCCCTCCTTCTCTGGCCTTCTTTTAAACTTCTCCTTTTTAAGCTCCATGTAAGCTTATATTTGGTTCTCCTGGCATATGAATTTCTCCGACCTCATAGTGAACTCATTAGGTGAGGTCGAAAGATGCTTCACTAAGGATTTGAAGAAATCTGAGTCTTCCCTAACACCTCGGCAAATGGCATGTAGTGCAACACTCTTGTTGTAGTTGCTGATTTCAATCGATGCACATAATTTCTTATACTTTCCCTAAGCTTCTTTTGAATGGAGGTCAAAAGCAAGTAATCCTTCACCAGAGACTTATTGGTAAGGAAATATTGTCTAAACTCATTGTTCAGTTGATCAAACGAAGAGATGGAAGCTATTTTCAACAAGTTAAACCAATTACTAGCTAATTTTCTCAATGTTAAAGGGAACACCTCACAAACAATGGCATCTAAAAGCTTATACAATTCCTTCAGTATATGGAAATAATAAAATTTAATATAAAGTTACAAAATTGATTAAAATATTTTTGAATGTAGAAATTACAAAAATTATATAAGAACAATCTGTAAGCTATTTATGGGCAAACAATATTAAAACATCCAACATTACATTATTAATTGTGTTGTTTGTTCACACTAAGGTTAGTAACTATTTCAAATAAGCAATAATAAACTAAATATGTGTTGCCTATGGGTTAAATGACTAATATTGGTTTAAAACCCAAAATGAACGTATGGGCCATTACTATGGATGGCATAGTAGACCCGACTACAAATGGTTAATACTATGAATGAGCGGGTAATCTTACTGTATAAGATACCCACTTAAACACTACTCGACTGTATAGGTTCCAAGTGAGTATTTAAGGTTACAAAGTAAGTTTCAAGTAATAATTTTTCGAAACCTAATCTATAAGGTAAGATATAGGTGTGAGGTCTAAGTATCATGTACCCAACCTAGAATCTATAATGTGACGTATATAGGGTATAGGTTCTAAGGTACTTTATAATTACCCTATAATAATAAAATAAAATTAATAAATAACGAAGAATACCAATTCATTTGTATGAGTTTCAAAAAATAAATAAGCGTAGTCTCTTTCTCTATAGTCTTTTCTTATTGCATTTTCTTTTGTATTTACGAAGTTCAATTCTATTAATATTAAAAAAGAAAGAATCTATATGAAACCACCTCTAACAAGGTATGTTATTAACTTATTTCTTTTGATGAGACAATTTCTATGTATTAGGTTTAAAAAATATCTCGTAATAAATTTATATAATATCATTCAAGTCAAGATTTAGTCGAGATTAATATTTATACCTTTTTCCTTTATTATAAATTATGGTTTGTATTAGGTTTGAAAAAGATTTAGTCAATAAGATAGGATTTAGTAATTGAGATGTATGAAGGATCATTATAGAAACTAACTATAAATTAAGATATTGCAATTTATAATTTATGAATATTCTTATTACCAAAATAACTTAGCCCTCAAATGAGTCCCATTTGCAATTATTATTTATTATTTAAAGTTGAGGCCAAGATTTCACTAAAATAGACATGTTTGTATAATAATATTCGGCAAAGAAAATGATTAAAAAGAAAAACAAATGAAAGAAATTGGAAGGAAAGAAAAATAAATTGAAACTAGCTATATTGCGATTTCTATTAAATAAAAATATTTACAAATTCTATAGGGTGGTTCCAGAGTATTACAAAATACGGTATATGTAATAAAATCTGGAAACCTATACTTATAGAACAAGGTATGGATATAACCTCATACCTTACTCATTCTGTATATATTTATCCGTAGTTAATACAAATAGTGATCCTATCATGAGATTGGAATGTACTCATTATTTTTCAAGCTTCGTAGCTCTCCCATTTTTTCCTTTTTAGGACTTCTTTAAATCATATCAACTATTAAAAGGTTTAAACAAGAAGAAAAGAGAGTGCACATTACCACTATGTCGAAAGTTGAATGCTAAAATTCATTCTCTGACCTTAGTGTGAACAAACAACACAATTAATAATGTAATGTTGGATGTTTTAATATTGTTTGCCCATAAATAGCTTACAGATTGTTCTTCTATAATTTTTGTAATTTCTACATTCAAAAATATTTTAATCAATTTTGTAACTTTATATTAAATTTTATTATTTGGTTTTCAAGGTGAAAGTGAGTAAATGGTATGATATGGTTTGGGTTTAATATTATCTTAGAAAAGGTTTTAAATAGATTTTAGGAAAAAAAAAAAATGAACTACCATCAAATAACGGAAGGAGTGATTGACTAAGGCTTGTGTTAACTATTAACGGCTAACCATAAGTATAGTGGTTGGCCACTTCTCTAATGCGGTGAATCACGAAGGTTGATTAGGTTTGATTTTGATTCATTTTTCTACCTTTTCTCCGCCTACCCCTTCATCCCCAAAATCCTACTTAGGTTAAGGTCTTGGTCTTGGTTTAAGCACATATAGGTCTTGGTCTTGGTTTAAGCACATATAGGTCTTTTCCATAAATTTTTTAGCTTAAAGTCTAATTATATCTTTCATTTTTTTTAAAAAAAAAAAAAATTAGATCCTTAAAGCTCATATTCACACTTGCTACGTGTCATTATGTTTTTTGTTCACCAATCAACGATGCGTGTGATATCAATTATATAATTTTATCTTTCTCTACTATTAACTATCATATTACTAATGATAAATTACTCAATTTACTTAATATGTGTATATACATAGTTGTCAAAATCACGATTCTATTTATGCGATTTAATAAGACTTTTCTAAGTTAATTCGTGTACAAAATTAATTTTTTTTATAGAAATTTATGTTTTTAACCGAGTTTACATATAAATACGATGGAAACTTATGTTTTTGATCGAATTTACTGATTTTACATATCTAAATTGAATGAGACAAAAATAAAAAAAAAAATAGAACTAAGTTTTTATAAGCCATCAACTATTACGGCATTACATTATCTTCCTTATTGTATTTTATTTTTTTTCCTCTCTCTCTTAATTCCTTATTTTATGTCTATAGCTTTCATCTAGGTTTTAGCTCAAAATTATAAGTAAAACTATATATTTCAGTTTATATCATCAATAATTTAAAATGAAATGAAATATTTGGTTTTCTTTAATTCATTACTTTTTCAAAAAAAAAAAAAAACAAAAGAAAAAAAGTTTAGCTTCAACTTTATATGTGTTTCTTTAGTACATGTTAAATTATATATTATTTAGAATTTTTTATGGGGAAAGAATAGAATTTATTCATTTCTTTATTTCTATTATATATTTCAAGTTTTGAATATTTACTATAAGTATATTAATAGTTTTTTAAAACTATTTTACATTGATTGTAGAAATTTATATTTCTACATTTTGATTTTTCATTCTAATTTTATTGATCCTCTAATAATTTTAGATAGAATCATAAGTTTGACAATTTTGTATATGTGTGTGTATACATACATACATATATATATATATATATAAAGAAATTAATCAATTTAATGCTTTTAAAGTTGTAACATTATACAAGTAAGAATTCTTAAAGGAAAAACATAAATAAAAAAAATTAAATTAGTATCATCTATAATTTTAATTATGTAAATATAAGAACATTCGATAAACATCACTTGTCAATCATATACTATGATTTTGAATGGTAAGATAAATTAGAAAAATAAAATACCTAAAGGTGATACAAAGATCTATATGGTATAGAAATTACTAAATACACAATTATGATAAATGTGGAACACAATTATATACTAAAATTGAAAGTACAAATGCGAGATATGTAAGATCTAATATATATAGAAATCCTACATGATAAAATTGCGATAAACCTTTATTAATATGCAAAGGTTAAAAGAAAGAACAAATTATAAGAGATGTCTACTCTTTAAGTATTCTATTTGTATATACATTAAATAACTACTATTTGTATGCTATGAAATGAAAAAAAAAAAAGAAAAATATCACGATTAAAATTCTAGCAAAATAATATAGCTTCTTAGAGGGAAGGTAATATCCTAGTTGAAAGTGTACTCACTATGCATGTACAAAAATCAAACTAATTTTTAATTGTAAAAAAGTGATTTGACATAGTAATAATTTATGTTTTTTTTTTTTTTGCCAATGCATTAATAATTTGTGTTTAGATTGAGTGAAATAAACATAAAAATTTAAACTTAGTCCCTTATTTAATTTGCATAATATTAGAAATATGCATTAATATTGTATTTTAGGAGTCTAGAGATGAATAGGGAGTATTGGCCTATAAAATATAAAATGTATATATATGTATATATATATATATATACGGTCTTAAAATATGTTTTAATATGCAACTTAATCAATAGGGAATATGGATTTAATAATATAAATATGAATATATCCATCTGTTAAAGGTTCAAATTTTGGGGTAGGTTTAATCAAATGACAAATATCTAATTTAAGGAATTCTAAAGATTTTTTTTTTGGCTGAAAAAGGAATTTTAAAGATTAAGATCTCCTTCGTAATGTGTTCAAAAAATCATGCATTTGTTCAGAAGTTTTTCCTAGATATTCTTTCATTTATTATTCAAGGAGTTGAAATTAGAATACAATTTGGCATTTTGATCTAGAGGGATACAGGGTAAGGATAGAAGTTAGGTTGTGATACCGATATGAGGAGTAAATCTAGAGTTTACATACTTTTGATTTTCAGAAGTTTAATCATTTCTACGGAAATCAACGAAAGGTTTAGCTTAAAGACTCACCTGCGACTTGGCAAAGGCTTAGGTGCAATGAGTCAAGTCCATATCTATCCACCTCTTTTGAAGAAACCTAAGTGGCGCTTTTCTCTCCTATCACAAAGATCCTTTGTTGGATTAAATTGTGAGAGATGACTTAAGGTATTATCAGGAATGAGCATTGTCTTGTTTTCCGTCGGCTTTCCAGTTGTACCAACCCAAACTAAAAAAAGCAATTTTTTTTTTTCTTTTTTCTTTTTTTTTTTATCACTTTTAACCAAACCGCATGTTCAGTTTGAGAATTCTACAAATCTATACAACTATTACTTAGAAAGTACATATATGCTCTATCCATTTTTATCCATACTTTTCAAATGTTATCACTCCTAATTTGAGATTACAAGGAAAAGGATAATATCTTGATAAGTTAGAAATCGAAAAAATATTTGAATGCATTTCTTACGATCTTTACCTCTTATTACCATTTTATCAATTGTTTTGATAATCTAAAATATATTATTTTATTACCATTATTTCCACAAGGAGGATTCAACAAAGTACAAAGAACCACGGAGAATCAAGGTACAGCGACATCTAACGTTCTTAATGGTGCTGCTATCCTAACCCCATTGTGGAAGAGCATAGTGGTGGCCTCTATTGCTGGCGGAGTGAGATTTGGATGGGCTTTGCAGTTTTCTCTCTTGACCCCAAACGTACAACAGCCAGGGTTCCACAAGAGTGGTCTACGTTCATATGGCTTTGCGGATCCATCTCCAGTCTGGTCGTACAACCCATCGTCGGCTACTTTAGCGACCACACCCGCAACAAGTTAGGTTGCCCCCGACAATTCATTATAGCGGGAGCTGCTTTTGTCGCCATTGCAGTTTTCCTCGTTGGCTTGGTGTAAACACCCAAAAAAATAAAAAAAATAAAAAATAAATAAGTATAACAATAAATCTTTTAAAAGAATATATCTTTAGATTCCATTACTACCAAAATATCTTAAAACCCTATATATTTATATAAATTTTCTCTATTTTTTTTCATACCATTAGATGTTTCCTTTCCTTTCCCTTCCTATAGAGTTTCTTATTCTCTTCATTGACTTAGTGTGTTAAACAAAGTTTTCCCATGAAGAACATAGAGATGGAATAAAAAAAAAGAGAATGGAGGAGAGCTCGTTCTATATAGGCTTCTATATAGGATTCATGGTAAGTTTGATGTTTCAAGTGTTCATGATGTGTTAATTGATTAAAAATTGAATTTTTGGATTACGGTTCTATAAACTTACAAGTGTACAAGTATAGTATGGTGAAGTATGCAAATAATCAAGTAAGTCATATTGTCTTCTTTCCAATATTGACGTAAAGTTTTGATCTTAAAGTAATAAAATAAAGTTGTTTGATTCATTGGAGAAAATGATGTTTCTTTTAAAAGGTGTTTTATGCAAATATTAAGAGATGTTGCAACTAATTTCGAGAATACTTGACAATCTATCATTTAAAAAATAAATAAATAAAATAAGTAATTAATTAACTATTTTTATTAATTGCTTTCTATTAACGACATAAGCTAATAAATGTTGATTCTTATTCATACATATAAATTCTATTTTTACAATTCAACTATTTTCTACTATATATATATATATCCTATTAAATAATTATTTCGTATAAGATATTCTATTTATGAAGTAAGAATTATGATACATACTATATAAGTATAAGTTAAATTATAAATATATATATATAATTACTTGTTTTAGTTGAGCAATATATAGTTATATATTATAACCTAAACAACTTATCCTATTATATTACATGTCATATAAGATCTTATTTTAATTATAACATATATATATGTATATATATGACTTTGTATTACCTTGTCAATAACTTATATAAGTCATAAAATAGATTTTCTATATATTGTAACATTACATATGTAATAGTTTCAATATACTAAATATTTACATATTAACATATTTAAAGGTATTATAGTCTTATATATATTGTAACTTGTTTGATATATAATGTGTTAATAATTTCGTAATAATGGGAAATTATTTATTTTGCTTTAACTATAATAAAGGAATAATTAATATCAATAACAACGATTTAAAAAAAAAAAGTATAGAGCATCATAAATAAATCATAAGTCATAAGTGTATGTTGGGGATTAAGTCAATTAATATTAGGAGTCATAATAGGAAATAAGTTTAGGTTATGATAATGACTGGTTAGTGTGTAACCTATTGATATTAAGAGTCAAGGTTGAGAGTTCTATAGTTGAAAGCCCTTATTGTCAGATACATGTATATTTGTTTGTCAATTGTGCGTGTTAGGTTAGAATAAAAACAAGAAATGGGTTTAAGAACTATCTGGCATATAAATGTTTATTGCATGTGTTTGACTTGGCTTAGGGGCTCATAGTAATAAATCCTTAGGGGCCACCCTGTTAATTGATATGTGGTGTTGTCCTTAGTAGAGTTGCATATCAATATGAAACGGGTATATTAAAGGACGTATGGGTATTGGGGCTTGGAGTGGTAATTCCTAATACTGTACTATACATTATATATTGCATGCTAGGGGTTGTGAGTTGTTCTAAGTTTTCGGACGCTAAGATTGTGTTGTTTGCTGGATTTAAATGAAAAGATAATAAATGAATGCATGATTTATTTATTTGCTTTATGCATGTGAGTACAAATTATTTGTTATGCGCATATGGTTGCTGTATATACGTGCTGAGCATTAGCTCACTTTTTAATGATTTTTTTTTTTTTAAGCTATTGGTTAGTTAGATAAGTTTGCTAAATTTGATTGGTATGACAATTGTTATTATTATGGGAAAAGTGGCAATTACTATTATTATTACGATTATGACTAGTAGCATTGATGTTTGTTACTAATAGTTAAAGGTGTAGACTTTAGTTGACATTCATATTATATTTATGGTTATAGTGATTTATTTGTAAGTCATTCAAATTATATTAAATCATGGAGTTTATTAATTATATCTTTTTAAAAATCATACAAATAATTTTGGATAATGTAGTAGAATAAATAGAGCTTGATGTGTCATTAGATATTAAAGATACGTGACGAGTTATAACACCTTAAATTTTGGGACATTATACTTGGCAGATTTAGGCAAGTTGGATTGTCCCATGAAGCGTCGTGCAGTTGGCATCGGTTTGTAGGTACTTGATATTGCTAACAACATGCTCCAAGGTCTGCGTAGAGCTCTCCTAGCAGATATGTCTGACGGAAACCACCGCAGGATGAGGGTTGCTAATTGGCTATTTTCTTTCTTTATGGCTGTCGGCAATGTTGCTGGGTATGCCCTAGGTTCAGTCCCCCGTCTATACAAGTTCTTTCCCTTTACGTTGACTAGTGCTTGTGATACTTATTGTGCAAACCTGAAGACATGCTTCCTCATCGACATTGTCCAACTTTTAGTCGTGACAATAATCGCTGTTTCAACTGTTAAAGAAGATACTCTTCCAACACAGGAGATTTGACGACTGCCGGTGATGAATCAAGGAAACCACACGTACCATTCCTTAATGAAGTGAAGATGTCCTTTAGTAACCTAAGAAAAATCATGTGGCTTTTGTGTGGGGTGATTGCATTGAACTGGATAGGATGGTTTCCATTCCTCATTAACAACACTGATTGGACAGGTAAGGATGTGTTTGGTGGAACGCCACAGGGTACTGCTGAACAGAAGGAGTTGTATGAGGTCGGAGTCTGATCGGGTGCTTTACTCATGCTTAATTCTGTGGTGTTGGGGGTTGCTTCGTTGCTGATTGAGCCATTGACTAAGTTGGTTGGAGGTGTCAAGAGGTGGTGGGGAGTTGTTAACACGATCCTTGCGATCTGTTTGGTGCCGACAGTTCCCATCACCAAGGCAGCTGAAGCCTGGCATCATGTCCATGGCCATGTTAAACGCTCCACCTCCATTGAATGGTGTGCTATTGGAATCTTCATCGTTTTGGGTGTCCCACTTGCCATCAATTACAGCACACCATTTGCTTTGGCGTCGATTTACTCGTCCTCTCTTGGTGCCGGTCAAGGTAATCTTTCCATAGTTTAAATAACCTAGTCTACATGTAATTACTGTATTTCATGTATATTGTAGACTTTTTGGCATGGTTTCGTTTTTTTTTTTTTTCATATTTCAACTTACTCGAGTTTGCATAAAAATGATGCATTTTGGTTTGGGTAATTGTGACAGAAAATATTTCACTTTGATTTGGTTTTAAGCCCTGAAAGAAAATTCTCATTTTATTCAATTCTTAAATTAAATTGAGTCGAGTCAAATCACATTCTCTATAGGTATTCAAATATTCAAATAAGTGTGAATCACAAACCCAAACTTAGATCTAACAATCAGTTTTGGTTCGAATTTCTGTCATGCTCCTACTCGTTCGGAATATATACCATTTTGCCATATGTATTTACATCACATTCTTTACTCATAATTATAGGTATTCATCAACTGAATCCATATCATAATTACAATGAATATACTCTGTCATATCATGACATAATTATCAACTTAAACGAACTTATAGTATGTGTATGTGTTTGCATATGTTTCGGGACTTTCGTCGGGAGTTCTCAACTTGGGCAATTGTCATCCCACAGATGATTGTGTCAGTTGTGAGTGGACCACTCAACAAGCAATTTGGTGGATCCAACCTCCCGTCCTTCGTTATGGGTGCAGTTGCAGTTTCAGCTCTATCAAGTGCTATCTTAGCAATCTTTGTGCCTCCAAGCCTACAAGAGCATGCAGCAGCATCGGCCTTTATCGTTGGCGGTGGACACTGATCAAACAATTCGAAAGATCTGACCTTCTCTATGGATGCAGTTGCAGTTCTTTAATTAGGAGCTACCCTTGCGTTTCGTAATCCATCAAAACAGGCAGCTTCAACTTTATCTTTGGTGGTGAATACTCATTTGGTAAGAGGGTTCATATTTGTACAAAAGAGGACATGTTAGAAGCTAAAATTTGAAAAATCTAGATATGCTTCTCTATGTAAAATATCATCTTTCTTTATCTATAAAATTTCTTATACTATGACAGTTGATAACTCTTATTTTAAATACATTTCACATGGTGATTTTATAATATTTCCCCTACATCTTTGGTTTTCTTTAAAGAAATTAATACTTAATTGAGTACAATTTTGATTTCAAGGTTTGAGCGCGTTTTTAGATTGAAAACAAAAAAAAAGAATTAACTTTCACTCAATTTAGAGTTCAAATGAATGAGTTATGAAGTTTTGAAGTTATATAAACAATAGGAATTTTAGTTAGAAAGTTACACAGTCTAGGACACAACTATGTCTCTAGACTATGTCCATATAGGAAGATTTGCCAAGGTCAGAAAGTTACACGACCTGAGGACACAACTGTGTCCCAAGTTGTGTCTGGTGACAAAAAAAAAAACTTTACAATATATTATAAAAGGACTTACTAGGGTTTCATACACAAGATTGGACATTCAAAAGAGAAGAGACTTGAAGAGAAGGAGAAGCAAAAGGCGAAAGCAACATCTAACTTTAAGATTGAAGAGATTTTTCATCAACAAAAATGGGTTTTTCATGTTTTATTTCTTGATTTTGTTGCAATTTGTTTCTAGTTTCATTATGATAGTTTAAGATTCTTGTATTTAGGATTGTGGAACCTAGGGTTTCATGTGACTATTAGATTTATTGATAATTTTTAATAAAGTTTCTATTTTTTCTTGATTCAATTATGTTATTTAATTGTTAATTGATATTTCTAGGGTATCAATATATGATATTATGCATGATGATTGAAAAATTACATATGTAATGAGATCTTGATATAATTAGAGAGAATTATATGTATATTTAGAGATAAGATACATTTTTCTTCCGGAAAATTGTTCTTTTGTGTGGGAATTCATTATACATTAATGCGATTCTAAATTATATTACTAAGTGAAAAGATTCCGGTATAATTTAGGATTAGGGTTAATATGCTTGAGAAATGTGTTAACTTTAATTGTGAATCCTTCCGGTCAAAAATAATAGAAATTGAATTAGATATATTTTAAGCGGTCACATGTTAAACACTAAGGGAAATAATTTCTAAATACGTTATTTGCTTTCTTGAAGTTGTTCTTAGTTTTTCACTTTCTAAATTACTTAATCAAGTCTCATAATTAGGTTAGTTTGTTAATTTTAGTATTTTTAATTCATTCAACTTATCATAATTTTTCGGTTAGATAATAGAGCTAAGGTTAATATTAGTACTCGAGGTCTTTGAGGGATCGACTTGGACTCACATCCACTATATTAAAACTGATAGGTACACTTGCCTTATATCAAGTTTTTGGCGCTGTTGCCGAGGACTTTCGATATTAAGAACACTCATTGCTTTATTACTTTAACCATTATTTTTTTTTCTCTTTTGTTTTCATTATTTATTTTTATTACCTAGAGCTGCAATTGATTATATATTTCTTGCCCTTGTAGTGCATGACCCGAAACAACCTGGAAGATTTGGTAGAACTTGATCCTGAAATTGAGAGAACTATCCTTCAAAATTTGAGATTACGACCTAGACAAACTGTGGCTACCATAGAAAACGAGTCAATTATTGAGATTAAGAAAGAGGGTGAAGAGGCCAACACTTAATTCATCGATCAAGAAGATCCACCACACATGGCTAACAACGGTAATGAAGCAAATCGGACTATGTCCGACTATTTAAGGCCTACACTTATCGGAGCTGACTCTAGTATCACAAGGTCAACTGTCGAGGCTAATAACTTTCAAATTGCACCCAACATCATACAAATGGTGCAACAATATGTTCAGTTTGACAGTCTTCAAGATGAAGATCCTAATGCTTATATCTCTAGCTTTCTAGAGATTTGTGATACATTTAAAATCAACGGAGCTGCGGATGATGCCATCCGACTGTGGCTATTTCCTTTTTCCTTAAGGGGTAAAGCAAAGCAATGGTTGAACTCCCTACCACGAAATTCAATCACAATTTGGAATAAAATGGTAGAGAAATTTTTGGAGAAGTATTTCCCATCCTGCGAAGACCGCTAAACTTCAACGGCATTTCTTGTTTTGCCCAATTAGAAGTAGAGACTCTATATAATACTTGGGAGCTGTTTAAGGACTTGCTTAGGAGGTGCCCACATCATAGCTTCCCACTATGGATGTAGATTCAGACCTTCTATAATGGTCTCAATTTATCTACGAGACAGATAATTGATGCATCCGCAGGAGGTACTTTGAACATAAAGACACCCGAGCAAGCACAAAACTTGATTGAAGGAATAGCGATGAACAATTATCAGTGGAAAAGCACTAGAGCCAGGCAAAAGGTTATAAGAATTTATGATGCGGACTTGACCATTGCTTTAGCAATCATGGTAGATCTATTGAGTAAGAAGATTGATACACTCTCTATTGGCCCTCAACAAGTACAATTGAATGTAAGTGACTTTGGCATGCAGCGTTATGGAGCATAAGAACAACTGGAATAGGTAAATTATTTAGGAAATCCACCGATGCAACAAAATAACCCCTACAGCAACACTTATAATTCCGGGTGGAGGAATCATCCTAATTTCTCATAGGGAAACCAAAACCAAGGCCAGCAGAAGACTAACTTTGGTTCACTTGGATTTCAAAAACCATTACCATCTCCCCATCCTCAAGAGAAGAAGTCCAGTTTAGAAGAACTTCTCATAAAATATATTTAAGGCAATCAGGCTCGGCTATCCAACATTGAATCATCGTTGAGAAATCAAGAGGCTTCCAATTGTAATCTTGAGAAGCAAATTGGTCAACTTGCAAAAATGATCTTTGAGAGGCAACAAGGGACACTCCCAGGAAATACTAAGATCAATCCCAAAGAACATGTTAATGCTGTGACCTTAAGAAGTGGTAGAAAATTGCAAGTGGAGAAGAAGGATGGTAGGGAAGTAGTTGAGAAAGAAGTGGAAGTCAATCATAAGGAAGATGCAAAGCCATTAAAATCAAAAGAAAGTATGGATTCATCGAAAGTGAAGGAGTACAAGCCTTTCATCCCTTACCCGTAGCACCTTAAGTAAAGTTGCACTGATCAGAATAAGGAATTCAGTAAATTGCTTAATATTTTCAAACAATTACACATTAACTTACCTTTTGTTGATGTCATCTTACAGATGCCAAAGTATGCGAAATTTCTAAAGGATCTTTTATTAAACAAGAGGAAGTTGGAGGAGCTTACAACCATCATATTGAATGAGGAATGCTCGGTACTTCTTCAGAAAAAGCTGCCACAAAAATTAAAAGATCCAGGGAGTTTCACTATTCCTTGTATGCTTAGCAATTTGTTAGTAGATAATACTTTGGCAGACTTAAGAGCTAGTATAAATTTGATGCTGTATAAATTGTTCAAAAAGCTAGGGTTAGGAAAACCTAAACTAATGCACATAAGTCTTCAATTAGCTGATAAGTCTATCACATACCCTAGAAGCATCATAAAGGATGTTTTAGTGCAAGTAGACAAACTCATCTTTCCTGTGGATTTTATCATACTTGATATAGATGATGATATTGAGGTGCCAATCATTTTAAGTCGACCCTTCCTAGCCATTGCTAGGGCTGTTTTTTATGTTAGTGAACATAAGTTGATATTACGGGTCAGGGATGATGAAATAGTTTTTAAAACTCCAGAGGCAACGAAAAAAGTTTTTGACTTAGAAGACACATGTCACAATGTTAATGCCACTAATATTGTTATATCTACATGTGTGCAGGAAACGTTTGCCAAAGATTCCTCAAGCTATTGCTTGTAAAAGGGAGATGAAAATCTGGTGACCTACCCTAATTGTGTAGGAGTGGTAGCTCAAGTAAAAGTTCATGAATCCATTGTGGACAAGAAGGGGGTTGATCCACTACATAAGCCAAAGGATCTTAAGTTAAGATCCTTCAAAGAAAAGCCACCAATTTCGGAACCAAAACTGTCAAGAAATCATTTGGAACATGTTTTTGTGGTGAAAAGTTCAAAACTTCCAATGACAACCGCATCTAAGCTAAAAGCAGATTTGATAAGTGACATAATAAGGAGAGAAACTATGGAAGTTATGCACCAATGAAATGTAATTGGCAAGATCAATGGTCTAAGGATAAATTTACACTCGTATGGAGAATTCGAAAGTAAGATACAAGAGGAGTCCTATCTCCAACTGGATGAAAAATCATGAATGACAAGACGTATCCTATCGAGCTATTAACGTTAACTATAGCGCTTCTTGGGAGGCAACCCATGTTTAATTTTGCTCATACTTTAGTTCTTTTAGTTTATTCCATTTTATTTTTCTTTTATATAACTTTTCTTTACTTCTTTTATTTGTTTCAATTTTAGTCATAGGATTTTCTTTTTAGTTTAATTTTTTTTTCTTTAGTTTTCTTTGTCTTATTTTTCTAGTTTAACTACTTTTATTTCTTTAAGTTTCTTTTATTTTTAAATTCATGAATTTAGGCTAGGCAAAAAAAAAAAAAAAAAAAAAAAATAGACAGTTACATGGGTATGGGACATGGCTGTATCCCAACCCATGTCTATCTAGGCCCCTTCAATGGACCGTAACCATAGAAAGTTACACGGGCATGGGACACAGTTGTATCCCAGCCCGTATGCGCCTAGCAACATACATCCCTTGATAGAAAGTAACACGGGCGTGGGACACGGTTGTGTCCTAGCCCGTGTATACCTAGCAACATGCATTCACCACAAATAGTTACAGGGGCAGCTCGTGTTTGCCCAGGTAAGGCACCCAAAATAGAAAGTTACACGGGCATGGGACACGGTAGTGTCCCAGCCTATGTTTGCCCAGCATCCATACGACCTTAATACACGTCCTGCACAACATTGTGAAAGCATAAACACACACAACTTCATTTCACCTTTCATCTTCTTTCCACCTTGTCCTCACGTTTTACTTTTCATCAGCACATTTCTTCATCAAATCCAACTCGATCCAAGTAAGTTCATCTCATTTTTTTTTTTATGCCCTCTCTTATTCATACTTTGTTTTCATCATTGTTTAGGCATGCTTCGATAACCGAAATTTACGTCTTTTGTGAATGGGGACACAAATTTTGTTTGAGAATTTACTTGGTTTTTATTCTTTCATGATAGACATACATATTTGCCTTGTGTTGATAGATTTACATGCTTTTATGATGCCCCTTATGGCTTGATATTACTTTATGATCTACAACTACGAATTTTGTTTGCAAATTCAATGTCAACTATTCAATTATGCCATTTAGGGTTAGAATTGTGAGAGTGATTTTGGGACATTTAGAGTTTTTGACATGTTGGGACACCTTTTTTTCAAGAAGATTTAATGTAATGAGTCTAATGTATAATTAGTTGGATGAATTTGCTAGCCATTTCTTTTACCCCAACTAGTTTTGTGGATGCACTCTACATGTTTGTTCAAATGTCCCAATGAAATTTCTTCTAATATCCATCGCTTCTACTCCTTTATAACTTTGTCTTAGTTTGAACTAAATGTGGCAAAGATGCACGTTTTTTATTTGGTGTGGTGTTTCTTCTCAAGTAGTCAATGGCAAATCACACAAATCTTACTATTCGGAGAAAATCCAAGTATGCAGCATCATCTTCAACGCAAGAAGGTGCCATTGTTGAACCATTAGCCACTCTCCCTCCAATAGAGCACCCAATGCTTCAATTCAAAGAGGAATACTAGTCGACTCGCTATAATTTACTTAAGAACAAGCCATTCAACGACACCTTTCGTTTACATTGGGATTTTCTCGCCCAATTGAAGCTAACAAAGGAGATGAAGGGACTATTGGAAGGAACCATTTAGGAGCGATTCTTATCTCTTGAAGCTCCAGTTTATAAGGAGCTAACATTAGAGTTCTTATGCACATATAAACTCGATAAAGAGAGTGTTAGTGGCATGGGCCCCAAATGCAAACTCCATTTCACTTTGAATGGCCAGCCTTTCCACATGACAATAACTCAATTGGGCAAATATCTTGGTCTTTATGAGGATAAATTCACATGGACATAAGAGTTCCAACGTTTAACATGTCATTTTCCACGTGGAGTAACACTAAGGAAGTTTTGGAATGAAATTACTGATAGTGATGCTTATGACCCAGCAAAGAGTAAGGCCTCTCAATTGGTTAAACCTGAATATCGTGTTCTTTATTGGCTCTTTGCACATACATTGACCAGCCGAGGCCAAAGTACCAATGTGGTTTCCAATAAGGATTGCCTCTACTTGTACAGTATTATTCATAAACACCCAATCAATCTAGCCATTAAGCTAGCTGAACTTTTCAACCACCAAGTAACTATTACAAGGAAGAAAGGGCATATTTGTTGTGGCCCCTACATCACCTTACTAATGCAGGCTATGCGGACTAAGGCTGTAGTTTGGCCCTTGCTTACCTTTGTTACTTAAGTCACTCTTATGCGAATTAACTCATTTCAACTCATGAACCTTTTACCAATGGGACATCAAGGTCGACACTCACGGACCACCTCTAGAGGACATATGTCTTCAGTAAGCTTTGAGGAAAAATTTAATATCTTGATGATTGAGATTCGTTATATCTAAGAAAGTGTGGATAAACTTCATATCCGCCAAGACAAATTGGAAAAATTTTTTAAGATGAAGGAATTGAATGCAAATGATGAGGATAGTGAGAGTGAAGAAGAGGATGATGGGGGCAGTGAAGAGGATAATGGGGGTAATGAAGAGGATGATGAGGGTAGTGAAGAAGAAGATGATGAAAATATGGCGGATGCACCATCTGATGAGGATGATGGAGAGAGGGATTCCGATCCCTCTTCTTAGTTCATTTTTTTTTTGTTTTTCGTTGGCTAAGACACGTGCAATCAGATATGTAATGACGATGGCCTCTTAGTTATGGACTTCTTCACATTATTTTCGACTGGTAGGGAAGTATTAGTTTCTTTTTCAATATATGTATTTCCTTTTTCCCTATGATGTTTTTAATTGTTTCATATCTTATTATTGTGCTTTTTTAGTCATACATTGAGGATAATGTACGTTATTAAGTATAAGGAAAGGATATATATGAATTTTTTACTATTTAGGAGATTAATTATTTACATTTGACCCATTTAATTTTTAAGTTAACTTGTAATTGGTGAATAACAAGTGTTGGGCCAAATCAACTATGTCATCTTGATTATTATTAATCTTATTATACTTTACTAGAATTGATTAGTCAAATCTGTGGAGGGCAAAGTTACGAGTTATTTAGCTTGGACCTCTAAGACTTGAGATTGGAACAATATCACTAGTTGAGAGTTAGTTATGGTTATTTTTAATTTTACTTTTATGTATACCTTTCTCTTAGAAATTTTTAGAGCTCTATAATTTTTAGCAAACAAACAAATGAAATTCTTCTTTTGAGAAACCTTTGAAAAATCATAATGATTGGAGGTAAAAAGTAATAACAAGTGTATGAATAAAAAAAAATTGGTAAGGATTCGTCTTAGTCCGTCAGAAGAGTAAGATTGAGTCCTAATACCAATATCAATGAAAAAATTGGTGTTGATTGGCCTTGGTCTGTCAGAAGAGCAAGGTTCTTTCCCGCTATCAATATAAGGGATAAGTTGGTATGGATAGGTCTTGATCCGTCAGAAGAGCGAGATTCTTTCCCTCTACCAACATAATTGTGCTTAAATAAAGTAAATTTAAAAAACCTCCCAACAAAAGCATGAACTAGAGGGTTGATTAGAGGATGAGTGGATGTAAAATGTATTTGTTTTAGATTATAGTGCTTGGTGAGATTGAAGAGAGAATTGTATACAATTTAGTCAAATGGACAAAATTTTTATGACTCTTTTCCAATTAGTGAGTTGTTAAATCCAATTTTTAGTTTAAGAATCCTTAGTTAAATGACTCGGGTAAACTTTGACCTCCATAAATTAACTAATGAACTCTAGTATTAAGTATTGTGGAGCATTTGAATATGGTCAGGTGAAATTATGACATTGTTAAGGGTGAAATTGGTTGACTTTATTATTGCAAGTTAATTGAAAATGATTTTCTTACTTTTCTTCGGGTCAAGTGTATTTATTCACCGGTTTTCTAAGTAGTAAGAAATTTTGTTTAGCGTTTCTTGTCCCGAAAATTTTGTTTTGATTTATTTGCTTGAGGACAAGCAAATGCTCAAGTATGGGGAAGTTTGATAACACTTATTTTAAATACATTTTACATGGTGATTTTATAGTATTTTCCTTACATCTTTAGTTTTCTTTAAAGAAATTAATACTTAATTGAGTAAAATTTTGATTTCAAGGTTTGAGCGCGTTCTTGGATTGAAAACGAAGAAAAGGAATCAAGTTTTACTTAATTTGGAGTTCAAATGAATGAGTTATGAAATTTTGAAGTTACATAAATAATAGGAATTTTGGTCAAAAAGTTACACAGTTTAGGACACAATTGTATCCCTAGACTGTATCCATGTAGGAAGATTTGCCAAGGTTAGAAAGTTACACGACCTGGAGACACAACTATGTCCTAGATTGTGTTTGGTGACGAAAAAAGAAACTTTACAATACATTATAAAAAGACTTACTAGGGTTTCATATACAAGATTGGACATTCGAAAGAGAAGAGATTTGAAGAGAAGGAGGAGCAAAAGGCGAAAGTAACACCTAACTTCAAGATTGAAGAGATTTTTCATCAACAAAAAGGGGTTTTTCATGTTTTATTTCTTGATTTTGTTGCAATTCGTTTCTAGTTCCATTATAATAGCTTAAGATTCTTATATTTAGGATTGTAAAATTTAGGGTTTCATTTGACTATTAGATTTATTGATAATTTTTAATAAAGTTTCTATCTTTTCTTGATTCAATTATGTTATTTAATTGTTAATTGATATTTCTAGACTATCAATCTATGATATTATGCATGATGATTGAAAAATCACATATGTAATGAGATCTTGATATAATTGGGGAGAATTACATATATACTTAGAGATAAGATACATGTTTCTTCCGGAAAGTTATTCTTTTGTATGAGAATTCATTATACATTAATGCGATTCTAAATTATATTACTAAGTGAAGAAATTCTGGTAAATAATTTAGAATTAGAGTTAATATGCTTGAGAAAAGTGTTAACTTTAATTGTGAATCCCTCCGATCAAGAATAATAGAGATTGAATTGGATACATTTTAAACGGTCACATGTTAAACACTACAAGAAATAATTATTAAATACATTATTTGCTTTCTTGAAGTTGTTCTTAGTTTTATTGTTTTCTAAATTACTTAATCAAGTCTTATAATTAGGTTAGTTTGTTAATTTTAGTATTTTTAATTCATTCAACTCATCATAATTTTCCTGTTAGATAATAGAGCTGAGGTTAATATTAGTACTTGAGGTCTCTGAGGGATCAATTCGGACTCATATTCACTATATTAAAATTGATAGGTACACTTGCCTTGTATCAACAGTTCATTTCCTTAATTAGTGTTTCAAATTCCATTGTCTATTTTAATTTCACTTCGTCTTCAAATTTATTGGATCTGCTTTTATGAGATTGTTATTAAGAGAGAGTAAAAAATAAAGTTTGAACCATCGATTATTTAAAAGTCACATTACCCTTATCTCAGAAATTTTCATTTTACTTTTCTTTTTGGAGTGATTACAACCAAAAAAAAAAAAAAAGGATTCAAACTTAGTTCATCTTTTTAATAATTCATTATATATATCATTAGACTATAAGATCCTTAGCTTATTTATAAAGACTATAGAGTATGTTATCAGACACTACATGACATGGAAGTCACATTAATATCATCTCAAGAGTTGAAAGCTAAAACTCATCTCAAGAGGTGAATGCTTAAAATTCATCCTCTTACCTTCTATTATATATAAAGACTATGGAGTACAGTGCTGGATACTATATACAAGATATCTGTACTTATACGGCCTATGTCAAATTTCTTCCTTTCTTACATGGTCGACTGTTTTCACTTACCAAACTAATATAGCAATATAATGTGTCAGGCTTTGAATCGATAGTTATGATGGTCTCTATAAGAAATGCAAGGCTTTGTGAGTCCTACACCGTTTGAATCCTTCCTATCTAAATCTTTTAATATCTGAAATTGTTTAAACGAGTCCCAAAAAGAAAGCTGGGTGGCCTATAAAGCCCAACAGATCGTTCCTTACCAAAGCACATTCCATGTCAAGCTTCACGCAACTTAGAGTACTAACTATATGTAACAATATAATCAAGTAGCGATCATGGTAGCAGTTAAGGGTGATTTAAGATTGAGAAAGTAGGCATAAGCAAACTCGGCATTTTAGGCCAAAATGTTATATTTAGTGGCATCCAAATTCAAAAACAGCAAACCATCTTATGATGGGTTCACTAATCTTATTAACCATTTGCAGTTAAATCCACTACGTCCATCTATGGCAATGGTCCATATCATTATTGTGATACGTTAACAAGTTCATTTCGGGTTTGCAATCCAGTATTAGTCGATGTTTGGTCGTATTAACAACTTACTTATTTATAAGTAAAGTTGCATCAATATATAACTGCTTCATTTAAAATATTTGAACTATAGACAAAGAATACATAGGTAGCGTTTGGTTGTAAGAATTAGATTAAATAAAAAGAACTGAATAGAATAAATATAAAGAGGATTGGATAGTATAAACTTATTATACCATGTTTGATTTGTATAGTACATAATACAAAATTTATATTAAAAAATTAATTATTTATTATAAAATAAACAATTTTTTTTAATATTTAATAAAACTAATATTAATTAACTCAATTTTATAACATGGAAAAATATTTTTAAAAATATAAAATATTTTTTTGTTTTCTTGTCTAATAAATTTCATTTTTATACCATAGTATAAGTGAGACAAAATTTAGTTTTTTGTCTAATCCATCAACCTAATTTTTATCTGGTCACTAAGTAAAATTACAAATTAAATATGTAACAAAATTTTTTGTCCAATCTAGTGCCACAAAAATTATATAACCAAACTCTACATTAGTTTATAATCACCTATTTGAATTAGTTACAGGCCTCGGCATATTAACAAACGACACAATCAGCAACGAAAGGTCTTAATACTGTTTGTCCATCATTAATAGCTTCCAATTCATTCTTCCATAATTTTCTAATAATTTCTACATTTGGAAATATTTCAATATATTTTGTTTCTTTATGTTAATCTTTTTTTTTAAAAAAAAGATTGTTTTGATGGTAGAAGTGAGGTATAAAATATGCTTAATACGATTAGGGTTGGTATTATCTTAAGAAAGGTTTCAATGGGTTTTAAGCTAAAATATAACAACTAACATCAAATAGGTTTTAAAGGAGTGGTCCGCTTAGGCTTACTGTGTTTGACTACTAAGTAATAAAGGTTGACCATAAATTGTGGTGGTTGACCAGCTCCCTATCATAGTGAATAACCAAGGTGATTAAGATTTGTTCTTTCCTCTTTTTCGTTTTTTTTTTTTTTAATCCGAGATCAAAGTCTTAGGCCTTCTTTTAAGATTATACACGGTTTTTTTTTTTTTCCTATAAAATTTTGAGCTCACGGTCTAATCATATCCCTTTTTCTTTTTCTTTCTTAAAATTTAGATCTTTATGGCTCCTACTCACATGTACTATGTCTGGTTATTTAACTATTCACTAGCCAACAATACATCCTTGACTCAGTGTGCTCAAAACAAATAGCTAGTGTTGTCATCATCAATATCAATTATATGATTTTACTTTTTTCTATTATTGAATGTCGGATTGTTAGTGCAAATTGCTCAATCCACTTAGTGTATATGTGTAAAGAAATTATTCACTCGATGTTTTAATGTCATAACATTATGCAAAATAAGAATTTTTAAAGAGGAAACATAAAGTAAACAAGAACATTAATATCAATTTAGAGTTCCAATTAAATTAAAGAATATAAATGTAAAAACAATCGTTAAATATTACATATAAATCTTATACCATGATTTTACATAGTATGACTAATTAGACAAATAGAATACTTAAAAAATGATAAAAATATTTGAATAATACAGAAATGACTAAATACTCAATTATGATAAGTGTGCGACATAATTATATCTTAAAGTTGAAATTAAAAATGTGCGAAATGCAACATCTTTATATATATAGAAATCTTGCATGATGCAATTGTGATTTGTTGAAAATATACATTCTAACCTTCATTAGGAAGCAAAGGCTAAAAGAAAGAAGAAATTATAAGAGATGTCTTTTCCTTATGAAATCCATTCATATATGTACAACATAGTTATCAAATTATTTATAAGCTATGACAAGAAGAAAAGGAAAAAATAATTTAAAATATAGATCATGATTAAAACTTTGGTAAAATAATATTGCTTCTTAAAAGGAGAAGTAGTGTCTTAGTTGTAGGTGTACCCATGACACATATGTAAAATATCAACTAGTTTTTAGAATGAATTATATTGATCACTTTTTTGTGAACTTTATAAGTTACATTGACACATCAATTTTTTCAAAATCCTACACATGTACTCCTTGCTTTGCCTATTTAGATGTTGATATAGTGAGAAAGTTGAATTATAATGATCACATTTGTATTTTTAATAGTTATATTTAAATATAATAAATGTATAGTAATTAACTAGATTATTAAATAATTAAATTTAGAAAAATAAAAAAGAAAAATGTATTTTTTTAAAAGGACCCTACTAATATATACTATAAATTAATACTTTTTTAAAAAAAATTTAAAAAATTACAAATTATAAAATAAAAAAAAGGGTTTTAGTCACCTCCAACCTCTATGTGGTTGAAGCAACCATAAAAATCCAAAGTGGCTTACCAAACCTACTTAATAGTAGGTTACCTAATCCACTAGTGGTGGCAGGTGGGACCTACGATCGTATCTAAATAATAATAATAAGAAAAGAAAATGTGTGAAAACCCATTAGGTCAAAATCGAGTCTCTCCACTCAAATCGATTTTCACATTTTTTTTTATTTTTTTATTTTCACTTTGGCCATCTAAGAGAGTTACAAGACAACCTCACTCCTACACCCTGTACGTAGGCCACCCTCTAACATTGATATGGTTGAAAATCCTTATTTGTAGTTTTTCATTTCTTTTAACTTTTATGCTTTTTCTTAAATTTTTATTAATTCAATTAATATATATTAGTAGGATCAAATTTTCAAAAAAAAAAAGATATTATTTATTTATTTTTTTAAATTTTTCCAAAATTTATTTTATTGTTTATTACTTTGGTTAATATATATTTTTAATATTTAAATATAATTATTAATAATACAAATATGACCACAAGACATTAGCCTTCTCACCATATTAGCATCCAAGTGGGTATAAGTATGGGTGTAAGTATAGGATTTTGAAAAGATGGAGCGTTGGTGTACTTTATAAAGTTCATGGTGTAGTTAATGTTGTTGGAATTTTTCCGACTATGTGTTAATATTCATTGATGAATATTTTGATTTAATAAAATGGGCTGATTATTTAGTCTCAATATGAAAACGTGTATGATAAGCCTACAATAAATGTAATCATATGATTAAGTCCTCTTTTCACTTCCATTTGGTGAATCTACTCATTAAGACCCATCATGGTAAAGGAAGAGTGAAGAGAAAAACTAGCTTTTGCAATGGTGATTAAAGTTTCTTCTATTGCAAATCATATTTACTCGATTAAGTAAGATTCCTATTAATTATTTTATAGTGTTCTAATATTACAAATGGTTTATTGTAATTTGGATTACATGTGATATCGGATTCGGATTTTATATGATATTATACCCAATTAACTAGTTTAAATCCTTTGAATTATTTTTATTAAGTCTTACGCGAATTTCCTTTTTCATTCTTCTTCTGTATTCGAATTGGTTTATAAAGATTGTTGTTTGAATACATGATCAACCATTATCAATTGAATATACACAATCATCACATCATCGACCAATCACTTATTAAGACAATTCCAATTTCTGAAGTCTGATCACGTGAAGACTGAAATCAATAAAGTTGATAATTGATGGTGCTTTAAATTTACACATGCGTCGAAGTCAGGTGCAACCATTGAGTTTTGATGCAGATTAAAGAAATTAAAAAAAAAAAAAAATCCTTCAGCATGCTCTAATTGAATTCGATTATCTTGACATAGAAAATTTTCAACATTAATTCAATATTCGTAATGCTTGGCAAATTGATTTTTCAAAATGATTACTCTCGCCCAATTACTTCGTCATATTAATATAATCAGAAAATTTCCATGTCTTTTCTAGTGTAATTTCAATTACATCTTTTTCTTGGTTTAAGTATGTTATATTTTTCGTGACTTACACTTTCTTGTCAATGAGCCTTTTAACTGTTTTGCTATATATTTAGTTTAAAAGAACAAAGTAGAAGTTCCCCGGATATAGATGAAAATAAAGAGAGATTAAAGAGTTGACTTTTATGATGATGATCATGATACATGAGTATTATAATGCATTCAAACGTAGGTAGATGATGATTTATTTTATTATTTTTTATCCCTGTTTTCAACTATGATTTTGTATGCCATGATAATTTCACTGTCATCTTTTGAAATTTATCTTGACATGTTCATATGCTTATGTGGCCTTTTTTTTTTCGAAGAAAGCAAAAGTATCAACTACGATCTTGACAATTATCAAAGTTTTTGCATTATTACATAGTAGCACTTGATAGAATTCATGAAATACAAAGCCCCAATTAAATTGCAACATCTGCTCAATTTAAGACATAATAAAATTTAATGTCTTCTTTGAATAGTCCATTACACCATCTGACTATGTGTGTAGGTTACTACAATGGGCATGTCTAATTATTTTGAAATAAGTAAAATTTTTTATTGGCAGAGATTAATACTTGGCTACCAAACTGGCTCGTTTATCTATATTAAAGAATTGTTTTCTTGTTCATAAGGATTCAAAATGCTTTTGGGTTATCTTATGTTATTGCCTACCTAAAGGGGTCTATTATACAGGGTAATCCAGTGTTTGAAACAAAGCATTAAGTTAGAGTACATTGGTCTAGAATGTTTATTTGCTCAAAGGGGATAAATTTTTCGAAATTCAGAGTATTTCATTGTCACTTTATGTGAAGAGTCATTAATGCATGCTACATTCTTTGCCCGAAGGGGAGGTTGTAGTGATGCTTTTGGGTTGTTTATGCTATAAAAGTTCTTATTGCATACTACATTCTCCGCCCAAGGAAGAGTTTGTTGTGATGCACTTAGATTTTTGTGTTGTAAGTCTCCTAATGCATGTTGCATTCTCTTCCTAAAGGAGAGTTTGTGGTTATGCTCTTGGTTTCCTTAGTTATTGATTAGTATATGGAATTTGATTGTCACTTATATTGCCCATTGATTAATCGTTGCATTTTGTTTTGGACAATTTACACCACTATTGACAAAGCCTAAGTTACCATTGAAATTATTCATGGGTCTAATTTTAAGAGGTGGAGTGAAGATGTGAACTTTGCTTTTGTCATAGCTGAGATAGGCATAACCATGTGTGAGCTTAAACCTGCTTCTCTTACTGATGAATAGAAAATTTTCTTTGAAAAATGGAGTAGAGTAAATAAAATGTGTCTGTGTGTGATTAAGAGGATTATTCTTGAACATCTTCTAAGTGGTCTAACTAATATTGAGGATATTAAGGCCCTTTATGATGGGTAAAGATACCAATAGTCTAGTAAGTTTGAGGTTGGAAACCTTATGAGTAGGCTACTCAATATGAGGTATGACAATTTTGGGGGAGTTCGAGACGCCATCATAAGAAAAGTCTCTATTCAAAATAAGTTGAAATCTCATAATATTACTCTTCTTGATAGCTATATTGTTTACAATGCTTTGCCTATTGAGTTTTCCCATATCAAATTTGCTTATGATGCTGTTAGTGAGGTTTGGTCTATCAACGACCTTATCTCTAAATGTGTGTTTGAAGGAGAAACTAAAAAAAGAAAAGGGTGAAAATGTCCTGTTAACTATTCATTTCAAATCAAGGTACCACAAATCTTTTGGGAAACTTAAGAAGGTTAAGTCCTATGCTCCAAAGAAGGTTCAATACCATAAAGGACAAGGAAGTAGTTAGACTACAGGGGTAGGAGGTCTTAAAGTTGCCTTTAAGAAAGAGATTAAGTGCTATTATTGCTAGACAAGTAGTCATATGAAACGAGATTGCCATAAGTTCAAGTTAATCTAGGGAAATACACTAATCAAGAAGGTAATTCACTTGCCTTAGTTTGTTTTGAATCTTGTTTTGTTAATGCCCTACCTAACTGATAGTGGTGTAACTATTCATATAGCTATTACATTGTAGGGGTTCATAAATAGATGAAAACCAATTGAGAGGGAGTACAAGCTTAAAGCAAGAAATGATGCTTAAGTAGAAGTTGACCTTATATGTTTTGTTGGGTTGTTTTTAGAGTTAGAATTTGAACTTATTTTGGAAAATGTTTTTCTACGTATTATCTTTTAGGTGGAATTTGATTCAGTTTCTATTTTGGATAAGATTGGTTATAATTTTATGATAGGTAATAAAAGGGTCGACTTATGTTTGAACTTTCAATTGATTGGTACTTTTAAGCTTATAGATAATTTATAGAGTTTTTCTTTTGCTCCTAATAACGAGGAAAGATGCATGAGTATTGGGAATAATGTTTCTAAAATGTGTCGTATTAAAGAAAAATCTTTCTTGTTATGGCATAAAAGATTGGGTTACATCTCTAATGAGCAAGTTAATAGATTAAGAAAAGATACAATTTTACCTACTCTTGATTCTAAAGACTTGGACAATTCTTTTGATTACATTAGAGGTAAAATGACTAAAATTAAAAAGTAAGGGGGCAACACATAGTTTTGAACTTTTAGAAATTGTACATACAAATATTAATGGACCTCTTACATCTACCTTATCTGGTGTGGCCTATTTTATCACACTTATTGATGACTTTTCCTGTTTTGGTTACCTCTACTTAATTAAAAAAAAAAAAAATCTGATACTCTTGAAAAGTTTAAAATCTTTAAAACTCAAGTAGAGAAACAATTAGGGAGGACTATAAAACGTGTTAGGTTTGATAGAGGTGGTGAGTATTATGGCAAACATGGTGTAATCAGGCAACATATAGGGTTGTTTGACAAATATTTGTTGAAGTGTGGAATTGTTGCACATACATTATGCATTGTAGTCCCGGACAAAATGGTGTTGTCAAAAGGAAAAATTGCACCCTTAAGGATATGATGAGGGGCATGATGAGTATGACTGATCTTCTTAATTCTCCCTGGATTGAAGCCATTAAAATTGTCTTATACATCCTTAATAGAGTACTTAGTAAATTAGTTCCCAAAACAACCTTTGAATTGTAGACTGGTAAGAAACCAAGCTTGAACCACTTTTGGGTTTAGGGATGTTCTACTGAGGTTAAAATCTACAACCCTTTTGAGAGAAAAACTGAACTTAGAGCTACTCATCACTACTATGTAAGGTATCTAGTCTATTATAAGGGATGTTATTTTGCCCTACATGTAGAACCAAAATTATGGAGTCACCAGTGGCTAAGTTTCTTGAGTTAGATCTTGTTGATGAGGTTGTGAATGATTTTGTTGATGACTTAGCAAAGCTTAGAAGATATGTTTCTATTCCTTTGCCTGTCTTGCATATTGATCTTATTTCTATAATTGTTGATAGAGCAGATCATGACGAGTAGAATACAGAACTCATAGATCCTATTCCTATTCATGTAGAGGATCCTCAAGGTCATGGGGAGAATATTAAGGTGCCCTTAAGGAGATTCTCTAGGAAAAGGAGATCTACTATTTTTTATGATTATGTTGTCTCTCTAAGAGTGAGTGACTATGATATTAGTCACTTAGTGGATCTAATGACTTTCTAAGATGCAGTTAATTACCCCCCCCAATTTGATAAGTGAATGGAAGCAATGAAAAATGAGATGAGTTCTATTGCATAAAATGAAGTTTGGGAGCTTGTTTAACTTCCATAGGGATATAGACCGATTGGTTCCAAATGGGTATATAAGATAAAGAATCACTCTAAGGGGAAGATTGAGAGATTTAAGGGTAGATTAGTAGCTAATGACTTTACTCAGAAAGAAAGTATAGATTTTAATTAAAATTTCTCACTAGTGTTTTCTAAGGATTCCTTTAGAATCACTACAACCTTAGTAGTACACTTGACTTACAACTTCATTAGATAGATGAGAAAATGACCTTCTTGACTTAAAGAAGAGGTTTATATGGTACGACCTAAACTTTTTCAAGAAATGGGAAAAGAGAACTTGGTATGTTGACTTAAGAAATCTATTTATGGCCTTAAGCAAGTATCTAAGTAATGGTGCTTGAAATTTGATAAGGTGATCACTTCCTTAGGCTTTGAAGAAAGCAAAGTTAATCAATGTATATACCACAAGATTAGTAGGAGCTAGTATATATTTCTAGTATCATAAGTTGATGATATTCCGTTGGCATATAACGATGTTGGATTGTTGCATGAAAATAAACAGTTGTTATCTAAGACTTACGATATGAAGGATCTTGGGGATGCATCTTTTGTTCTTGGAATTGAGATTCATAAGGATAGATCTCGAAACCTCTTAGGGCTTTCTCAAAAGGCCTATATTGAGCATCTACTTACTAGGTTCAATGTATAGAATTGTAAAGGTGAGGATTCACCTATTGTTAAAGATGATAAATTTAATCTTAGTTAGTACCCTAAGAATGACTTAGAGAAAAAATCTATGAAGACAATACCTTATTTAAGTGTAGTTGACAGACTTATGTATGTACAGGTTTGCACTAAAAAACATTTCTTTTGCAGTTAGTGCTCTTAGTAGATACTTGTCAAATCCCGAGATGGATCATTTGGTTGCTAATAAGAAACTGATAATGTATTTACATAAGACTAAAAGTTACATGTTAGTGTATAAGAAAGTGGATCATCTTGAGATTGTTGGGTGTATGGATTTTGACTTTGCTGGTTTTTAGGATAATTTGAAGTCTACTTTAAGGTACATTTACATGTTAACTGGAGAAGTTGTATCTTAGAAAAGTGTCAAGCAAATGCTTTTGACTTCTTACACCATGCAGGTTGAATTTATTGCTTGTTACAGAGTATTATGTAGGGCATGTGGCTTAAGAACCTCATTTCAAGTTTGACATTGTAGATTCCATCTCCAAACTGTTAAAGATCTATTGTGATAATAGGTTTATCTTGTTGTTGATTAAGAACAATAAGACTAGTAGTAGGTTTAAGTACATGGAGATTAAATATCTAACAATAAAGGATATGGTGAAAAATAGCAATATTGTTGTTGAGCATATTGACATTGATAATATGCTATATGCTTGCTAATTCTTTGACCAAGAGGTTAAGACCTATTGTATTTAGTATGCATGTTAAAAACATAGGCTTGTGGAGTCTTTTGATGTATTGTTTTAGCACGAGTCGACAATGTACTTGAACTCTCATCTTATATTTTGCTTATAATTGTTATTTTGAGATCTCTACTTTTGAAGATGTTTGTTTTATAATATCGATGATCATTAATTTATCTATATTTGATTTGTATTGTTATGTTATGTTTACAACTATATAAGTACAACCGTGACATTTATGTCATGTATATATTTTGATACCATTAAATGATACCACAAGTTGACCTTTTCGAAAGGTATTGAACATATGGGTATTTTGGTGCCATATAGATTTCTCATAAGGTTTAGAAAAAATTGGTTCAGGACTGACTATAAAAGTAACACATTGATAATAAAAAACGTATTATTTTCATACTACATAACCACACTGAGTCCATAGCTAGTATGGACACTTGTGACCATGGATTGGTCTTGTGTTGTCAAGTTATACAAAGATTGCCATGTAACAATATTAGATGGTTGTACTAAACGGGATCATGGAAATGTTATTTCTAAGACTAAATAGTTTTTCAAAATTGTGGTGACATTAAGAATAATATATTAACTTGGAGTCATTTTTTAAAATATGTTCTTCAAAACTAAAACAACCTAATTAATATTGCCCATATGGGAGAATGTTGAAATTTTTCTTATTGTGGCTAATATTAATTGGAGAATTCTTGGATTTAATAAGACAAGTTGATTATTTAGTCATGGTATTGAAACGTATATGATAAGTTTAAAATAAATTTGATCATGTGATATGGGTTATGTATTTCTCATTGAGCTAGTGTGGTAAGGTGGCTATGTAGGCCCTACCCAATATGAGCCTTGATAAGGGGTTCTATTAGTGTTTTCTTATAAATATGTAGCTAAGTCTCCTCTTCACTTCTATCTGGTGAATCTACCTATTGAGAGCCATCATATTAAAAGAAGAATGAATGAAGAGGAAGATTGGCTTTGCAATTATTATTAAAGATCCTTCCGTTGCAAATTATGTATACTCAATCAAGATAGATTCCTATTAATTATTTTATAGTATTCTAATATTACACATGTATTTATTGCAGTTTGGATTAAATTTCCCCTAACTTACAATTATTAAAAAAGTGGTTTGACAAATTAATATTTTTGGGTCTAAATAAAAATATAAAAATATAAACTTAGTCTCTAAGTTAATTTGCATAATCTTAGAAATATGCATTGATATGTTATTTAAAGGGTTTTAAAGATGAATATGGAATTTTGACTTAATAATATAAATAGATAGATATAGATAATTCCATCTAGTAAAGGTTTGAATTTAGGATTCAGTTAAATCAAATGATAAAGATCTAATTTTAGAAATTCTAAAGATTAAGATCTCCTTTTTAATGAAATGTAAATCATGTATTAGTTAAGAGTTTTTACTATATATTCTTTTAATTACCATTCAAGGAATTCAAATTAGGCTACAATTTGGTGTTTTGTTCTTGAGGGGCATAAGGTATGCATAGGAGTTATGTTGTGATATCGATTTAAATTAAATCTAAAGTTTGCATACTTTTGATCTTTAGGAGTTTTAATTGTTTTAATTTAAATCAATGATAAATTTGAAAAGGTTTAGTTTAAGGACTCACCTGCATTTTGGCATTACCTTAAGGGCGCTTTTCTCTCCTATCCCAACAAGTGATTTTAGTAAACTGTGAGAGATGGCTTAAGGTCTTATCCATTAAGAGTAGATATCGTTTGGTTTGGTTTAATTTGGTTTAATTTTCCTACTATGCTAACTTAAATCATAAAGGTAGTTTGTTTTTTCTTTTTTTTTTTCCTTAAATTACTTTTAAGCAAATCACATCATTCGACTTTAGAATTCTTCCAATCCATACAACTTTGGTTTTGTTTGATTTGATTGATGGTTGAACCATAATTTATTATCTAAGAAAATTGATGTGCATAATATGTAATCTCATATCAAGTACTAAACTTTTTAACAATAAAATGTACTAACGTTACATCTATACACACATATATAGGCAATAGGCTTACTTGACTCCACTTACATAAATGCATAGTTTAAAAGTTTCTTTATATATCTATATCATCATATATATTAAATCGAATATTATTTTATATATGTGTATATATTTATCTATATTAAGTTAATAGGCTTTTATTCAACTCTACTCACATAAACATAATATTCTGTTGGAAGACTAGTATTTATACAACTAGACTATAATGTCATTGGCTACTATGGTTTACTTTTATTCATGAAGTTTAAGTGTATGGATAATCACATTTGATTATTTATTTAATTCTTAAACACATATAATACTGTAAATGGCTAAATTTAAGTTTGGGCTTTAAGCTTATTAATAAATTAGGTTTAACTCTTTGGGTTAAGGTGACCGGGCTTAAAGAGTCAAGTTCAGATATTCAAGATGATTAAGGGAGTTTTAGTATAGTGGACTTGGAGTAAGGCTTGTTGGATTAGCCTACTAGATCTAACATTTCTTGGTTCGGCTTAAATTAAAATAATAAATAAAACCTTTATTTGGGTTTAAACCTATGAAAATAACCTAGTTGAGACCTATTAATAAAAGGCCTCAATATTAATAGTTGATCACCATTATGATATGATAGACGAGATCAACTACCATTTCCTATAAATACCCCATTCACATCCTCATTTGTAGAGAACAAAAACCCTTATTAATGCTGTTACTTTGTTAGAATTTTGTCTCAAAAATTAAACACTTAAACACTTCGAAAACTTTATCTCATTATTAATCGATTGTGGAGTATACCTTTATGCTCCTCTACCTGTCATCATACGTGTTAGAACCTTACTAAGATTGCCTACTTCTCCTCATTACACTTCTATCCTGATAATCTCTCATGAGTTACTCAAGTCATTTCCTTACTCAAGTATAGTACGACTTTATACGTATCACATACCCTTGCATCTATATCTATACCCCCATAAATACCATAATCGAAAATAGATACAACTTCTAAATAAAGAAAATGAAAATTTATTTTCCATTCTTAGTGAGAGAAATAAGAATTTATGTATGACCATAGATAAAATGATCAATGAGAAATTGAATGACATTTAATTGCTTGCTATAAGATAGAGAAAACTTCAAATAAATCATAAACATTATAAATTAGATTTTAGATTCTCTCTTACAATTTGCTCCAAGATTGTGATTGGGGAAAGAAGAGCCATAAGGTTTCAATGGACTCTTATTAGACCCTTAAATTGAGACCCTTTTCAATTTCAATTACGATTTTTATCAAGTAATGGCACCTAAAAATTCAAACCATATAAATATTAAATTCAATCCTTAAGACATAAATTTAACCCCAACCCTAACCTTACCTTATACCAATACGTGGAGGAAAATGCCCAATTTGTGATTTAGTTTCAATTTTTGTAACAAATTATTGAGTCAACAAACTTCTATAGGAAAATCCATAAATTTGATCCAAGATATGTGATTTAGAACTCATAAATTGAAATTTTAATATTTAAAATTTCTTATATTTTGCTAGAAATGTAAGCTTTAAGGTTTTAGGTGATTTGATGGATCAACTTTAGCTTTCTTCGTATGGAGAGAATTCAAATAGAAAATGTAAAGGAAATTAGGTAGGACATATTATTTTTAAAGCCAAAACTTTCCATTGAAATATTAGTACAAATTTTAAGAGAATTGAGGAATGCTGGTTAAAGTTGCAAAGTTATCCTTAATACTATTTTATAGAAAAATATGGTAGTTTAGACAATTTGCTATTCCCCCCCCCCCCCCCCCTTTTCTCCTCCTTATTCACTTTAATCAAATATGAAAAGATATAGTTTCTCATCATTTCACCCTGCTAACCTGATTTCACTTTTCTTATCCTTTTGCCAAACAAAGGATATATGTAAGGTAAGTTTTTCAAACTACTTGAGAATGGTCAACCAAATTCTAAGTTAAAAATGTTAAACTTAAGAAAGGTCAACCAAACTTAAGTTAATTGACCAAGGAATACAATTTTAGCAAGACTTAGTTTCTAAGGAGTCATTGATATGCTTCGCAGATGAATATATGAAGAATATCACACAAGAACAAACATGGTTGTGTCTAGACTAAGCCATAATCAAAATGAATGGTAGGTGTGGAGGATTTAAGTAATTTCTTACACTACTAAATGCATATGAGGCACTACTTAGTATATATGAGCCTAAGTTATACTTGATATTATATACAAATAGAATATGGGGTAATTGGCCACTATCCCATGGGGAAATAACTAAGAGTAATGCACTTGGAAAGCTAAGCTTTATGTGAACAAATATAAAAGAGGAATACCAACATTGACTGTTGATCTTTAAGAAAGATGAGCCATTCATAGTAGGCTCATTAGGGTAACAATAAAAGGAAAATAGTTAAAGGGGCATTTTAGAAGAATTACAAAATAGGTAGTCATAGTATATACAAAAAGGGGCAAAGTGGCTAAAAGATAAAAGGGAATATGTGCTTGCAACAGTACAAGAGAAGTAAAGGACATTGTACCAACAACACGCATTAGGTAAATGTAAGCCCTAAAGTTAAGCCAAGTAACCGTAGGATTGAGCTTAGAAACCAAGGTTTAGGGCGATCGGCTAAAGGATCTGATCACACCCAAATTATAAACTATTGAGAGAAATATTAGTAAAAATGATCCTATAAACTTAAATTTAAGAAAATAAATAGTAAAATAGGAGACTATAAAATTTTCAAATTTTAAGCATAATAATTGCTAATCATTGAAAGGCAAAAAGTGTAATCTAATAACTAATAAATTACTAGAGATAGATTATATGTATACTAAAAATAATAGAATGACCTAAATAATATTTAAGAATATTTATTTGTACTATATATGAATTTACATGTAAGTATAAATACGCGTAATTACTTAAAATACGCGAAATGTGATAAAATAATACTAAATGCTTAAAGAAAATTCATAATTAACTAAGGAAAAATCAAGAAAAATCAGGAAAAATCATGAATCATCCAGAATTGGGTCATAGTAGCTGGGAAAAATAAGAAAATATTCGGCCAATTAAATTAAGACAACATAAAAGCCAAAAATCAAGGGATAAGGCAATTGTCTTGTCCAATTTAATGCACAATAATTACACTAAAGCTCTATAAATAGCAAGAAAAATTTAGAAGCTCATTTAGACAGATACAAATAAAAAAAAAATTAGGTAGAGGCGAAAATTGAGAAAAAAATTTGGTTTAGAAAAAATTAGAAAAAACTGTACAATTAAGGTTTTTAAAGAGAACCCACACCAAACGAGCAGCTGGAAGTGGATGGCCACCACCACCATACGGTGGTAGCAGTGCCCAGGCCGGCCGACAAGGCCACGGCGGCCCGCGGTGGCCGGAGCCACCCAAACCGGTGAGTCCAATTTCCAGCCCGATTCTTGTGTAATTTTGTAAAAATAGTAAATATTATTATAAAATTATGAATTTTGTTATTCTGGGATATTTTTGTATGTAGTTTGTAGAAAAAATATTATTTTGATGAAAATATGTCCCGTAATATATGGTCCTTAAGAAATCGTACAAAACCGAGCACATTTCGGTTTAAAAATAAATGACCTTAGGAGTGTAGTTTCAAGTCCAAAATTTTTGTGTAGATTACTTAGATGATATAGAACAGTGCTATGAAGCCCGTTTCTAAAAATTAATTTTCGAAATTTTTAGATAATTTTTAGGCCCTAAAATGAGGCATAAAATGGGTAATTTAGGGTTAATTAACTAATTAAATGATTAATTACTGATTTAGTAAATAATTATATGTTTTAGGATGTTAAAATCTGATGGAGTATGATACTTGTAGCATTTAAGGTGTTAGATGTAATTATTAGGTTAATTATGTAGTAAATGATTAATAGGTAAAAATAGTTAACTTTAAGTTAATTTTGTAAATTAAGGAAATTAGGAGTAAAATATGATTTAGGATGAATTTAGACATTTTGAAATGATAATTGATGTTTAGGGATGGTAATTGAAGTGATAGAAATATTAGAAGTGCATTATGTACATAATAGACAATAATGCATAATATGTAATTTTTGAAAATATAATAAATAGAAAATATTAGGATAAAAATTGATATTATATAAATAATAGGGATATATAATAAATCTGATAAGAAACTTGAATTTATGTAATTATATGAAAAATGTAGGAATTTCTCACATCAGAAGTAAATTCAGTACACTAATAAGGATATAAGTGTACCGGGTGAAATAAAATACTGACTAGGGGTAATAATGGTATTTAAGAGATCGGGAAGTAATGTGATTGATTTCACATTATGGGTTGAAACGGATTTCTAGGGTTGGAATTTAAAACATTATCTAGAAATCGAACTAAAACCTAATCGATGCGAAAACCGAACCTGAACCTAACCCCAAACTTAGAATAATTGTAAAAGACTTAATACCTAGATAATTAGGCATATTAAACCTTAAACAAAACCTAACAATAAGCATTATAGGATAAAACAAACCTATAATAATTATATGAAAAGCTGAAACCACGTTTGTGTTATAGGGATGATCGGCGATGGCCTGAGCAAATCGGACCTCGAGTGAGTGAGCGAGGAGTCGAGGTAAGTTGAGATTAATACAATGCTGTATTTTGGAGGCTTAAGATTATGCTTGGTTGTGCTTGTTAGATAGCTGAATGTGTGCATGTGCTTGATTATGAGTGATGCTATGATTCTGTTTGTTGCTCTAGTACATATTGTATGAATTGTCTGAAAGGATTGATCACCCTAAACTGGACTTAATTAACTATCCGACCAATAATCATAATCGGACATGCATGGTAACCCATTAGGAGAATTTAGGACTCTCCGGCCAAATACCGACCCCTTCGGAAGGGATAGCGCAGGATTGCAAAATGGTCCCTTCTTCATCCTCAGTCAAACTAAGTGATAGGAGAGGAGGTCGCGGTGAGGGTGAAGGCAGTGGTTCGAAGGTAGTCGCAGGAGGAGCAAGGTCTCCATTACACAAGCTTGGGTTTGGTCGTGAGCTGTTACATTAACGGCAACTCCTCAACCCGGATTAGAGCGGACGCAATTTCTCTAATCTCACGACGGGCCGGACAACGTCGTGCGATGGCATTTGCTTGCACATGCATTGCACCTAATAAGTGATTGAAAACTTTGTTGTGTGTATGGTATAGTTTTAAGTCCTCCGTCCTAACTTACTGAGCTGTGGTTGCTCACATCCCTATAGACGTCGTGCAGGTGCTGGTTAAGAAGCGGCAACAACTACTCTGAAGCTAGCAACTGCTGGATCTTGGGGAGTGAGGAAAAACATGTGAAGAATAAACATATATTTTTAAGGTTTAAGCTTTTACTTTAGAATTATTTTTCATTTTCGAATAATGTAATAACTAGGAAATATATTACAGAGAAATATTGTAAACCTTAATTACAATAACTGTATTATAATATATATATATATATATATATTTCCTCACTTTCTTAGATAAATGATTTATTTAAATTACAAACTGTTTCCTTTAAAGCGGGTTAGTCGTTGACGCCTTGTGTAGATCAGGTCTAAGATAGCGGTTGTAAGGCCAACTTCTATCTTAGGATGGTTTACATGGCGAGGCTGTTACGATTCTGCCGCTTCGGGGCGTGACAGTAAAGAGTGGGTGCTTTTCTTTATACAAATAGCTAATTTGTATGGAATTGAAGGTGGGCTTAGAATATTCAAATAGGTTAGCAACACTTATGGATAGCTTGGATGAACTGCTAGTAGATATGGTTGAGCTGTTTAGGTTGGCTAGTAGGTCAGGTATGTCTATCTAAGAGATGGTGAATGGCTTGTAGGAGCTTGAAGGGTAGTATAACTAGGACTTTTATAGGATGTCTTCTTCAATAGTAGGTTGGAGGGCAAGGATTCAGCATAATAAGTTCCCTAAGACTTAGGCTTAGGAGCACATTATCAAACCACGTAGGAGATTCCTATTGTCCCTTCCATGTTGTGAAGGGTATGGGATCCAATTCGGGTTGTCATCTAATTAGTCACTTTCCTTAGCAATGTAAGGGCTTAGGCTGATGATGTTGAATGATGTGAAAACTCGATAACCTTTTGGTAGCTCAAGTTTATAAGCATTGTCATTGATTCTTCAGAGTACTTATGATAGTCCATTAACTCAGGATGCTAGTATGCTCTTCATCAAATTTAGAAACCTCTCTTTGCTTAAAGTCACCTACATAAGATCATCGGCCTAGAACTGTTACTGTCACTCTTAACATCTTGAGCTTTGCTATTCAAGCCTGGCAGTGGCTCGATTGAGGTGCTCCGTTACTCTTTGATTGATTCTTTGAAGGGTTCAAGCTTGGTTGACTCTAGTTAGGTCTTCCTTAATTGAGCTTGATATAGGTGCTTCATCAAGTGATACGTCTAGGTTGGACTTACTTATCGTAGTGTATGCTAATCTATTGTAAGGAAATTCCTCTATGGGTAAATACAAGTCCCAACTAGCAAGGTTATTCTAATAATAGCTTGGAGTAGAGATCTTCAGGTTTTGTTAATGACCTTAGTTTGACCATTAGTCTATGGATGGTACGAAGTGATGAACATTAGCTTAGTTTTAAGTCGTTGCTACAAGGCCATCTAGAACTAGCTTAAGAACTTCGTGTCTCTATCAGATACGATGCTTTGCAAAGCCCTATGCAACCTTACGATCTCTACAATGAATAAAGTAGCAAAATTTAAAGCATCATTAGTTTTTAGGCATGAGATGAAGTGTGCCATTTTGCTAAATCTATCGACCATTATGAGAATGGAATCTTTCTCTCATGAAGTCTTAGGTAATTTGAGGACAATATCCTTGCTTAACTTAGTCTAAGGTGATGTGACCAATGGCTCGAGTTATTAGCTAGAATGGTTACATAAGTCTCTAATCGACAAATACGAGAAATATTGCATGAAGAATTATCGATGGCTTAATTAGAAATTCATGGTATGTATTCCATTCAACTAAGAACTACATGGTTTGTATTTTCCTCTTAGCAAAATACATGGCTTATATATTGGTGAATGGAGGGTCCACGATGTATACATTGGCTATTGTTGGTCTTACGATGTATGATTGGATAGAGCAATCCATGGTTGCATGTACACAGGTCATATTAGTGCTTTTAGGCCATGTATATATTGTGATATTTGACTATATGTAATTGTTTGTTTATCCTTTATTATTATTATTATGTTACCTAATTACTCCTAGGGTTGTTAAGGGACCATTATAAATACCTTGTAATAGTTTATTTCATTAGTTAGTAAACTTTGAGACTTGTTTCAAATCTTTGTGTTCTTCTTCGTGAACTTATCAATTCTATTGTATAGAAATGCAGTGCTTTTTTTTTTTCATTGATTAAGATATCGTGTGTCATTTCGATAGTTTAATTAACATATTCGTTATTGATATCTATGTACATCGTATCGAGAATTTTTTAAACATCTATTAGTTTTTAGATTTGTGCATCATATCATCTCTACAAATTAGTTAAACTAAGTTTGATTTGTTATTAGTTCACAACATCTAATAACTACCCATTCATATCCCTTTCTTTCTGTTCATACTTATATTAAGAAAAAAAAAAAAAACCTATGAATATTTTCTTTTTATTGTTTCCAACCCTAAATTCCATTAAGGGTTTGATCTTTATATTGTTGTGCTACGTTGATAGATGCACTTGGATTCTTTGTAGGGTTTGAGTCATATCATTATTTGGTAATAGAGTTGTCGTTCAACACTTCATTATGGTAGGATTTTTAGATTTCATTTGTGAATAGTAGTGTTGTTGGATTCTATATATCTAGTTGGTTTTTGAAGGTTATGAAGATTTAGGGTTTATTTCTATTGTGCCGAAAAAAAAAATTTGTATGGTTAAAAAAAAAATTGAAGTTAGTGGTGATTATGTGAAAAGTGTTGTCGATATTGGTGGCCATTTTTCGATGGTATTTAAGATATGGCTATTGAAATATTTTATATGTATGGTTGAATTGAGCAAGGTATGTTGTTGTTTCAAATTGATAATTGTCTAATCAGCTTGGTCTCAGAAGTTGTTGTTAGTAGATTGGGCATTGAAACTATAGAAAGCCCATATTCCTATGAGTTTATTTGAGATGGTAAGGTGATTCGAGTGATGAGGCAAACAAAATTAGTCTTTTCTATTAGTGAAAGATTCTAAGATGAGGTCTTGCATGATATTGCTGACATTGAAGATTGTCATGCTTGTTCTATAACATGTATTTGGACAGTGCAATCCATGGGTGCATGTACTAAGAGTATATTGGTGCTTTTAATTCGTATACCTTGTAACAATTTATTTCATCAATTAATAATCTTTGAGACATGTTTTGAACCTTTGTGTTCTTCTACATGAACTTATCAATTCTATTATATAGAATTGTGGCATTTGTTCTTTTTTTTCTTTTTTGTTGATTACATTATTATGTGTCATATCAATAGTTTAATCAACATTTCATTATTAAAAACTCTATACGTATCATATTAGGAATTTCTTTAACATCAATTAGTTTCTGGATTTGTGCATCATATCATCTCTAAAAGTTAGTGAAACCCAATTTGATTTGTTATTCATGCATAATATCTAATAACCAATTGTTCATATCCCTTTATTTTTGTTTACACTTATATTAAAAATAGCTAAAAATGTTTCCTTTTCATTGTTTCCAACACAAAATTCCATTAAAAATCCAATCTTTATATTGTTACTCTACGCTGATAGATGCACCTAAATTCTTCATAAGGTTTGGGTTTATTGTAAAGTCTAGTTAGAATTGGCAAGGGCTTGTATTTTCCCTGTTGAGCTTGGTTCTTAGCCTTTGTGCAGGTTGCACATCTTTCAATTACTTTATGAGCATCCCTCATCATTTTCGACCAAAAAAACTTAGCTTTCAACAACTCATAGGTCCACTTTTCCCTAAAGTAACTAAACAAGCCTCAATTATGATCCTTGTGCACCAATAGCTCTTGGATTGAATAGCTTAGTATACTTAGCTTCCCATCTCAAAACAAAAACCCTTCTTCTAAGAAATATCTATCAATAACAAACCCTTAATCATAATTGGTCACAATGGGATTGAAATAGGGGTCCTGATCATAATGCTCCTTAATCATAGAAAATCTTAAGACTTAAGTCTGAAGTTTAAACAAAAAAGCATGTCATTAGGAAAGTGCGTTACTAACTTAGTCCATCTTCCCTTTCATTAATTTGACTACAAAGCAAAATAATTCCATAAGTTTAATCTACTTAGCTTGCCTCTTTGATAACTTTGGTTAGCTCTTCAAGTACCTCAATGACTCATAATCCATATATATGATGAATTCTTAAGGCAATAATAATGTTGTCAAATAGTTAGTGCTTTGATTAAGGAGTAGAATAACTTTTCATATAGAGAGTAATTAAGGGTAGCTCCCTTAAGCTTCTCATTAAAGTAATTAATAGGTCGACCTTCCTACATTAATGTAGCTCCATTACTAATACTTGATGCGTTACAGTTTAGATCGAAGAACTTATTGAAGTCTAATAGAGCTAAGATAAGGGTAGAAGTCAACTTCTCCTTTATCTCTTCAAAAGTTCTTTAAGGTTGCTCTTCCCATTTGAGTTTTGCATCCTTCTTAGCCATCTTTATGAGAGGGTGCCACTATGGTATTGAAATTTAAGTAAATCTCTATTAAAAGAGGCTAAGCCATAAATCTTCTATCATTTACTGTACAAGTTAGGGTTGGCCATTCCAAGATAGCTTATTCCTTCTCCTCGTCCACCTTAATTCCACTTCTACATACTACAAAACTAATGAAAGCAACTTATCCTGACGGAAGCTACATTTCTTCAAATTTATGAATAACTGCTCAACTTAAAGTATTTTGAAAGTAGCTCGAGGGTACTCATAGTAGCTTAGTAAGTTAAGATTATAAATAAGTATATAATCAAAGAAAATGACAATAAACCTACCAATGTAGTCCTTTAGGACATGGTTCATTAAACAAATGAATGTACTTGGCACGTCGAACAGGTTAAAGGTGATGCAGATTAAGGTTAAGAATAGATAAGGTCGGTCGTAGGAGTAGGTCAAAGCTTGTCGACAGCTTGAAAAATGATATGGTATAACAACTAGAAAAGTAAATATGTAAATCGACAAATAGCTCTAAAGGATATGATGCACTGATGGAACTTCTAAGGACTTATGGCATAACTTGATATGATGCATCATCAGAACTTCTAAGGACTTATGATATAACTCAATATGACGTACTAATGAAACTTTTAAGGACTTACAGCATAATTAGATATGACATACGAGATGATCTAGGGAGGTTACTCGCCACCTAGCCTTACTTAAGGGTTAGGAAAAAGGTAAAGTAAGTAAAGAAGCTAACAGGAGCAATGTTCACAAGAAGTATATTAAGTATATTGAAGATGATGATTAAGGTATATGTGATGCCCCGTGGCTACATAGACAATGGGAATTTATACCTGAGAAATTAGGACAATTTACCTAAAATGAAAAAGACTAAAAGGGTAACATCTAAAAGAAGTAATGTATAAAGAATAATAATGGGTACAAATGATAATTTAAGTAAATTAATGATTAGCGTTACAAATTCCTTAATGTAGGTTTGGGATACGTGGAAATAGCATATTAGGGACGCTTCTAGTAGAAACAAATAAAATAGTACAATAAGGATAGAGGGCCATGTAGGGGTACCGGGCAAACCTAGGCTTATCCAAGAAGGAGTAGTTGTTGATATATGCTGGAGCTCTCTACTTCTTGGCATCAATGTTGTTGAGATGGTGGTCAGCTTGGTTATGGTTGAGTAATTGTATGTAAGGGGTTGGGTTGTCAGCAAGGTGTTTGTCCAGTTGGCACATGACTTCCGAGAGATGTATGGTTACTTGGCTCGATAAAAGAAGTTGGTCGGTAGTAAGGATCAACTCGACCTCAATAGGAGTGGGCTGGAATAGGAGGATTCACCTCGTTAATCTTTCTAGCCTTCGGGCACGATTGTAGGTCAAAGGTCCAGTAGTCCAATTTCTATCATTCTCTCCTGGTTGATTTAGATTTGGGAATAAATTCGGCTAGTCTTTGTTAAATTCTCCCTTAAGGTGATAGGGACTAAGGTCAACAATATTAAAAGTGTCAGAAACTTTATAATCTTCAAGTAGTTCTAATCTGTAGGTATGGTCATTGATCTTTTGAAGGATTTTGAAAGGGCCTTTAGCTTAAGTGGAAAAATTGTTCTTCCTCTTACTGGGGAACCTCTCCTTGCATAAGTGTAACCATACTAGGTCTTTGGGATGAAATTGTATTGACTTCCTTCCCTTGACTCTTTCTCACATTTTCTTGGTAGCTTTGTCAATCTGCTAAGTAACCTTCTCATACATGTATTGTAGGGACTATCATCGACCTCTTGTATCAAGGTTTTCTTGCTTGGACATAGGCATAAGGGTGTGGTCAAGGAGTAGCTCAAGATTGAAGTCATAGATAACCTTGAAGGGGGTTTGCTTGGTGGTGTCATGCATTGTACGGTTGTAGGCGAATTCTACCATGGGCAAATAGACATCCCAATTAGATAAATTCTTCTCCAATATAGCTTAGAGCAATGATCCCAAAGTATGGTTGACCACTTTTGTTTGGCCATCAATTTAGGGATGATAAGAAGTGATGTATAGTAGTTTAGTCCCCATCCAATGCCATAGAGTCCTCTAAAAATGGTTCAGGAACTTTGGATCTTTGTCTAAGACTACATTTCTCAGCACGTTGTGTAATAAAACAATTTCCTACAATAGGAGAGAAGCAATAGTTGAAGCATTGTTAGTTTTAGAATAGGGCACAAAGTGTACCATCCTACTAAATCTATTAATGATGACCATCATGGAATCTTTGCTTTGGGCAGTTTTTGGAAATCCGAGAAGAAAGTCTATGCTTAACTCAGTTTAGGGTTTAGTTGGGATAGGCAAAGGTATTTCTTTCCCTTACTTGGCTTAGCATTTGGCCCTCTTACAAGTAGCATAGCCCTCAACAATTTTGTGTATGTCTTGCTTTGTTCTTGATTAAAAGAACCGTCTACTTAATAGCTCATATTTTCTTTTCTCTCCAAAATATCCGAAAAGTCCTCCATTGTAGGCCTCCTTGATGAGCAACTCTCTTAATAAATAGGTTGGCACACAGAACTTTCTATCTTAGAATAGATAACCATCCTCTACATGGTACTCATCTACTGCTCTTTCATTGGCATAATGCCTAAGTATAGGTCTAAAATGTGGGTCCTTATGATATTGCTCTTTGATGCCTTCAAACCCTACCAATCCGGTTTGTAGCTCAATCAAGAGAACTTGTCTTCTAGATAGAGCATTGGCAATGATGTTGTTCTTGCCTTTTTGCACCTTATCATAAAGTTAAATCCTTTTAGGAATTCAACCCACCATGCTTATTGCTTTGATAGCTTGGTTTGACTTCTAAGGTACCTTAAAGACTCGTGATCGGTATAGATGACAAACTCTCTCAGTAGTTAATAGTGCCGTTACACTTAGAGCATTTGAATAAGGGCTAAGAGTTCTTTATCATATACAAAGTAGTCTAATTAAGGTCCTTTGAGCTTCTCACTGTGATAAGCAATTGGTCAGCTTTCTTGCATTAAGACAACTCCTATACCAATGCATGATGCATCACATTCCAACTCAAAAATCTTCTTAAAGTCGGGTAAGGCCAATACAGGTATAGAAGTTAACCTTACCTTCACATCAACAAAACTTCTTTCATCTCTTTCTCCCTACTTGAATTTAATGTTCTTTGTTTGCTCGATAAGGGGTGCAACAATGGCATTGGAGTTTCTAATGAACCTTCGATAAAAGGTTGCTAGTCTATAGGAACTTCTCACCTTGGCATAAGTGGTCAAAGTCAGCCACTTAACAATAGCTCGAACCTTTACATCATCTACTTGCAAGCTTCCTCCACTAACTACATAGCCTAAAAATACCACTTCCTCTTGACAGAAATAACACTTCTTTAAATTGCTGAATAACCTCTTGGCTTAGAGTATATCAAGTATGATACGAAGATGTTCACAGTGGCTTAGAAGTTCAGCACTATACATAAGAATGTCGTCAAAATATACTACGGCATACTTCTTGATCAAATGTCTTAGCACATGGTTCATTAGTTACATAAAAGTGCTTAAAGCATTTGATAGGCCAAAAGGCATAACCATCCACTTGTAGAGTTAATGCCAAGTTTTTAATGTAGCTTTTCACTCATCTCCTTGTTTCATTTAGATTTAGTGATACCTTGACTTCATATCTATCTTGTTGAATATTCTTGCACCACTTAGCTCATCTAACATATCGTCTAACCTTAGGATAGGGTATCTATATTTGATTGTAATCTTATTGACAGCTTTACTATTTACACACATACACCAAGTTCAGCACTAGGAGCACCAACATGGCATAAAGGCTGAGACTCTCCCTTACATAATCCTTTTTTAGAAGTTCACTAACTTATCTTTAGAGCTTAGAAGCTTGCTTAGGATTCATTTGATAAGCTAGCTTGGGCAGGGCAGTACTAGGTATCAAGTCAATGTAGTGTTCAATTCCTCGTAAATGGGGTAGTCCCTCGAGCAACTGTTCAGGAAACAGGTCAATGTATTCATCCAATAGCTCTTTCACTTTAAAGGGTAGGTTAATTTGCTCTTTTAACTCTAATAATCTTGTAAGCAACATAAAAGTAGGCATGTTGGGCTTTATAGCTTCTTGGTGCTCGACTTTGCTTAAAATTAAAGTCTTCTTAGATTTTCAAGCAAGTTTAGCTTACAGTTTAGCTTGTAATTTGCTAACTTGACTTGGTGTCATAGGGTTTAAAGTAACCTTCATCTCATCTTTTTCAAATACATAGGTGTTCTTATAACTGTTATGAATAACTCTTCAATCAAAAAGCTAAGGTTGGCTTAGCAAAACATGATATTCACACATGGGCAATATGTCATAGAAAATATCATCAGAATAATTTCCAATAGAGATAGCAATAAGACTTGTTGAGTGAAATGTAGTGTTCCTTTCTAATTTAGCTAGTGAAACTTGTATGACTTCGAATGTGAGATAGTTGACAGCTTCAGTTTCTTAATCAGGTTGGTGGATGCTACATTAGTATAGCTTCTACTATCTACTATGAGTGTACACACTTGTTCATTCACTGTGCAAGTGATGTGGAATAAGTTCTCCCTCTACTCTTCCTTGGGTGAAGGTTCTAAACTCATTACACGTTGGATAACTCAACTTGTCTAAGTCCTCGACGAAGACGACTTCTTCAATCAAGTTGGCATTAATATCGGCCTCATCTCCTACTTCTCTCTCTTACTATGGTTCCTCATTTGTGCTATCTACTTCAATCTTTGGGGTATTTCCCTTGATAATCATGGTCCTTTGGTTCGGATATTAAGAGGCCATGTACTCAAACCCTTAGCACTTGAAGCACTTGATCTAGCTCATCTTCCTTCTAGATCCTTACCCCTTCTCAAATGTTTAGGTCAGCACGTCACTATTAGGTCAGCCCTTCTATTTAGCCTTAACATCTATTCATCTGGTTAACTCGGTACTTAGTTAAGCTCAGTAACTTCCTTGAACAAGTTAGCTTGATTGATCAAGTCAATGGGTTGGCATTAAGCCCTTTCTCTACCTCTCCACTCGTTGAGTTATCCTTATAGCCTCATCTAATATAGTGAACTGTTGAAGTTCCATAATGTCTTAGATATTGCTTCTTAATCTAGTAAGGAATCTAGACATTGTCTTAGTTGATGGCTCATCTACTTCATAGCAAATCATGAGTATTTGAAATTCTTGAATGTATTCATGAATAGTTTGACCTCCTTATTTGTGCTTTTAAAGTAAAGAAAAAGTGTATTGCAAATAAGTATTTAACAAAATTCTGTTTCTGAGTATTCTCTTCATCTTGAGCCAGGTATTTACCTCTTTATATCCTTTTCATCTTCTTATGATTTAAAAGTTCTTCCTCCACATAGAGGCATATCCTAAGAACTCAACAGTAGCAATCCTCACCATCTCTCGGACCTCATACTAGTAATAATAAAAAACTTGCTCAACTTTCTCCTCTTAATCTAAATAATCATTTGCACTCTTAAAACCATTGAAGCTTCACATAGTCGGTAGCCTAAGGTGCTTTAGCTCGTTCTTCTTCTTCTTCATCCTTGTCCATATCTCCCAAGTTGATTCTTCTTCGTACTTATCCTACTACTTTTCTACCTCGAACTTCTTGAGCTGGATTTTGTCCCTTAACAGGTCGAGTACCTTGAAGGGTGTTTTGCATGGCCTCAATTGGTCGATATGTTAGTACATGAATAGCTCTAGTTAAATCAACTAAGAGTTTAGCCACCTCATCAAGTCTCTCATCTGTATTCTTAGGGGTGCTCTTGGGTTATCAGCCATGGACAATGTTACTATTGTCATCTCCCATACTAGCATTAACACTTAGGTTTGTCATTTTCTCCAACAAATTTGGTTTCAAACTTCAAATTTTGAGATACAATTAACACAATTTCTCCAAACTAAACAACATGCATAGCCTCTACACAAATATCCACTTAACCTATAAACACAGTAGCTATACCAGTGAACAAATCACAACACGAAAACTTCCTCTGTTTTTGGATGTCTAAAATAGGGCCACCACACTCTACTACTTGCTCAAACACTTCAGTGATTCTCTTTTACAAATTTGACACACTACTACAGTAAACACAACTTCACAAAACACAAATACAACTTACTCAAACAAAACCTCTACTTTGATAGTAAGATGATGAGGACGAAGGCCAAAAACAGACAAGGTCGGTTGCAGGAGTGGGTCTAAGCTTGTTAAAAGCTTGAAGAACTAGATGGAAAGCAGTGCAACAACTAGAAAAGTAAATAAGTAAACTCACGAATAGCTTCAAAGGATATGATGCATCAATAGAACTTCTGGGGATTTACGATACAACTTGATATGATGTATGAGGCGATCTAGTGAGGTTACTTGCCATTTAGCTTTGCTTAAGGGTTAAGATAAAAGTAAAATAAGTAAACAAGCTAACAAAAGCAATGTTCACAAGAAGTATATTTAGTATATTGAAGATGATGATTAGGGTGTATGTGATGTCTTGTGGTTACATGGATAGTGGGTATTTATACCTGAGAAATTAGGGCAACCTGCCTAAAACGAAAAAGACTAAAAGGGTAATATCTAAAGGAAGTAATGTACAAAGAATAATAAAAAGGGATAAATGATCATTAAAGTAAATTAACGATTAACGTTGTAGATTCCTTTACGGAGGTTTAGGATATGTAGCAGTAGCATATTGGAGATGCTTCTAGTAGAAACAGACAAAATAGTATGGTTAGGATGGAGGGTTGAGCAAGGGTGCCGAGTAGACCTAAGCTTATCCGAGAAGGAGTGGTTGTAGATATATGCTGGAGCTCCTAGCTTGTTAGCATTAATGTTGCCAAGATGGTGGTCGACTCGGTCTTAGTTAAGTAGTTGTGTATGAGGGGCTGGGTTGTTAGCAAGGCATTCGTCTAGTCAGCATACGACTTCCGAAAGATGTATAGTTACTCAGCTCGGTAAAAGAAGTTGGTTGGCAGTAAGAATTACCTTAGCCTTAATAAGAGTGGGTAGGAATAGGAAGATTCACTTCATTAGTCCTTCTAGGCATCAAGCACGGCTGTAGGCCAAGGGTCTAATAGACCGATTTCTATCAGACAGGCATTCCCATCCACTTATATAGTCCATACATTGTCTTCAAGGTAATCTTCCGTTCGTCCTTAGGCCTCATCCTAATCTAATGATACCTAAATTTGAGATTAATCTTTAAAATGATTTTGGTGCCATGAAGCTCTTTTAACATGTCTTTCAGCCTTGGAATGAGATATTTGCACTTGATCATAATTTTATTGATAGTGCTACTATCAATACACATGCTCCAGGAACCATCCCTTTTTGGTATGAGAAGAGTTAGTATAATATATGGGCTCAAGCTGTCTCTCACAAGGCCATGCTTAATTGAGCTCATTAACTTACCTTTAAAGCTTGGCTACTTGTTCAATAGTTCATCTAGTATGCAAGTTTGTCCAGTAAAGAAACTTTTGGTTACAAGTCTATGCAGTGTTTGATACCTTGAAACAAGGGCAACCCCTTAGGTAGCTTGTCAAGGAACAAGTCCTTAAATTCTTCAATTAGCTTTTTGGCCTCAATGAGCAGCTAAACTTCATCTCTAATCTCTAATAATTTGCGAATCAACATAAATATTAGTGTATCTGACTCAATGTCTGTGTGAGTTAACTTGGGTTATTACTAAGGTCTTCTTTTGAGCTCAGATTAGTCATGTCTACATGCCTCTGACATAGCTTAGAGTCATAAGTTTTAGGACAATCTTCCTCATACTCTTCTCAAAAGCATATGTATTTCAATTTCCATCGTACATGAATTTCCTATCAAATAACCAAGGTCGGTCCAATAATACATGTGATGTACACATGGATAAGTAGTCAAACAAGATGTTGTCTCGGTACTAATTCCCAATAGAAATAGGTACTTAGAATTGCTAAGTCACTTACAGAGCTTGTTTCTTATTTATCCAGTGCAGCTTATATAGTTTTGGATGCAAGTTGCTTGGTAACTTCAATTTTTATACCATAATTACGAAAGTAATGTTCATATAACTACCTTGATCCATAATCAGAACATACAATCGATCATTCAACTTATGACCGATGTAAAACGTGTTGCCCATTTTCAATCAAGGGGTTCACACTCATTGCTCTCCTGAATACCATGTTTAAAAATTCCCCCTTACTCAATATAAATAGCAACCACCTCTTCAAGTTCATAGCAACCTGGTTTGCTTGCTCCCTTTCCCTTGCTTCCTCTTCATTCATGCTTTCAATTTTGAAGTTAAGTACCTCTCCCTTAATTATCATGGTACACTGGTATCGATATTGAGTGGCCATATGTCTAAAAACTTGCTATTTAAAGCATTTAATTTCACTAATCTTCTAATCTAATGTTTGACCCTTGTTGAACTTCTTAACAACTTTACCTTTAACACTTTCTCTTCTTAGACCATTCCTTCTTCTACTTTGTTTTTTTTTTTTTTTTTTTGGTTTTATTCCACTTGGCTTGGTTTCCATTGGTCTTTTAACCTTTAGTAGCTAGTTAGAGCTTGCCTTAGTAGAGCTTAGGAAAGACTATTTCTCCTAGTGTTGTCAAATCTTCTACTGTAGCTTGGATGGCATCATTTAAAGGTACCAATCTTTTAAACCTCCAAAATGGTACCAATCTCATACTTCAATCCTACTATAAATCTTAAGACAATTAGGGCCTCTAGTTCTTCCGCTTCACACCAGATCATTAGCATGATTAGTTTCTATAATTTTCTAAAGGCATCTTGCAAGTAATAATCATAAAAGAACCTTCATCGCATGACTCTTTTCATTTCATTTCAAGTTTAGATATCTTGTCTCTTTCTTAAGTAACTTACAAATTCTTCCACCATAATAGGGGTAACCAATCTCACCTTAATGTTCACTTCACAATAGCATTCAAACAACTTCTTGACTTTATCTTTCGTAGTTTAAGTACTTATTTGCATTTCCATTTCCTAAGTAGGTCGATAGCTCTCTAGAAGCTCAAACATTTTATACTCTATATTCCTCAAAATTATTTCTTACCTCTTCATCAACTTTCTCTAATTCAATTCTTTTTCATGCTCTTCCTTTACATGGAACTTCATTAACTTGCTCATTGCAAGCTAGGTTTATTCATTCTACACCAAGATTATAAGAATGGTGACAATTGTACTCAAGTCGCAGATTTTCTTGTTGGCAGTTGTTGATGTCTAATTGCCTTACCTTCCTTAGCCAAGAGCATCACTCTTAACGTCACCTACTCACCTTACAATCTTAAGTTTGATATTGTCTAAAACTTTAACTTAACCAACAATAAGACTAGAATCACGGACCAATAAGAATACATTGTAACACTAGTCGAAACACTTACTTTAGTTTATACAACCTTAAACACAAACACTACAACAACTAAATGCAATTCAATAGCTACCATAGATTGACAATCTAATACCAAGATGATATGCCTTATGGATGAACATATGAAGAATATCATGTAAGAACAAACACGTGTAGGTTCAGATTAAGCTATAGTTAGGTTTAAAGGAGGTTTTAAGTAATTTTGTGCATTACTAAATGGACATGACACACCACTTAGCATATATGAGCCTTAGTTATACTTGATATTACACATAAGTAAAACTTAAGGGCACTTGTAAATATTCTTTACTTATAGGAATATATAAGAATAATTCACTTAGAAAACTGCTTTACAAGCACAAGTGTAAAGTTCATTGTTGGCAGTAACTGTTGAGCCTTTCATAAGGATGGTCTATAAACCCCACAAATCTAGCTATCTGAGTATAAAATCCAACTCACATAGTATAGATAATTTCCTTAAGTTAATAGAGCCGATAAATTTAAAACTGATTAAAATTTTAATTCTAAACTTAAAACAAATATGAAAAATCTTAACTTATTAATCGTAACTTATTAATCGAAACTCTAATCGTGTACGAAAACTTTAAACCATAAACATGTGTAACTGTAAGAAATTAACCCTAAACCTGATCAAAACCTTAATCACGTATGAAAACGCTGAATCTTATATGTGTATAAATACTAAAGATTGAACCCTACCATGATAAAAACCTTAAAACTCAAACTTTAAGCCTATAAATGTATTAATTTTCCATAAGAGTGATAAAACCTTAATTAAGCCTAATAATTAAACAAAATGCCAAATTATGTGAAATCACTAGTAAACAATTTGAGATAACTTCTAAATGCTTATAAACATAAAAATACTAGATTTAATCATTAAAAAATTGTAATATTATTTTATAATTAATGTGAACCTTATATTATAGATAAGTTAGTATTATATCAATTTAGACATTTATTTGTTATTTAGACAATATGTAGTAAATATTAATATCATGATTTATAATTTACCTTATAGTTATATTTTTTATTATTTTAAATATTATTTATAGGGTTAGAAATATGTAAGAAAGTTCTAATATATATTTTATTGATTTATTACATTTAATTCTCTATTTTTCCTCTTCATTTTTCTTTCTCTATTTCTTTTTTTATTTTCAAATTAATTATACATAATACATATAACAAATTAAGAGTTGACCAAGTCAATATGTGGACCAAAGTCAACATATCCTTTTCATTTCATTTAATGATCTTTATCTTTCTTTTTCTTTTCTATCTTTTTTCTTCTTATTTTCTCTTCCTTCTTCTTTCATTCATGCCGCAACACACACCCATATATCTAGAACCCTCTCACAATTCCTTCATTTTGTTAGAAAAATTTAGAAACATATAGAATCCCCTAGTTCTTTTCAAACCGACCACTTTTCTCTCTCCTTCTCCACTTCCATTTTCTAATTTCCTCTTCAAAGTTTCAACTTTCATTTCATCATCCAATATCCACTTTTCCAACATATGAGGCAAGAATATTTCTAAATCAAGTAATTGTCTTTTTCTTGTATCTCTTTTATATTTTGATTTTATTTGTCGTATTATGTATATTAGTTTTTAGGTATTTTCTTAATTATTTATGTATACTATTCTAGTAGATATATTATACATATAACTTAATATGTTGTAATGGAAATTTATGTACATATGTCAAATTATATTATGAAAGTTTACTTCTTTTATAAATTATGTTATATATGTGTACATGTTATTGTATATATTGAAATATATATATATATATAAATACATATACATACTTAGTTGAATGAATACTCCTTTGTATAGTTTATATATGTATAAATTAAGTACATATATGATGTGTATATATATATATATATATATATATATAGATATATATATGAATTATAATAGAACAGATAGTATAAATATGTATATATACAAATTAATTGGAAATATACATATACTTATACATCATTATATGTGCATATTTTCATGTGTACATAAACTTGCATACTATAAATATTTAGTATCTAGATGTATATAAACAAAACCGAAAGTATGTATACATGTATATATGTAATATATTGGAAATTCCATAAAAATACAATAAGAAAGTAAAATATACGTATAAATATACGTGTATAAAAGTATGTATAAACTAAAGTATAAATATTTGTACATGTATATGTACCAAATATGTATAATAAAAGTATAATACAAGTATAAATATGTATATATATATGTATAGACATATGCATGTATATACGTGTATATGTATAGATATATATATACTAATATACTAAGTATGAGTATCTTCAATAGTATACTAAATATAATAATATAAACAAGAATACATATGTATATGTATGAGTGTATATAATAAGATATTAAATAAAAGTACATGTAATAAAATCTCAAGTATAATAAAATAATTAAGAATATATGTATGTACATAAACACATAAGTACTATATATACATAATTATACATATACAATAGACTTGCTTAATATAATATAATAAAATATACTTACATAAAATGGGTTGAAACCTATTATACATAACTAAAGCCCATAATCTATTAATTAATTAATTAATTAAATATAATAATATATAAATATATCTAATAATAATATAAAATTTAAGAAATTTAAAAATCAAGAAAACTCAACCAAGTACCACATGGATCGAAAAAATCGTGCCACATCAATAATTTAACTAAAGTATGTAATTAAATAGAAAATTTCAACATAATTAGAAAATAATGATAATTAATTAATTAGGAAAAATTATAATAATAACAAAATTAATATAAGTGGTATATTAAGGTTAAATATGAAGAAATAATAAAATTTACGTAAATTGGATTTAAACATAAAATATTATAAAAAGATAAAATTTAAAAATCAATTAAATCATAAAATAATAAAGAAAAGCTCAAAATTGATAATAAAATTATTCAGGTCAAAATAACTAAATTTGTAATAATTTAGGCCCATATTAAAAAATGCAAGTATCCACTATGCGAAAATATATCTAAAAATGATAAAAATTAACTATGAGCTTATAAAAATCAAAATTAAAATGAAAAAGTTATAAATAGGTTACATTATTTAAGTTATAAAAAGTTATTAACTATGTGATTTAAAATTTAAGAAAAAACTGAGAGATATAAATAAATAGGTTACATTATTTAAGTAATATAATCATAAAAATAAATAATTAGGTAAAGCTCTATCTAAATAAAGAAATATCCAAATGCAATTATTTATAAGTATACGTATATAATTTCTTATATAGAGAAACTGGCAAATATGTATTCTAAAATACGAATAAAATATAATTATAAGACATAAAGTTCTTTAAAAGATAAAAAATGTTAAACGCACACATGCATACTTAAAAATTAAGCATTCTAAAGCAAATATGATTTTATATGTAATAAAGATAAATGTTAATATGAAACGGTAATAATAATAACTACTAATAATGATGATGATAATAATAATACTATTGACAATAAGGTAGAATCACACACTTATGGGAAATAAATTGAATATAGGTATGCATACACATACAATATAAACTTAGAATAATATTACGATATGATGAAGCTAAAGTTATTAGTTATCTAAATAAACGATTTCAAGTTATTCCACCTAACTCTATTATTTTATTTGATATATATAGCGTCACACTAATATCTATTTCACTATACTCGAATACTATAACAAAATTACGTTATAGCAAAATATTGATACAAAACTTACAAATAGTCAGATAATCTGAACTTATATAATATTAAATAAATTATATATCATTACCCATAGGATAAAGTAATGCTTTCTAATTACTGTAATAAATAACTTAATTAATGTGCAATATTCTTAAAAGTTTTAACTAAATTATATCAATCAAGAAGTACACTCAAACTCATTAAGAACTGACTATGAAAATGTAAAGATTTAATGTAAAACTAAAAAATTGTATAAAATTCAAATTCTAAGTGAAAATGGGAATTATAAGATAGATAATGAGCTAGTTAGGTCATTTAGTATGACGTTAGGATTTATATCGGCTTTAATCAAGTGAGTACTCTTGATAACTTTATACTTGTTTTGTGCTTATAGTTAGTATACTTAAATTAAATATTACTAACTTAATGCATGGGAGTTCAAGTTATGTATGTGCTTGATATTGATTGATTATTGTATAAAATACTGTTAAATATGATAATTGAAGATTTGATTATATCATTAATTGTTGCATAATTTGTATGGTTTGTTGATAATAGTTGATTACCTGATAAATTGACTTAATCATATTTAACTTAACTCAAATTAAATGGATCATACATAAATATAGACATTATATATAATGTTTTGATCGTTACCTTACGCGAATGGTAATGAAAGGCCTTATAGGAATGGGATTCCCACATGATTTGATTATACAGTGCAAGAACACTGGTACAACAAGACCCTACCCTTAGCTCATGGGTTTACCTAGCATCAGAGATGCTAACCATAGATGGTTGAGGATTGAGTCTAGAGACCATTGCTTAAGGCGTTAATGTAGACTATGGGAGCTACCTTATTGCTAGACTTAAGAATTTGTGTACCATTAGATTTTAGAAATAGAAACATATTTTGTAAAATATGGGATTTCTATATATATGGTTAAAAACCCAAGTGCTAAGATCCGGTTGTGATTAGTGTAGATGAATATTTTAACTCTTACTTCGAAGGGCGTTAAATCCGATATTATATGCAGGCACGGTCAATTGCATATATTGTTTGGTATACTGTTTGTTCATATATTCATATGTTTGTTAATAAATTATTTAATAACTTACTTGCTAATATAGCATGAGGGATAACTTACTAAGCTTGTGTAGCTTACTCCTTAACAGATTTCTTATATAGGTTGGTAGATAATTGGGCACAGGTTAAGGGCGGAGTATTGAGAGCAAGTATTGAAATGTTTTAGAGGTTAGAAATAAGATAGATTGTATAGTTTGTTTGAGACTTTAAATGTAAATACTACTCTCATATTTAGATTTTAAAATTTCAATGAGTGTAAATTTTAGCTTTTTACTAACCAATCTTATCGTTTGATAAGAGATACCGATTTTCTACGGTTCTAAAGAATAGTAGATTATTAAATATCCATAATTATTTATATATTACGTTGATTTAATAAATTTAAAACTGGAAACCCTAGTGAATAATTATTTAGAGTTTTACAATCTTTAACTTATAAGGTGATTTTCATATCATGAATATACAAGTAATATGAAAATTTTAGATAATCCTGCTAGATCTCCTATAGGGTCCTGACATGATCCATTCGTAGTAGGCTCATTAGCGTTACAATAAAAAAGGAACATACCAGATGAAACTTTTTAGAAGAATTACAAATTAGGTATTCTTAGTATATAATAAAAGGGGTAAAGTAGTAAAAAGATTAAAAAAGAAACATGCTTTTATAATTATTATAAGAGGATAGTATGTTGAAAACATGAGTTAAACAAAGAGTAGATACTTTTCTTAATACTAGCAACTAATTTGTATGAAATTGGAGGTGAGTTCAAAATCTTTAAATGGGTCAACAATACTTATGGATAGCTTAAATTCAACTTAGACGAGCTATTGTTAGATATGGCTAAGTTGTTTAAGTAAGCTAGTAGGTTGGGTACATCTAACAAGTGATGGTGAATGGCTTATAGGAGTTTGAAGGTCAGTATAGCTCAGATGCTTGCAACATTGTCTCTTCTTCAATATTGGGTCAAAGGTCAAGGATACGACGTACTAAGTTTCCCAAGCTTCAAGCTCGAGAGCACATGATTAGATTAGGTTGGAGATTCCTATTAGATGTGATCTATTAATTTGAACATAAAGGATCAATTATACCCTCTTTTTAGTATAATTGAGTACTTTTAGACCTTGGGTTATAACGTTTTTTCAAAGTGATTGAGATTATACTAAGATTAAGGTAATGGTTTCGGCTTATAAGGTGAGTAACTGGCTATATGGCTCTTTCCTTCCCAATGTTTGATTGATGCATTACTAACTAATTTAAAGTACTATCTACATAATAGTTATTCATGCCAATGCACTTGAACATGTAGTGTGTATTATAAGGTTAGACATTCAAGTTGTTAGCTAGCTTATGATAACCATTAAATAGGTTAGATCATTGGAATGAAGAATTAAAGTAGAGTATGATTATAGATTGTAGGACTTTTATCACCTAATATGGGAAAGGTATGCTACTCTTGGATCAATTAACAATAACCAATTATGTGGACCATGAAGAACCGATTAGATTAGGGATTTAATGTTTACTTAGGCTATGTAACTACCAATGGTTGTCAAAGAGAAGCTACTTTTGGGTGATACTTAGTAATGAGTGGATTTTAACATCTATGATTGTACTAATGTAAAATTTGGAGTTAGAATAATGTGTAAATGAGCTTTATGGTATGGAGATGTGTTGTAAGTCACCAAATCACTCCAAGGTTTTTTACATATACCCAATCTTAAAATCCTTCAATACTAGTGAAATTAGACAATCCAACTAAAAGAAACATGGATTTTGATCCTCTTAAATAATTATTCACTAAGGTATAATAACCAATATTCATTAGGTTTTTACATTATCATGATGTCATTTTCTTTCTTATAATCATAACTATTGGTTATACGTAGTTGTAGTATCTTAAAATGGTAAATTGAGGAAAATTAAAAGAAATTAAATTGAGGAGATATATTTCTAAGAAAAGTACAGAGTACCCTTATCATCTAAGCATTCTGCCTACTTCAACTTCCTATCATTACATGAAAAGAAAAGATTTAGTTTTTAATAGCCATTATTATTCGAAATGTGTAACATAACTCTTCTATGTCAAAGATCTCCTTAAAATGGATTACTCCTTGCATTTCCACTTGTCCAATCGTGCCTTTGTTTTCTCCACCTAAAAATTCAACGGTTTAATATCACAATATCTACAAACTAACAAATTTCAAAGCATTGAAAGATTGCGAGTCAAATAATTTTCCTTCATCCCTCAATAGTAATATCACATGTAATAATTGGTAAAAAAGAAGATATTTTCCCTACTATAATTCTTTAGAGGGTACCATCATCAATATAATGATATTGGATAAAATAAAATAATTTCATTCAACCTTTAACACACCTTTGGAGAAAAACAAAAAGATGAAATGGCATGTTTTTATTCCAATTTTAAGAAGATAAAATTAGATAAGTGTCCGATGTCCTAAATATCATAATAACGCTTAGCCACAACTTAGGTTACATACCTCCCTTGTTATTTCTTAATCTTATTCTATCCTAACTTTTCATGCCGATAGTGAAATATCTATCACTCTTGCTATCCTAATGTTATATATTTGGTTAAAGTGTATAATTATTGATTTTAAGTGTTTTGTATCTTTCTAATCTAGTATTTACATTATTTAATTATGAAAATTGATGTTTATGAGAAATACACTTCTAATGAATAGATGATGCATTAGGTTATATATTTGTAAGTAGTTTGGACAATACTCAAGAGGCATTGATATTGAAGTTTTGAAAAGTTTATGCACTAGAAAATAAAATCAAAATTTACACTTCAAATACCAAAAATTTTATTATTTAGAACACTTATATATGAGTATTTTACTAATTTTGTTTTGTGGCTGATTTCATAAGATATGATTCCATAACATCTAACTCATTATTACAAGATGATATGGCTTTGATACTTAAAACTTTAAGATTGTTTATTTCAATAACCAATTAGACTTTTTGAAGTTAGCAACTCTACATCTATGTTAACATCATCTAGACCTATCTATCTAGTTGGCTTTTTTGACCAATTATTGATTATCATGTGTCTCATATTTCACTTAGATGTCCATATAATCATCTAGGTAGTAAAATTGGCAATAAGAAACCATCTTTAATGACTTTTTATAGCTTTAGAGTTATCATTTTCACTTGCAAGATAGCCATGTGAGTATTATAAGGGAGATATGGTTATTAAAATGATTGTGTAGAACACACAATAATTCATATTGGGAAAAAAAAAAAAAAACTAACTAGACAAACAAGGTTGACATAGTTATTATTGTTGACCTTAAAAAGTACTACTTGGTATGGTAATGTAATTGATAATCTTAAAATTTAGGGAGTTGATTGAAAAATTGATTGAAACGTAGATACTAAATACGATATTATCCCTTTTCATTACTTTCAATGAGACTTTATAAATATTGAAAAAGTGTGAATTTCAACATTAAAAGAAGAAGAAGAAGAAGAACCACAAGCCTCATAGTTCCTTATCCTTTTAAATCCATAATCAATAGGGGAGGAATCAAATGTTAGAAAAGTTTATCAAGCTAAATCTTTTGTTCTTTAAGTATATGTTGTTATTAGACTCTTTATAGGGAAAAAAATGGATTTATTGAAAAAACCAAACAATTTACCTCTTGGTTCCAATCTATACAATATATCACCCATATAAGAATAAGAGTTTGCATGGCAAGTCCCCCAAGCATTTCGTACCATATGCCCTAAATAAGATTAACAAAATAATTACACATAAATGTTTTTATTTTCATTTATAATGTATGTCCAACTTATTTAAGAAAAAAGTTTGTTAAAGAAAATGAACATGCAACAACATGTGACATTGGATGTTAATATATATGATAAATTGATTTTGGTTTTACCTTAGCACCAAGGTTGAACCAAAATCCAAGAAGACAGCCAACAAGAATTCCAATTAAGTAATAACATCCCACATTTACATATGCCACAAATGCTTGCCATCCACATCCAACAGCCACTCCTATCATTTAGTAGTATGTACAATCACAAATTTAGTAGTCAAAATAAATGAGCAATACCGACTATCTCTTCCATTTTTCTATGAACTATAAGAGAATAGAAATATAATAAAAATTGAGGCATGAATTTCGATTACAATAGTGAAAATGCAATCTTTTTTTAAAACTTTTTAAAATAAGTTATAAAATAAAAATATAAATATAAATATCTTTAAAGGAAAGGCAATTTGGTCATCTAGGAGTTCAATCTCCCAACCCTACTTTAGCATTTCACGTTTCTTCTATCTTCCCCTTTTTTTTTCCTTTCATATTGGTCATGATAACTTCATTCTCATTATAGTTTCTCCTTTCCTTCACTAACTTAGCTTATTGAATAATGATTTTTCATAAAAAAAAAGAGGGAAATTAAAGGAAAACACAAGCCGAGATAGAGCTTTTGATAACTTTCATGTTTAGCAAAAGAGTTATCTTAATGTTGTATGCATTCTTATTAAAAAAAATTGAGTCTTGATTGGTGTTTTTTGCAGTTTACTATTTTGGCGTGCATATGTCATGTGTTTCACAATATTGCTTAAGTTTATGTATGTCTTAATCTTGTTTATTTTTTTATAAGTTGTTAATCTTTGGTGTTTATGTTTATGTGTTATGTTTTGTTTTGTTGCTAAAGGACTGTTGAACCAAAGGTTATGGAGTTGTTTTGATGGTTTTTTGGTTGTGATGAATGGGTCGTTGATGTTGTAGATAGGTAATGGTTAGGTGTTGAAGGACATAATTCAAGTTTGGGATGGTTTTAGTGTGTATTCACAAAGGGAAGAAATACTGTGAAAATAGGTAGGAACTAATCTACCGATCCTAGAATGAACTAACCTACCAGTTCATGTTGGTTTAGAGGAAAAGATAATGGGCCCGCTAGTTTTACCAAAACTAGCCTATTGATTTAGTTATTATAGGAAAAGAAATAATAATAAAAGAAACAGACTAGTTGGTCCTATCTGGACTGTTTGGCCAATTTGGGTGCACTAGTAATGCTAATAATATGTAACAATATTATATATATTGTAATCTTAGTTTAGCAAGTTATATAAGTTCAAGTCAAGGATAAATAGTAGTGCTAAGATTAGTATTGACATCTTGCTATTAAGTAGGTGCTAGTACAAAACATTTTGGTTGTCAAATTGTGCCTAATATGTATCATTCTAGCTAATAAATTGTATGTTACTTGTATAGCTTGGCCTAAGGATTAGAAGTGGCAAAACCTTAGGGGGAACTCGCTGATCAATGTGTGGCAATGTCACTAATGGAGTTGTTTATCAAAAGGATTTAGGTGGATTAAAGGCCATTGGGGACTGAAGGCGGTAGTGCTTGACATTGATTTGGAAAGTTGGGAGGCAATGGTAGTAGTTTCAAACCTAAGATTATTATCATATTACATATATACATATACACTATTGAGTTTCAGTGGGGTCTTGAGTACCATTATATTACTTGATTAACCTAAATGATATAATAGATAGATGGTTGATTACATGTTTACATTGAGTACATGCGACTTACATAATTGATTGATATGTCCATGTGTTTTCAATACTCACGCATTGGCAAACAGCTCACTCTTTAGGGACCCTTTTCATTTTCAGTTGTAGGTATCAACAACTACATAGCTTATGTTGATTTAAGCCTAAAGTATGCCAAGAGGGGGATGACATCCAGTGTCTTTACTACTATGACGATTGGTAGATTGATATGTATGCAGCTAGTTGGGTTTTTTCTAGGAGATGGGATTCCTATGGGATTGGCTTGTGATTTTTTTATGTATGGTAGAAAGACCCCAATAGCTTAGTCTCTTGTTAGTATTTGATAGGCTATTGTAGCAACTCTAGTGTTTTAGTTGATGCTATTACTAGATGTTGTGAGATGTAATCAATCCTTATTAATGTTAGATGTTACTTTGCGGTTGTAGAGTACCTTATATTACTCCACTTGGACATGTTGATAATTATAGATGTGAGTTTGGCATATTAAGTAGGTGTTGGGGGATTTTTAGACAATTTAAGAGCCTTACCATATCATTACTTAGTAATAACATGTGGTAGGTCATGGCTTCTTAAGTTGTGGGGTGTTATAGAAATTGTAACTTTATTGCAAAATCAAAACTGAAATCTTGTAGGATTTATACCAAATAAATGAAAAATCATTATATATTATGTTGTTATACCAATTTGCTTTGTGGTTTTCCATATTGGATGTAAATGTCCATTCTCTCTTTCTATACTTATTTATCATTTTTTCTATGCAACTCGTATGATCTCTAATGATAAATCTAAAATAGACTCTCAACAAATCGGCATCATCAAATCTACATATACTTCTAAAAACTTGTACAAGACTCAAGTGACCATAGAGATATAAGGTTGGTAGAGCATGGTTAGAGCCATGATGGCTAGAGCAAGGGTTGTAGACTTATAGGAGGTTTATGATGGCACAACAAGAAACCATTTATTGCACATGCTAAGGATTGGTAATGACATGAGGAGATTAGAAACTTATGGTTTGTGATCTACATTTTAAAGAGTTAATCACAATGAAAGTGTTATCTTAGTGAATTCAAACTTATAAAGGTGATGGATAGTAATCTAATTAAACTTGACTAACAATGTTTTGTTGGTGATATTTGTGGAGAAAATGGTAGTACATTTTTTATAAACTTGTTGTGCTCTCTTGCATCTTTAGTCCATTGGTCTTCAAAGCAACTCAGTATAAATGAACATTTAGACTACAAAGACTTAAAAGTAGTGCGTTTGCATATCTTATTACTAAAGAACCTAATGTCAGGTAGCTACAAACATTCTAAATGGGAATCTAGATATTTGTAGTATGCTTTTGTTGCAAGTAGAAGAGTAACATGATGCATACTTAATTCTAGATGGGATATGACAAAAGTAATGCAATTGTTGATGCGACAATAACTAAGTGAGAGGATTTGACAATAGCTGGATGTTATTTATTTCTAAAAAATAGAGGAGCTTCAAGAGTGCATTATGCATGTGTTAATTCTATACTTATGAACCTATGCATAGTGATCTAATGTAGTTGAATAAAAAGCTATAACTTGTTGATGCAGGTTAAATCCATATTAAGCTACATATTTAATAAATAAAGCATGGTAGTCTTGATGGTTATTTTAATACAATAAGGTTAAGCATGAGTCATGAAGTTCTAGTAGTTACTAGAGGATTTTAGATCCTTAAGTTGTTTTTATAGCAAGAGATTATAGGATTTTGGTTGTTTGGTGGCATATGTAGCTCCTATGGTGAAGGATTCTATCTATGCAATTATCTTTGAGGACTGGATACCAAAAATTATCCTTTCATTTCACTCATACTTTTGATATGTCCATAGTTGAAGGATTATGGAGGAGGATAAAATGAGAGAGGTTAAAGGTTTTATAGTTGTTGTAGCCATAATCTAGATTGGTGTTCATGATCATAAAAAAAAAAAAAGAAAAGAAAAGAAAAAAAGAATAAGATTTAGGCTTTAGGGTTGTCGGGGTTAGTTCGATATAGCTACTTCGATGCCTAATTTAGGGAAGTGTTTTAGGAAAAGCGTTAAGAAGAGTAATGGTTGAATGTATATAGTTTGTAGAGAGTTCTTACGGTGATTATGTTCCTATATTTATAGGCCTTTATTCGATAATTGTAGTGGTTGGCAAGTGAACTACCAATGACATGTGATATCTCCTACATTTGGTCATGTGCAAATCATGGGAAGAAGTAGGCGGTTGGACAGTTGTTGTCTAAGTAACTACTAAATTGTTTATGTCCACATTTGAATATCTAAACCTTTTCGGATTGGGCCTCTACAATTGGCCTTCAACAATATTGATTGAGGGGTTAATATTGAGTTGTAAAAGCTCTAGCAGGAGGTTGACAACTAAGCTGCCCATCAAATGGTGGTGACAAGTGGTCAGCTATAATGGGACTTAGCTAAATGCATGACACATTAGCCAATTTTCGATTTAGTTAAGACAGGTTAGCATAGTGCTGAGCATTTAACTAATGGGATGAAAATCCATTATCAACAATAGTGATAAAGGTGTCCCTTTTACTTTACTTTACTTTGTATTGTTGAAAATCCCTAGTTAAAGGATTATGGAGGCAAATGAAGCTTGAAAAGGTCCATGGAATATTAAGTGACGTGATGGAGAGTTTAAAGAAAGATGCAACTTAGAGGTCTAGGAATTACTTAGTTGATCAATTTTTGTGTTGACCTAAATTGAATGAAGAGGAGTGCCAATAAGGATCACCACTATGCATCTGTTTAGGACTAAAAGAATGACATCATTGGGGTATAGGATGAAGGAAGCTAGCTAGTGAGCGTAGTGCATATGGTAGCCTAGAGTTGAGCAAGTATGGAAGTGCCTAAATAAAGGAGATAATTGTAGGTCAAGCTCAAGTAATATATAGGATAAATTATGAAAATTAAAGCTAATGTGAAAATTTATTGAGTATGTGCTTAAATTCACACAAAACTTAGGGTTAAAAATGGATAAGTTAAGAATTGAACAAAGAAAAAAGCAAAAGTATAGAATGGGTAGGGCAAATCGAGCAATGACCTAGTATTTGATTGGCTTTGGTCATAGTTGCTTGTACGAATGCACGAACTTATTATAGTTTCTTTATTTTGCACCTTTCAATGCCTAGTAATTTTTTAATTTAAATATTAAGATATTGGTCTTGTAACTATATAAAGCGTTGTATTCTGGGAATGGTGAGAGAGAGCCAAGCAAATGTTGGAGAAACCGATCGTACGAGTGTTGCACTCTTGCCCATGTTTGCCCCTATTCTTTTTAGTTTTTCATGTTAAAGTCATGTGACAAACTCTCTCCCTATATGCTTAACTCTTATATATATATACACTTTATTATTTGTAATAATGAATTCACATTTGATAGTTGGGACTTCTACTAGAAGTTATATGTTTAGGTAAAAATATAATATTGTGTTATATTTGCTTTATTTGGTTAATAACTTTTATAAAGTGGGTATATTCTGGAAACTATATATTAATGAATTATAGAGTACAAGTTCCTAAGAAGATGTTGGATATGGAGATATTATATACATACTTTATTCTGTATGGAGTTAGTCTTAGAAAATGGTACTCTTTTATAAACTTCAATACCTATTCAAAATCTATCCAATTATATATGATGGAATAGGATATATATTTCAATAAAATTACCCACTTATCCTTATACTAGTCCCTTTATTAAATTATGAAAATACATAAGGGCTCATAGATAACTTTCATAACTGCACATATGCCTCTAATGACTTCCAATCCAAGTTTGGACTACATTTTATGTAAAATTTGTGTTAATTGAAGATCTATAAGATCATTTAGCTGTTTATTGAGTTACTACAATTATTTAAGAAACCGACTACATTACTTGTAAGAACAATGTATTTTTCATTTCCAAAGATGTGGCCAAATGTGAGTCAGATTCAAATTTGCGTCGATGGAAAATTCTACAAAATTATTATGGATATTATTGTGAATGTTAACCTTTTTTATAATTGTAGTAACTCACATTTGCACCATGTACCAATTGTTTGTTGATGTTTTCTTTTTCAGGTTTTATATTTGCTGGTCCTTTATATTTGCATGTGTTACTTAATGTATAACGCAGAAAAGCGGACATAAATAATAATCTATATACATTCTATCTATTATGAAGGTAAATTTGGTATTTATTACTGAATTTTAACTATGAGATAACACTAAGACCTTTATAAATAAGTTGTTATATATAAATACCATCTTTTAATGGGATGGATTATATTTTATTCCTTATTCCACAAATGTAATATAACACATATATATACATACATACATATATATATATTAATGGAAAAAAAATTTAAAATAAAAACCATGACTAACCCTCTCTATTATGTAAAATAGAGAAAAATAATATAGAGCAACACCGTACCAGATAAGACCGGTTGCACACCATTGAGAATGAGCGTTAAGACCAAGAGCGGAGTAAGCTCGGAGACTGCATCCGCCACCGCATCATCGGTGGTGAAGACATGGCTAATTACACGACGGAGCGCTAGAACGACCATGGCCACCACCGTCGAGATAACGAAAGAAACCAAAGTAACCATTATTACTGAAAATGCAGCTGACTGAGGATTCCCTGCTCCGAGCTCGTTGCTAACCCTCACACTGTTTTTAAAATTTAATCAAGGAACTATTTTGATAGCATGAAGAATATATAGACAAAAGCATTAGTTTTCATTCTGAAGTTGAAGCCTGATTTATAGAATATAATCAAGTCTAAACTTTAATATTATTTTGATATTTAGTATATTTATGGCTTTTGAATAGTTATTGAATTTGACTACACTACTTAGAGGGATTTATTACACTTTAGTTTTTCCGTACTATACTACATTTACCATGCCACATGGACAGGGCAATTTTTACACGTTAATTTTTCATCATTCTTTCTTATAAATTCACACATGTACGCATTCTTGTCTACAATTCACAAAAATACACACACGCAGAGAGACTAGGGTAAAGATACATTCCAATAAAAACTCATTTATTGATATTTTTCATAAATTATTAAATTTTACAAGTACTTATAATGTCAGTATTGCATTAGACATTATCTCTTCAAGTGGTACTTCTTATATTGTTTTTATTGAAATCTTGAGTTGTTGAAATGATAATTGGAGTGAAGTAGAGCGTATGCAACAAGGATTATAGAAGTTTGAGGAAGGAGACATCAAAGAAATGTTGACTTCACTTTTGACGCTGTACAGCTTACACGTAAACTTAATGGTGGATAGCATGGAAAATATTCTTAGTCAAACATATGTTACTCGATAATTTTATGTATTTTATTTTATAGTGCCTATATTGAAATTAATGTAACATCAGAATAATCACCTTTTGCGTTCTTTTGTGTTTCTTAGAGTCTATGCTTTACGTGATTTCAATCGCCTATTTTAGCAGTTCATAATTCTAAGAACACTGCAATAATGATTCCTCAAATGTGACATTTAGGTTTAGCACTGCATCAAACGGCACTGATGGTGATTGCAACAAATTATAAGAATACTAATGACATTTTATAGTTTGTGGAAAACATTAACATAAAATCTTTAGTTGGAACAACTTCTAAATTTTAACTATTTTGCTATTTTTACTTTACAATTATTTCGTTGTATTACCTTGTTTATTTCTGGCGTGTATTTTCTTGTAATGGGAGTAGTGTCCGCATGTGCGTCCTTCTTATCAAATAAATAAGGAAATTGTGCATTATTCCACATGAATGAGTTAATACCACAAATGCAATTTCGTAAATTGAATTAATTAACTAATTTTCCCTTCCGACCAAGAGACATTGCATGAGATCGTTACAATTTAAAAGGGTTTTGGCAAAAAAAAAAGTAAGTAAAATAGGTAGGGAAAAAACCACAAAATTGGGTTGGCCACGATTCATAGGTCCAAAAACTGTGATCCTGAACCGGTCGAATCACCAACTCGAAAGAATTGGCATCAAATTTCTGCGGGAGAGGGGGGAGGTGGGGAGATCTTTATTCAAATTTTGGAGGTTGGGGACTCAGCTCACTGGTCGCAACACCTTGCCCCCCTAAGTACATGACTTGAGCTTGGTTAGGAGTTGAAAAGGTTTTCAGTGAGCAAATAAGGAGCTACATACTAGAAATAGATAGCTAATAGCGGGGTTTCTTTGCCATTTGGAGTAGTTTTTGTACGTACCAATCACAGGAACAGTACTCCAGAGGGAAATTGAAGAAAAGGCCGTTCAATTGTGGAATAGCAGAAGCTTGCTAGTGAAACTTTTCAACTTAAGAGGTAAATATGGCTATCCAAATCATCTGAGGAGATGTCGAGAGCAGATAGCTGATGGAAATATCGGTAATTGATGGTCCCATAAATATTAATAATGTTTACGCAAACAAATAAATGTAGTAGTATAATATCATGTATCGTAATGAACGTCTCTTCTTGCTTTTCTTAAGGAGACTACTTTTTGTCGGTTTTATGGGGGCTTTGCTTTTGACTAACCTTATGTCCTTGAATTAATACTTTTTTGTCCTTTTCTGTTTGGGCATACACAAAATCAGAGAAATCGGCATTCATTTCGATGATATTCTTTCCTTCTGTGAATCATTTTTGTTATGGTAATTTGTTTTCTAAATTATGGTAGCAAAACATAATTTTTCATGAAAGAAGGCACAGTAAAATCGTTTATTGTTCTTACAGCTAATTACGTGTACAACAATTATTACATACATATGATGTTTGTAGTATACTTCATAAGTCTATAAATAATAAAAAGTAAAACGAGTTGTAGTAGAAGGGTTATTTCTTATATTTATAAATTTCCAAAACATAAATGATCTGACCTATGCATGAAAATGAGATTGGAGTTGCCAAGATAGTTATAGGATATGCTTAGAGTGATATGAGAATGTCTTAAACGGCAGCTGAGAGAATGAGAAGCTAGTGGGAGTTAACAAAGTTACCTGGCAGCAGCATTAAATCCAACCGATACCATGAACAAGAAAGCACTAATCGACATACTACACAAAACAAAACAAAATGAGGATAACTGTCAAAATAATAATAATAAGGCAGCTAAGAGAGCCAGTTATTTTATATTAAATTAAGAGAAATCTAAAAGAAGGCTACGCCTAAAGTAAATATACTTTTTGCTTTTTTCTAGCAAGAATAAAAGTAAAAAAAACAAAAAAAAAAAAGAAGTTTTTATTATTATTAATTCAAGATTGAGTAATACTGAAACATGAAAAAAAAAACATAATCATCCTAAATTTCGAAAATATATGAACTCATTAAAAAATGTTGATATGTAAAAAATTCTCCTCTAATTCAATACCATTGTGTCAGTGTTTTATATATCAATATACAACTACGTAGTTACTTTTGGAGGCCAATTCATTGCTTGACTTCACTCATATTAACCAATTATACCTTTAAAACAATGGTAGCTGTGGTTAATCCTACCCCAATTTCGAAAACTTTACACTTTGTTTGACACGAAGAAATGAATTAAAAAGGAAAGACTATAAGGGGAAAGAGTACAAAAAGAAGGAATTTTAGAAGGATTTAATCTTTTAAATGAGTTTGGATAATAAGGGAAAGGAAAGTGGAAGAAATCTTAATAATTAGTAAATACAAAGGAAGGTGTAATATCAATATACCAGTATGCCCATGTTTATGGGTCTTTGCATATTTTTTCCTCCCTTTCCTTTTTTATTCTCTCCAATTTTGGACGGAAAAGGTTTAGGTGGGGACTCAAGTAAAGTTTTCCTGTTACTTTCTACTCCCTCTATTTTTCTTCTTAAACCAAACAATGAAATCATCATATTTTCCTTCACATTTCATTTCCCATTTCTTCCCCTCATCCTAAACATAGTGTTAAGGGAAAACCTTGACAATTGCTAATGATGGAAAGTAATAGGTAAAACCTCATTTTCTATGCTTCCCTGGTGGAAGAAGGATTTATCAATACTAATATCTTGTCATGTGTTTAGATAATTGAAGAATAATTATTAATGGTATCTAAATACTTGATTGTAATAATAAATATTATTTAAAAAATTATTTTAGTAAAGTATAATGTATTAAAATTTTATTAATATTTATATATAATTGTTTCATCTTATGATATGTTTTTCATTAAAGCTAACATATTTTGCAATTAATAAGCAATATGTTTTATTTGTCGAGATGTAAATAATGCAAAAGATGTCGTCTCCTAAGGTTACAATTGCTTTCTAGATAACTGTTAGGTGTGGGCATGGTTCGATTTGATACGGTTTACTCCCTTTATCCTCTTTATCAAATCAAATCTAATATAATGGTTCAATTTTTTTTTTAATCTAACTTAATCATACGATTCAGTTCATAAATTTTTTATACCTAATTAAAATAGGTTCAGTCTTGTTCAAATTATATCAAATTTTCACTTAATATTTTTATTTCCAATAATATGTTTTTCTTCCTATTGAACTTTCATATATTTCTAATTAATTTCTCATATATTAATTATGTGTAATAATATTTAATAAAAAATTGTATAAGATCTTAATAAACTCAACTTGATTAAACAAGGATAAAAGACTATATTCTAATAAATAAACAATGAGGAGAAGAAGTAAAGCTACCAATTAAAAATTCATATAAAGAAAACAAAAGAGATATACTAAAAACCGGAAAAGAAACGAGAGATATGTAAAGACCATTAATGTGAGACCCTTGATTTGAAAATATATAATAAAATGACTACTTAAAAAAGGAAAAATTTTAAATGTAAAATTTCAGATGGAACTCATTCAATTTAATATTAATAATTTACCTAAAAACAAAATAAATAAAAATAAGAAAATATGAAAAATTTATTGAAATCCATAAAGATTAATGAAAAAAATAAAAAAAAATAACAAAACAATTGTATGAAATTATTTTTATTTAGCCAAATAATTCATTTCAATTTGGTTTGGTTTGTTTTGTTTTCCTGAATTAAATTGTTAACCATTTATATATAATCGAATTGAACCGTAATCAAATGATTTTTTTATAAAAAAAAAATAATATATCATTTTTTTAATTTGTCTTACAGTTTGATTCATGGTCCACATTTTTTTCCTCAGTCCTAATAGCAATAATGAAGCTGCTGTGGCACATTGGTACGGATTGGGCCTCGATTAAACTAGAGAGCGGACCTTGGCCATAAGATCTTGCAAATAATAATAATTTCTTCTTCTGGAGCATATAAAAGATATATAAATAAATAAAGAAATAAAAGGTGGGTACATCGTGTTTCACATGGTGCTAAAGGTTCAAATTCAGCTCCAATTGATTTGCCAGAAAGCGTTATATTAAAAGTAAAAGATTCGATGGTATGCTTTTGATTTTCGTGATTGATAAAGTGTGATGACGCTTTTCTCTTTCAATTATATTTAGCATTTCTCTAAAAGAAAAGATTTATTAAGCAATAAGTGTTATACATATGTATACATAAAATGTTAACACCAATTATATGTATTTTTTTTGAAAATTATACATTATCACTATCATGTATTTAAATACAGTTTATATTTATAAATCATGTATAAATATACATAACATATATTACTTAATAAATCCTTCTCATCTTACAGCTTCTTTACATTTTGTCTTTGTATTTTTTCCCCTGATTTTGCCCATCTATATATGGATTTAGATATGAAATTACTTTATAAATACTATAGACATCTTTATTGTGAGTTCTTTGACAGAGTTTTCCTTTTGGATCCTTCTGCAATTGAAAGTTCTATATTGCGTCGACACTTGAAATCTGGAAAAATGTCAATGAAAAACAGAGCATATTTGTAGGCGTGAGTTACTGATTGACCCTTCCTATAAAATCCTGCAACTATTCTTTCTTTCTTTCCGTTTTTTTTTTTTCGAAGAATCCTGCAACTATTCAAAAACAAATCCTACCTAGCTTCTCCACTGTAGAGGACTAAAATTGTTGTATTAAAATGTTGGGCTAAAAGAAATATTTATTTGTCTTGATTCCTTAAACTATGTGATACAGTCTAGCTAGTCTATACTTGGAATTATTCAAGGAAAATTGGCTTTTTAGGCTTGAAACAGGAATTGTTGAACTAGTTTATCCGCATTTAACATTTCTTAGGCAAGCTCATGTATTTATAAGAAAAGCTACTGGCCTTAGGCAGATTAGTTAGCTCATTCAAAATAAATATGAATTGAGTAAGTTTCATTTAATCTGTCATTTGCCAAGATAATCTAACAGATGTCATCAAGCTCAAGAGTCTATAAAAACTCAATCATTCCTCCTCATTTGATAGAACTCTCGAGATCAGAGAAACAGTGTTTCATTATGAAACCTCTTATCTCTAAAATCAAATAGCGTTCAGGTTAAAAACGATTTCAATTGCTTAAGAACTACAAAGTTGATGTCTTAGGTCCCTTAAGCTTTCTTGTCTATTACTCGTGCATTCGAGACTATGAGATTATTTGTTCCTTCTCCCTATCATTCTCTCTCCAATCATTCACTTGAGTATTATCTCCACGTCACTACTATGTGACCACATATAATACGATACTCATGTAACTCGCATGTAACTAATCTAATCAGAAACCCTCATCTACAACTACTAATACTCCTTAAATTGACTCAATCTCCCATAAAATAAGGAACGGAAACTAAATTATTTGACTAAGTAAATAAGCAAAACAATAAAAATGAATACTTCATGTAAGATTAACAGTCCCCCTTAGTGCATGCTTACGACCAACAACACTAAGTGTTCCTCTTAGCTCTTCAAACTTAGGCTTTCCCATTACTTTTGTGAATATGTTTTCAACTTCATTATCTCTAGAAACTCCCTTCAACTCAATTTCCTAATCCAACACCTTCTCTCAAATATAATAGTGATGAACTTCAATACACTTCATTCGACCATAAAAAATTGGAATTGAAGCAAGTTTGATAGCACTTTCATTATCGCATTTAAGATGTACAACATACTCAAGTTTTCCCAACATGTCTTACATCAAATTCTTCAACCACTTACATTTTTGTGTAGCCATGGTTGCTGCTATGTATTCACCTTTAATCTTAGATGAGTAACCACATTTTGCTTCTTGTTACACTAAAATATAATTCCTAAACCAATAGTAAAATAATAACTTGAAGTTGAATGTCTATAATTAGCACCTCTTACCCAATCTTCATTAGTAAAGCTACTTAAGCAAAAATTTTCTCATCTTTTGAACATGAGAATGATAATCAATAGAGTTTATATAACATAGAATTCTCTTAACTACATTTAGTTAAAAACTCCTTGGGCATTGTATAAAGTGCGAGATTACACCATTAAAAAAACAATTTTAGGTCTTGTCATAGTTAAATAAATTAAACTACCAACAAGTTGTTGAATCTTCTAGCATCCTCTGATGACTTTCATTAATCTTTCAACAACTTAAGGCGTAGCTTTTTCTTTTGACTCCCTCATGCCAAAACACTGCAAGAGCTTCTTTGCATAACCTTTTTAGGAGATGAAATATCCCTCATACGATCTTTCAACTTTCAAACTACGAAAATAGCTATTTACTCCTAAACTCTTCATCTTAAATCAAATAGATTGCTCATTTTTCAGCTTAGAAATCTTAGCTTCATTATCTCCAGTAATTATCATAACATCTATGTACAAATAAGACTAAGAAATGCATATTTGATTCTAGTCTAATGAATAAACTAAAATCTACATCTGAAACTTTAAACCCATAAAAGATGAAGTATGGAGCAACTTTACCATACTAAGCATATAGTGCATGTTCAAGGTCGTACAATGCCCACTTAAGTCTACAAACATGGGTGGAATGTTCCTTAGAAACATAGCCTTTAGGTTATTCCATAAATACTTCTCAATCTAATTCTTCGTAAAGAAATGCAGTCCTTACATTAAGTTACCATAATTTCCATCTTCTAAAGGATACAAAAGGGAAAAAGAATGATCGTATTGCTACCATTTTTCCAACTGGAAAGAAAGTCTTCTCAAAATCCAACTATAGCTTAGAGAAAACCCAAGTGTAATAAGCCAAGCTTTACATTAGTCAATAGTCTTATTTGATTTTACCTCTAAACAAAAAACCCATTTGCAAGTAGCAAGCTCACAATGCTTTAGTCTCAACACCAACTCTTAAGTTTGGTTTTTGTTTAAGGCTTCAATTTCTTTTTGCATAGCTGCTTCCCATTCAAGTTGATCTTTAGCTTCCTCATAATTTACTAGTTCGTTAGCTATTACTCCTGCAAAGAAGCATGAAGTAATAAAGCAATGGCTAATCTGTATCTCATAATTATTGAGGTATTGTGGTTTCCTTTTTCTCCCTTGTAAACCTCCTTTAAGTTATTGTTCACCTCCTTTTGGGCATGAGGTGTTTAATACTGGATATTCATCATCATTATTTGAAGCTTCCATGTTACTTTTAGGTAATAATTGAAAATTCCCTTAGTCACCAGCATGAACTACTCCATGCTAATAAGATGACACTTCATTGAATACAACTTCTTTAAAAATGACAAACTTCTTTATTTTAGGATCCATACACATCGACCCTTTCCTATAAGAATCATAGTCAACAAAAATATACTTCTTTTCAAGTTAAGTTCAATTCTATTAGACTTTCGAATATGAACATAACGAACTGAACTAAATACCTAAAAGTAATCTACACTTAGCTTAACATGGTCTAAAATTTCAAAATGAGACTTATATTTACTTGTTCATAGAGGTAAATGATTTTGATGTAACCTAAACTATATGTTATGCCCCAAACTCAAGTAGTTGTAACAGTCTCGTTGAACCAACCTAAGATAGAAGTTATCCTCTTAGCTACTAACATAAGTATAGTCCACACAAGATAAATGATGACTCAATTAGCTTTGAAGTAGTTAGATGGGCACCTGTAATAAAGAAGACTTATGGAGTAGCACTTTACAAAATACATATTCTTATAATTATACATAGATCAATTCTTATATACAACCTTATATACATCAAAAGTTCTATAGTTTTCAAAAGAAACCATGCATCTCTACGGGAGAACTATATTACATATATAGACATAACAACGAGCCAACGAAGATTATAAGGCCTTCTAAGAAGACCTTATAATCCTTCCACAAAAGAAAAACAAATGCATTATGAGCTTTGATTCATTCATTAGACTTCATCACTTCACTTCCCAACTCATCAGAACTAACCTACAAATAACTATATTGAGGCATCTTCTAGTACTATCCTATACTTACAAAATAATCTATTGAGATGTGAACTCAATTAGCTTAGTAAGAAGGGACATAGTCATAAGAGCACATTAACAAATATGGTTGTTCAATAATTAATTAAATATAAATACAATAGATAAATGATATAGCATCTCACAATGTTTAACTAGCTCATTGTGAAGTTAGAGTAATTCCGTCCACTCTAACCTAGATTTTGAGGAATTTCAATATGACACTATTAGACTAAATTTGAGCTTGTACAATGGAGACACTTCTCCTCTCTAGACAACATTCAAACCATGGTTCTCAACTTTATCATGACCCAATTTTATACAAATTCCGTAGATGAACATACGGGCTTAATATCCCGTGTAACCAAAAGAGGTGGGTCTAAGTTGTAAGATGGCTTGAAAAGTAAATAATAGGTGGAGGTTAAGTAGGGGTTCTCGTGCACTGACGATAGATATGACGCACCAATGCCTCATACAAGCTTGGGTTATACTTGATGTAATGCACAAGTATGGCTAAAGGTCATTTGCCAGTAGTCTACACTTAAATAGGCTAAATAAAAATAGCTCGAGAGTATACAAAAAGGATAGTTACCTTAAGAGGGAGCAAAAGTTCAGTGTGTTATCTATATATGTTAATTTTTGTAGCTATTACATTATGCGAGTATTTATAATACTTAGTTATGGTAAGTCCTAAAATACATAAAATTACATAATTGGATCCTTACTTGCTAAACAAAAGGAGAATAATTTACAAGAAAAGCATGTAGTTGCACAAAAAGAATATCTTCAGACATTACAGATGTTAGAAAGGACAATACCAATGTCAGAAAGGATAGCATGCGTACGTTTTACTCAATTTGTGGTCCTAATAACATTGCAAGCCAAGTAAGGATAGGCTTTTGATATGGTCTGGTTGGCATCGATAGTTTAGCAACTTTGATTGCTGGGCTTGGACAAGGGTTAGCTTAGGGATGACTCATATTCGAGTCGACCTCAAATGGTTGGCTTTACAAACATTTAATCTTTATCCCAAATTCTTTCTCTACAGCATCTCTAGATTCAATAAACATTGATAATGCTTTCAAGAACTTCACCTAGGTATTCCTTGAGAAGTTGTCAACTAACATCATGACATAACGATTTTCACTATAACTTGATGTTTTCGTTGGTGCCATCAAGTCTTTATGAACCAACTCAAACATAACTGATATGTGATTTGATGAATTCATGAAGGAAGATGATGTGATTTGCCAAATTGATAGCCTTCACAAATTACATCTTTATGCACATTTCATGGAGTTGATATACCTTTCACCAATTTCTTTGAAGAAATTCACTATAATAATTGATAACTTAAATGCCTCCATTAAGCATGCCTAATAGCTATACTATTAGTTTGGTTTATTCTTTTCACATAACCTTCCCTTGATGTCATGGCTAACAAGGACCTTTTCTTTTTACTGATTAGAACAACATCAGCATCATATTCTTCAAATTGTTAAGGATTCTTACATTGTTTGGGCTAAACAAAACATGTTTTCCAAAATCAATAAGTTGAGATACTAAAACTAAATTTCTTTTCAAACTTAAAAGATGAAAGACATAATTTAGTATTATGATCCTTGCATTTCTTACACAAATCTTGTAATTACTTCTACTACTAGATATGTTTAGTTATCAACAATAACAGTATCTTGCACTCTATTGTGTTGATGCAATTCTAAGAGTAGTGAACTATTGTAGACACCTCATTTTTGCCTACTTTATTTTTCTTTAAAATTTTCAGAATAGGATAAAGAGTCCTAACTTAGGAAAAAAATAAAAAAAAATAAGAAATTTAGAAAAAAATACAAAAAATGGAAAAATTAAAAAAGTCACAAAAATTTGAAAAATTGAAAAAAATAGAGAATTTAGAAAATATAGATAAATAATAATTTTAAATAGTATAATAGAATAGATTTTTTATTTAAATCAAAATTAGAAGAAGGATGTTAGATTTAGGCTTAGATCTAAATCTAACCCTAGTTAAATTACACATATGAATAAAGCATGGGCCAATGGCCTAATAGATAAGCACTTGGATTTGGTATTAGGTTTAACTTAAGGTCTTGTGTTCAAACCTTACTAAAGGCATAAATTTTTTTTTTTTCCTAACACATACACATAGCACTACCATATGTTAAGAAATCACTGGACCACGTGTCTAGTTGTGATATATGGCACTTCGTGATTATGCCTTGACAACATGTCTTTCCTTCTCCTTCTCCTCTTTCCTTTTCTTTCCCTCCCTTTGTCATACAAAAACAACCACCGTCCATTGTCTAAAAACACCACTCACTCACTGTCCAAAAAAAGGGGCTACCACCAACACCAAAACCTAATTTAACCCTTATGAATAGCAGTCTCTCTCTCTCTCCACAATAATTTCTCTCTCTACCAAACCTAATACCCCCTCCTTCACCCATCTTTGACCCCCTTAGAACAGTAGCTATCCCAGTCCCATTATCACGTACCTACAGATGTATGCCATTGAGCCCCACTCTACTGTTGTACACAACAGTAGTAGCAAACCACAAAACCTAACTCTTACTCGATCTTATTCCCTATTGTTGATACCTAATGGCACAAAAATCCAACCAATAATACACATACCCTCAACCTATAACACAGATTCGTGACTCAACCTTTTTCCCTTAATTAAGTCGCAATCACCACTGAAACCCCCTCCACCACTACTTTATGTCGTGTGCTTGAGTGCTCGATCCACACACCACCAAACTCTACAGTAGTATACGTACGACACTCATACTCTACACTACCCTTCAAATTCGATTATCTCCCCTATATTCACCACCCGAGTGAAGCCTATCCCTATAGTCCCCACCACTAACCAAACCATAACTGGTGGTGGCTTAAACTCCAAACGCGATGCCCTGAACCTTGTTAAGCGAATTCACCACCATGGAAGAGATCACCATACTCCAAAAACCTTGACCTAATCAATTTTCGAAACCTAACAAACCCTTAGCCACTACGTCTCACAACCACTACCACCATGCAATCCCAAACCACCATCAACAGCCAAGTTAGGCCATAGCACTTCGCTTACCCTTATTAAACATAATAAAACTCCCACAAAAATACCTTTCTCTGCTTGTTTTGGTGGGCGAATTGATGTGAATCATGCCTCTGATGCCACTCTTTCCTTTCTTGCCGTACATATGCACAGTACGTGATCGGGTCAAGCAACCTAACCTATGACCTAAACTCCAACTACAAATCCGCACCACATCTGCGCTAGATACATTGCTTCTGATTTGTATATCTTGTTTTTCTAGTCTAGTCTTTCATGTTGTTATTTATTTATTTATTATTTTTTACAATGTTTATATATATATAAAGAAGGAATCTAAAGAAAGTTAAAAAGAGAGAGAGAGAGAGAGAGAGAGAGAGAGAGAAAAGAAAGAAAAGGAAGAGAAAAAGCCAAAAAAAAAAAAGAGAAAAAGAAAAAAAAAAGTTTAGTTTGGCTTTATTTCCATTTTTAATTAATGCATAAATAAAAATAGATAAAATACAATAAAGAAAAGAAAAAGAAAAAAATGAAAACTATTTTAACACTTAGAAAATAAATTTTCCAAATAAAAAACATGAATGAATTCCTTTCTAAATTAGGACATTTTAGAATTTTCCAAAAGAAAAAAAACATCACCAATTTAGGACCCTTCTCGTTTATGTGTTTTTCTTAGAAATAAATCAAATTGTTAAAGAATATAAACTCAGCCATTTTCAAACTAAAATATACCAATAAAATTAAAGTTTTACATAAAAAAAAAAACTACAGATGTTTAATTTCGAATAACAGATACATAAGCAATCATAAGAATTATGGGACGACTTAAAATATGGAAATTTGTTTTTTCACCATATTTGTAAATAATAATTCAACGATCCTTTTTAGATGTTATCTATATATGATTAGATAAAGGCTAATTTTGAAAAGTGAAATTAAAATCGGAAAGTTAAAAGTGATACCTATTTAGGGTTTAATAAGATAGCCCTTGAATCCAAATCTCTAATTTTAAAACTGTTTTAAAAATTAGTTTTATCAAAAAATTGATAGCTAAATTATAACCAATCATCCAATTAATTATAACTTAACTCTTTTTCCTAACTCTGATTAAGTAGCGACTTCAAACAATTTTTTAAAAGAAAAGCCAATTTTCTTTAACCCTTAATCAATGACCAATATTAAATAGGTTAAGGTTTAATATTAGTTGGGTTAAGGAAAATATTAAAAACCAGGAGAAAAACCAAGTTCGATGGCTTGATGACTCCATTAGAGAAGTCAAGAAGGCTAGCCACTTAAATATTTTCTGAAATTAAAATTGCCTCTGGAAATACCCATGTTATTTATTTATTTGTTTGTTTGTCTATTTGTTTATTTGTTATAAACTTCATGTATATACTTTGCTTTGATTGTTATGTTTATTTTGCATACAACATGTATTGAGACATAGGGGGATCATTATTGCATTAAAGATGCAGGAGAGATGCGGTCAGACTTAAGCCTTCTTAAGACTCTAAGAGGGAGGCCATTGTATAGGTTACTAATGTAGTGGTGTAGCCACTTCTCGAGATTAATTAGGCTACCTTACTTAAGCTTGATGTAACTAATTAAAGTATTTTTTAAAAACAAGTGAAGTCACAAAACTTAAAGACCTTTTAGAACCCACCTTAATTATATATACTCCCCCACAAGCTTGAGTTAATATACTACTCTTAAAAATTGCAACCTTACTAATTGTTCGAGAATTTTAATGTAATCAAGTTTTTTAAAATAACAGTAGGGTTACAACTTAAGGAATAATGTATTAACGCAAATGATCCTCACATTTGCATATTTCCATGTACTTTCTTTTGTTGCATTGATAACTGATTCGTATCCATAAAATGTGTAGACCTAGAATGGCAGATAACTAAACAAACAATCAGGGGAACGATAGGCTATAGGATCTCTCTAGGATTCATGAGCACTATTGAAGGATGAAATCACCTATTTAAAGGAAAAACTTGAGTGCTCTAAAGCTTACAACCAAACCTTAAGGGCCCTTCTCGAACAAGTCATTGGGGAAACCTATAAAATGATAGAAGACCTAAAGGCTCGTTTATGAGACTTAATTTATGATTTTTTTTTTTCTAGTTCATATTTAAAGAGTCTAGAATAAATAACAAGTTCCAAAATAAATGTTAGGTTATCTGCCTTTGTTTTCTATATTCTAATCTTTCATAATAATAAAAGTTCATCGCTCATCATTCATCATTTGTCATCAATCGTTCTTCATTCTTTAGCATTCCCTTCTTTGTAAATAGTCATTCAATAGGCATCTATCTAACCGTTGTTCCCTCCTATTCAAGGAAATGTAAAATCTCATAAAAAAAAAATCACCATCCTTATTTGTAAATTATTTTCTCAGTTTCTGTAAAATAAAACTTTATCTTTCTCTCTTTCAAAAAAAAAAGGAAAAAAGAAGAAGAAGAAGAAGAAACAAAAATTGGAAAAATGAAAATGAAAAGAAAAGTTGTTGATAGTTATAAAGCCTTACGGGTTTAAGGAGCCAACCTAAGCTCAAGCCTTTGGCCCACTTAAGTAGCTAGCCCAAACACTTGGCTTGCAACCCATACAAAGCCCTTCGACCTATTAAGGAAGACAACACTAACCCCTTGGCCCATTCAATCTAAACACCAACCTTAGGCCCTGTCATGCTCCGAACAAGAAAAGTCATAACAGTCCCGCTGTATAAACTAATCTAAGATAGAAGCTAACCTCATAGCTACTATCGTAGATATAGTTCACACAAGGCGCATAACTCAACTGGCTTGAAACGTCTGTTCTAACACCTGTTAATAACCAAACCTATGGTAGAGCTTTTACGAAATACCTGTTCTATACAACCTGTTGTTTAGTACCACAATAGTATTTATACAAATGTTTTACGTCTAAAGGTAAAGTTTACAATCAGAGTTTATTAAAAACCATAGGTTTTGCAATCTATATACAATAAGTTAGGAAACTAGTAGGCTTCCAGGGAATTCCCAATTAGTTTCCTCAAAAACTCAAAGACAAAGTCAAAAGCCTAGGTTCAGTTGATTCCTTAATCCTCACTTTCCTAAATAGCAACATACTAACCTAGGAACGGTAGTATCTGAACATCCTGTCTTTACTCAACACCTGCAAAAGAGTTTATAGGGATGTGAGTACAACTAGCTCAGTAAGTGGGTTGGAGTCAGAATAGTACTGTATAATCACAAATAAGGTTAATAATTATGATGAAATGAAATGCAATGCAATCACTTAAATGAAACATCACACAGTGTTATTCGGTTTACTATAAGGTTAGAGAAATTACATCCGCTCCAACCCGAATTGAAAAGTTTCATCACCACTCAAGTCAAACCAAACCCGGGCTTGTGCAATGAAGAACACCCTCCTCCCATGACCGCCTTCAAACTATGAACCCTAACCTTGCTGTAACCTCCTCGCTTGTCACTTAGTTCAACTAAGGATGGAGAAAGGACCATTTCGGCTATCCTCATTGAAGAAAGTTGGTATTTGGCTTAACACTCTTAATCGTTTCTCCTAACGGGTGTTATGCATGTCCAGTTTCATTTTAGTTGAATAAACGTTAGTTTTAATCAGGGGTGACCAATAAGTTCACACAATACAGAATCCATGCAAATATGTAGAATAGCACACCAAAAAGTTGAACTCCTGTTACAATTGAGTATTATTCACACACACAGCATGCGCACAATCATCTCACTACAAACACAACCAGAAGTACTCTTGGGTCTCCGGGTACTTTAAATAGTATCTAAACAAGTGATGAAGCCACAATCCCAACTTACTTGTTTAGACGTTCGTTATTATTGACTCGAATCGTTAACCAACTTTGTATTGGAAGGTCCTAATTACATAAAAGATCCAAATTCAATTTTCGAAATAATTACGAAAACATTAGGATTTAATCTAAAATGGTTATATATATATATATATTATTTCCATAATATATAGTCGTATTATCACTATATATTGAATTAAGTTATTAATTGTTAATATTGTATATCATATATACTATTACATATTATATATCGTTTTGATTGTATCGAAACGTACTTTTAATTTATTAATTCACGTTTTCATTCTGATTAAGTTACTGAAATATGTACATTCTTGAATATGATAAAGTTATAGGTTAAATTACTTAAGGTTGTCCAATTTTAACAAAATTAGTGTCATTGAGTTCATATAGACCTAACGACACGTTTTACGAGTCCTGTTTTTAAAGACAAATTTTAATAGGTAGTTTAAGTTTTTAATACAGTTATACATAATTATATNCAATTTTAACAAAATTAGTGTCATTGAGTTTGTATAAACCTAACGATATGTTTTACGAGTTTTATTTCTAGAGACGACTTTTAACGAGTAATTTGAGTTTTTAATATAGTTATACATAATTATATAAATATGATTGTATTATACGTAATTTATGTTATTAAATTGTATTTTATCTAATTTGTCCATATATTATTACAATATAAGTATTATCCAATTCTAATATACCTAAAATATATCCCGATTAGAAAATATTAATAAATATAATAAAAATATTCATTTAATCTAATCTAATTAGCAATCCTATATATAGTTTTTATTTAACTATTTAATTCATTTTAGCTTATTAATATTACAAATACATCCTGATTTGTAAATTAAGCTATTTTACTTAGTAAATTCGTAAAAAATAGTTCAGGTTACCAAATAATTCCCGAAAATTTCTATAGACTCCTAAAAATATAGAGAATTCAGTTATCACCTAGTTTCAAGTTTCTGACCTATCGCTTATATATTCGTATTAACGATTTTACTCCTAAATTATTATAAATTACCCAATTATGATTCTTTTTGCACCAAATTAAGTTCAATCGGACTCAATACTGTTATTATTTATTATAGATTAGTACATGTGCATTTCATCAATTAATTTCATAATTTCCTATTAAATTCATAATTTCAGCTTATTTTCGAGCTATTTTCAGGCCCAAAAATGCAATAAATATTAAAAATATTCAAAGCAAAATTCAGGCTACATAGAAATTATCTATATATCATAAACATCATACATAAAAATTTTTAACTAGAAACAACATCATTTAATACATTTATTTTACAAATTTAATTTCAGGTGAATAGTAGATTTCTTAAGAAAGTATATTAAATATTACAAATTTTTCAAAAATAAAAATATCATGTGAAAGTGTGTTCAAAATAACCTAAGTAAAATTTTTTTCATAATTTTCTAGGTGGATTTACTAGTTTTTAAAAATTATTGAAAAATAGGGCAAAAAATCAACCTTAATGTTCTTAGGTGCTCCGGTAGTCAGCGAAGGTTGGATGGTTGTTGGACGACCTAGGCGCGGTGGTGATTGGTGGTGTTTGGTTGGGCTCCACAACAAAATCACTTTAGGTTATAGTGCTAACCTAACACGAATTTTTCCCTGTTTTTCTTAATTTCTTTTTATTTTCCACGATTTTTTTCTAATTTTTTTCTCTAAGTATTTCTGATTCCAAACTGCTAAAATTTACATGTCTAATGTTGTTTCCCTTTTATAATGCCTAAAATTCAGTTAAAGTATTTTCCTCTAATAATTTTATTTTATTTTTCTCTTTCATCCTAATTAAACAAGCAAGAGGTGTCCTATTCTCCCACTGTTGCTTTTGAATCAGCAACATACAATCCCAAATTCCTGCCACACAAATTTTCTAGCAAGCTCCTATGCATTTGGATAAGTGTTATTAATTATTTACTTAAATATGAATATTATATGTTAGGATTTAGTTATTTAATTAGTATATAAGTATATACCCTATGTAAATAACATGTAAAATATATAACTTTACTCATATAATTAAGTTTCTAACATATCTTTTATTTTTAGGATATGTTCTAAAGTTAATTTTATAATTTCAACAAAATATATATATAATTACGTAATTTAAGGTTAATTTACGGGTATAATTATTATTTATATCAGGTATACTCATAAAATTACGTGTATTTTTATATAGTAAATTATACTATATTATCTCATTTTATAGCTCAATTAACTTATCTCTAAGTTCTCGTCGTAATCTAAGTTCAATTTTAAGAATTTCAAACATTTTAGTGCTATATTGAATATTCCTACTTCTAAGGACAAAATTGGGATTTTTGGTCATTATTTATAAAATCTAACTTCACTATAATATCTCGACTAACTTTTTTATTCTAGTCATAAAGTTTGGGCTCAATTGGATAAGTTTCCCTAAAAACCATAAATATAAGTTCCGTTGTCCTAAACTTAATTTTGAGAGCTTACAGGCCCATTAGGGCAACTTACCCAAACGTAAGCCACTTAGCCTATTAAAGCAACTGATCCGAACATAAATCATAGCCCATAAAGGCAAATAACCTAAACACAATCTTCAGCTCATAAAGGTAACCAAGTAAAAACTCTTGGTCTTTTTAGAAAGCCAAGCCCAATCATAAACCAAGCCAAAACACAAAGTCAAATAATGAGATAATTCAGAAGTTATGATCATTGATTAGGAGATAAGAGTAAAATTACTTTATGCTTGCTTAAATAACGTTAATTCAAAAACGACTTTTGTTGTTGATAAATTATTTTTCTTTGAAATAAGGAAGAGCCAATTCCATTTTCAAACATCTCAAGCTTATGCATACCTTACCTAAGCCCATGCACCTATGTACTAGAAATCCATAGATTTAGGGCCTTGAATTGCTCAAAAGGAAAAAACACAGTAATGGAGACAATTACTCTTGGGGCCAAAAGAAAAGAGAGAACAATAAGAGATAATAGGGCAAAGTAATCAAAAAGCGAGAAAGGGAAAAAAATAATAAAAAAAAGAAGAAGAAAAGAGGCCAAAAGATTAAGCTTGAGTGTAAGACGAAAGTCCTAAAGAATATATCACATCTTAGTAGGGCCAGCTAAATCGAATCAAAAGGTTAAGAGTCAAAACCCAAATAGCCCCAAAACATAAGGCCCTAAATCACATTCTAAAGCTTAAAACTGGGGCAAGTATACTTCTTATTTTTTCTATAAGGTTCTTGACTTGTACACCCAAGTTAAATAAGTAAATCTTTTAAAATAAGCCTTCTCATTACTTCTTTTTGAAACCCTTTAACCAAAAGCCTAAATTCATAATGTTAAACAAAAAAAAAAAGACCTAATAGATTGATCAAAGTGTGTCACTTACAAAATGGGCTATAGTTTTTGGAATTGTAGTCAAGCACAAAATCTAGATTGAGAGTTGGCAAGAAAGTCCTTTTCGACTAAACTAATCATGGGTTGCTTTTTCCTTAAGAAAAAAATGTTTAAAATCACAAAACCCCATGAGAAAGCCCTAGGGTCATAGGGCATTGAGAAACCCCATATGATTACTAAGGAAAGGGGTGGTTGTAAACTTGTTCCTTAAATAAGCATTCATTCCTATTGGCAAACTTTCATAAAAAAAAATAAAAAAAAAAAAGACAAGTGAAAAAGAAAGAAGAAAGAAGAGAAGGGAGAGAAAATAAAGGCTTGTCATAAGTTTTTTGGTCTATTTTTAAATCCATGTGGGCTCGAGTAGCCAAGCTTTCAATTTATGTCATCAATTTCCTTTTCAATGTAGTCACACTTTTTAAATTGACCATAATAGTTTAGATTATTCTTCCTTAATGCAGTTTTTAAATGTCCATTAACTCTTTTTCAAATCAAGGGGCTTATCCCTAATGCCTTTTTCATAAATGGTTTTCTAACAATTTCCTTGTAAATATTTTTCTAAGTCAAGAAGTTTTTTAAACTGGTTGCTTTCCTTACCTTACTTCTTCAATCCTTCATCAACTTCCCTTGAGGTTCAAGCTAGCTCATAGAGTATTGTTCGCTCTCTTTTTCCTTTTAAGGTTCTAGTCAACTCTTTGAGCGCTATCCTCTCTTCTATTCTTTTTAGGGATCCAGCCAACCTTTAAGGTGATGTCCTATTCACTTTTAAGGATCCAGCTAGTCTTTAAGGCATTGTCACATCTTTTATTTTTGAGATTATAGTAAGCTCTTAGAGCGCTATCCACTCTTTCTTTCATTTTTTACGATTCTAACCAGCTCTTAGAGAGCTATCCTCTCTTTCTTTCATTTTAAGGTTTTAGCCAGTTCGTAGTGTGCTATCTTCTCTTTCTTTCATTTTAGGATTGTAGCTAACTCTTAGAGCGCTATCCCCTCTTTCTTTCATTTTAGGATTGTAGCTAGCTCTTAGAGCACTATCTCCTCTTTCTTTCATTTTTTAGGGTTCTACTCAGCTTTTAAAGCACTATCCCTTTTTCAACTAACTAGCTCTTAAAGTGTTGTCCTGCCTTCTTGTCGTTCTTTTTAGGGTTCTAGCTAGCTCTTTAAAGTGGTGTCCCACCTTCTTTCCATTCTTTTTAGGGTTTTACCCAACTCTTTAAAGCACTGTCACATCTTTAATCCACTCTATTTGAGGTTTTAGCTAACTTTTAAAGCACTATCCCACCTTCTTTCTATTCTTTTTAGGGTTCTAACTACCTCTTAAAGCATTGTCCCTCCTTTAATCCATTCTTTTTAGGGTTCTAGCCAGCTCTTTAAAGAACCGTCCCATCTTTAATCCATTCTGTTTGAGGTTTTAACCAACTCTTAAAGCGCTATCCCATTTTTTATCCACTCTTTTTAGGGTTCTAATTAGCTTATAGAGCATTATCTCAATTTACCATCTTCTCTTAAGGCTTAGCAAGCCTATAAGGCTCTTCTCTTCACCAATTCATTCTAGCAAGCCCCTAAGACGCTCCTCTTCACCATTTTATCTTAACGAGCCCATAGGGCGCTTCCTTATACCAATTTCCCTTAAGTAACTTAGCAAGCCCATAGTGCATTTCCCATCATTAACCTCACTTCAACGAACCCATAAGATGCTTCCCTCAATCGATTCCAATTTAAGGGTTGCTAGTTCTCGAGAGATATTCCCGCCCAGGTTAGTTAACTTAGTAGGGCACTACCAGGTTTAAATTTAGGGTCTTAGCCAACTTAAGAAGTATTTTACTCATTTACTTAGGTTAATTAGCTCAGAAGAGCATGGCCAGGTTTTTCTAAAATTGATTCCAACTTAAGGTTGCTAGTCTCCTAAAGATACTCTCACTTAGATTAGTTAGCTTAAAAGAGAATGACAAGGTTTTTCGAAAATTGATTCCAACTTAGGGTTATTAGTCCCCTAGAGACGCTCCTACCTAGGTTAGTTAGCTCAAAAGGGCACAATTAGGTTTTTTGAAAATCGATTCCAACTTAGGGTTGATAGTCCCCTAGAGACACTCTTGCCTAGAATAGTCAGCGTAGAAGAGCATAACCAGGTATCTCAAATTGATTTTAGTTTAGGGTTGCTAATCTCTTAAAGATGCTCTTGCCTAAGTTAGTCAGCTTAAAAGAGTACGACCAAGCATCTCAAATTTATTCTAATTTAGGGTTGCTAGTCCTTAAGAAACGCTTCTGCCTAAGTTAGTTAGCTCAATGGGGCACTACCAAGTTTTAATTTAGGGTTTTAACCAGTTGAAAGAGCACTTCGCTCATCTGCCTAGATTAGTTAGCTCAAAAAGGCACTATCATGTTTCAAACCAATCTTTCTAGCTAGCCCCTAAGGTGCTAGACCTTTCTAAACTCACTTGGCCAACTCTTAGAGCACCTCCTCTCTCTTTTCACTATTTGTGAAATCCTTAATGGACCAAACCCAAGTTAGCTAGCTAATTAGTTGTAGTGCTTTGTAGGACAAATTCCACCATTAGGGCAAAGATAGTGTCTCTTTTATTTTTATGGTGAACTTTGCCATAAAGAGGCCCCATTTTTGCCCCTTTTTTTTTTCTCTAAAATTTTTAGAGATCCTAATTTAGGAAAAAATAAAAAAAATAAGAAATTTAGAAAAAATAAAAAAAATAGAAAGGTTAAAAAAGTCACAAAAAATAGAGAAATTGAAAAAAAAAATAGAGAATTTAGGAAATATAGATAAATAATAATTTTAGATAGTATAATGGAATATATTTTTTATTTAGATCAAAGTTAGAAGAAAGGTGTTAGGCCTGAGATTAAATCTAGCTCAAGCTAACTTTGTTCATATATACAATTTAATTACACATGAATAAGGCACGAGCTAATGACCTAACGGATAAGTATTTAGATTTGGTATTGGATTTAACTTGAGGTCTTAGGTTCGAATCTTACTAAAGGCATAAAAAATTACCTTTTGTTTTTCTTTTTCCCTAACACAGACACAACACGCTGCCACATGTCAATAAATCACTAGTCCACATGTCTGGTCATGATACATGACACTTCGTGATTAAGCCTTGACAAAACATCTTTCTTTCCCCTTCTCCTCTTTCCTTTTCTTTCCCTCCCTTTCTCATACAAAAACAACCACCGTCCATTGTATAAAAACACTACTCACTCACTGTCCAAATAAAGGGGCCACCATTAACACCCCAACCCAATCTAACCCCTATGAACAGCAGTCTCTCTCTCTCCACCACAATTTCTCTCTCTACTAAACCCGACACCCCCTCTTTTACCCATCTTTAACCCTCTTCAAACAACAACTATCCCACTATCGCACACTTACAAACATGTGCCACTGAGCCCACTCTACTGTTGTACATAACAGTGGTAACAAACCATAAAACCTAACTCTTACCTGATCTTATTCCCTACCATCAACACCCAACGACACAACAATCCAACCAACAACACACATAACCCCCATGCATAACACAGATCCATCACTCAACCTTTTTCCCTCGATCAAGTCGTGACCACCATTAAAACCCCCTCCACCACTACTCTTTATCATGTGCTTAAGCACTCGATCCATACACCATCGAACTCTAGAACTATACACATGCATGATACTCACACTCTATACTACCCTTTAAATCCAATTGTCTCTCCTACATTTGCCACTCGACCTAAGCTTAACCAAACAATCCTCACCACTAACCGAATCGTAACTAGCGATGATCCAAACTCCAAACACGATGCCCTGACCCTTTTCAAGTGAATTCACCACCATAGAAGAGTTCACCATACTCCAAAACCCCTGACCTAACCAGTTTTTGAAACCCAACAAACCCGTAGCCACCGCGTCTCATAACCACCACCACCATGCAATCCCAAACCATCACCAACGGCTAAGTTAGGCTATGGCACTTTGCTTACCTTTACTAAACATAATTGAACTCCTACTAAAACACCCTTCCTTGCTTATTTTAGTGGATGGATTGGCTTGAGTCATGCCTCTAATGCCACTGTTTCCTTCCTTGTTGTGCACATGTACAATACATAATCGGGTTAGGCAACCTAACCTACAACCCGAAGTCTAACTGCAAATCCACTCCACATTCGCGCTTGACCTGCTGCTCCTAATTCATATATCCTATTCTTTTGGTCTAGTCTTTCATGATGTTATTTATTTATTTTTATTTCTTGAAATGTTGTTGTATATATATATATAAAAGGAAGAAATCTAAAAAAAAAATAAAGAGAGAGAGAGAGAGAGAGAAGAAAAAAAAGGAAGAGAAAAAGCCAAAAAAAAAAGAGAAAAGAAGAAAAAAAGCTTAGTTCAACTTTATTTCTATTTTTAGTTAATGCATAAATAAAAATAGATAAAATAAAATAAAATAAAGAAAATAAAAAGAATAAAAGATGAAAACTATTTTAACACTTAGAAAAAAAAAATTTCTAAATAAAAAAACATGAATTAATTCTTTTCTAAATTAGGACATTTTAGAATTTTCTAAAAAAAAATAATAACAATACTAATTTGGGACCCTTCTCATTTAGGTGTTTTTCTTGGAAACAAATCAAACGATTAAAGAATTTAAACCTAACCGTTGTCAAACTAAAAGATACCAACAAAATTAAAGTTTTACAAAAAAAAAAAAATTACGGAGTTTTGTTCCTGAATAGCTGGTATTTAAGTATTCGTAGTAATTACAAGGTGAATTAAAATATGGAAAGTTTTCTTTTTGGCTATATTTGTAAATAATAATTCAATGATCCTTTTTAGATGTTATCTACATATGATTAGATGAAGAGTAATTTTAAAAAGTGAAATTAAAATCGGGAAGTTAAAAGTATTACATGTTTAGGGTTTAATATGATAGCTCCCCGAATTCAGATCTTTAGTTTTAAAATTGTTTTAAAAATTAGTTTTATTAAAAGACCAATAGCTAAGTTATAACCCATTTACCTAATCGGTTATAACTTAATTTTTTTTTCCCGACTCTAATCAGGTAGTGACTCCAAACAATTTTTTAAAAGAAAAACCAGTTTTCTTTAACCCTTAGTCAATAACCAATATTAAGTAAGTTATGGTTTAATATTGGCCAGATTAAGAAAAATAATAAAAATCAGGAGAAAAACTAAGTTCAACAATCATTCCAGTTACATGATGAGATTAACCTTAATCAATGATCCCTTCCTCTTTTACATTTCTCATGGCTAAAAAGAGCTTGGGCAAGTGTAATGATACTAGAGGTGGACATAATCTAGTTTGGTACAACTCTTGCTTCAAACTAAATGAACTAAATATTATGCTATTTTAATAGTTCAAACCTTCCATACGATTCAATTCAATATTTTCCAAACCTAAAAAGAATGGTTCAATCAAATTTGATCTACGGTTTGAACCATTATTGTANTAAATTACAAATTGAATTGAATCATAAAAAACCAGTTTTATTTGGTTCAATTCAGTTCATAGTTCAAGTGGTTTTTTTCCTACCCTTAGGTGTTGTAAGTGGGTCAGTTAGCAACGTTGTTGGTGTTAGATAGCCTATCTTATTATTTTTCTTCGCTTCAACCTCTCTTAAGAGGCCGACAAGTGTAATCAACCTGATTGGCAACATATTCCTTAAGGTAACCTTGCTAGATGGCATCTTCAATAGCATATTTAGTTGTGTATATTTTGCATAATGGAACTTGCAACACTTGTTTATCATAGGATTATGACACCTACGCTCTAGCTAAGTAAGGATTCCATTACCTCGAATTTTGAGTACGGTTTGCTTGCAAGATTTAGTGAGCTCATTATGATCGTTGACAAGTAGGATCATATGTGAACTTTTGATTGGTTTGTAATAATTATTTTGATGAAATAATATTGTTAGATATATTTAATTAAATATAATAAAGAATTTGAACAATAAAAAGAATTTAAAAGTAAGAAAAAAAAAAAGTACCTTAATTTAATTTGGTGGGCATCCCAAGACCACGTATAATGGTCGACTACTCTCCAAACTTGAAGAAATAGGCTGCCATTGGAGTGGTAGGTTGCAACCCTCTATCTAACAACCTATGGAGATGGTGCAATCCTCCTAAGATGGCCACCCATCGAATGTTGACCTAATTTCAACTTCTTGGATTTTTGTTAAAAGGATTCTTTATTTTCATGGTGGTGAGTGACTATACACCTTCATAAAAAGTCATACTAGTCCCATAAGGTTGATGCTACCTACCAACATGAGTGTGTTACCCAACAAGCTAGAATTAGATGGGTAGCCACCTTAACTTAGGTTTTTTTTTTATTTATTTTTTAATGCTTTTCATTTTGAATATTTTAATTTTTAATTATTTTATTATATTTTTAATAAATATATTTAATAACATTATTTTATCAAATTAATTATTACTTACCAATCAAAAACTAATACCTACCCTCTAATTAGGTTTATAAGGAGTTTCAAGGCATGTCTAAAATGTAAACGATAAAAATAGGGATACACAAAAAAAAAAGAAAAAAAAAAGTGAATATATACAAGTATGAAAATAATATACTCTAGATAGCCCCTTTTATAATATAAGAATATGATATTTCAAACTAAATTAACTTGGTTGGCAATATATATATACACACACAAATACTTCAAATAACAAGTATGAGATTAAAGAAAATGAAAAGGAATCATCCCTAAAGTGGTATCGAACAGTGTTTAGAGACCGTCCGTCATCAACCTTGTGGGGGCAATCAAACCTGGATGACAATTATCCTTGACAGGGCTAGTGACTAGAGATTGGACTTTGCTTTGCAACAATATATGGTTTACAAGAAGTTGCTCCAAATGGAACTATTTTCAGTAATTTCCTCTATTGATATTGTGATACATAAGAAGCGAGATATTATACGTTATGGTTATAAGTACTCATACTATCAAATCATTTTTCCTTTTTATCTACCTTATCTAGTCCACAAAAATGAGGCGATCTGCATTTTACAGCACTGGTAAAATATATAGTTCGTTCATTGAAAACTTCCCAAAGAGCTGGGATAAAATAGGCCTAACCCTCAACTTAACTTGAGTTAATTCAATCCACTGGATTGAGAATTCATTTATGGCCTAAATTCATGGCCGATGTATCTTTTAGCCCATAGAGAACCACAGCATTGATAAGAGTTTCATTTATTACATTGGAAGCTGGAATGTCAATAAAAAATAAACATTTCCCATAACATTTCCAAGGGCCCTTGCCTGAATTGAATAATTTAGAACAACTAAACATGATCCTTGAGGAGATAGAAGGATTAGAACAGCCATAAAGTTTTCATGGTTTTGGCTATTTGCTAGCACTTAGCAAAGCTCACAGTAATAGTCATGAGAAAAAGATCGGGGAGTCATTTCAGCATGCTATCTGCATTTTCAGAATCCTATGAAATCGCACCACAAAATGAGTTTTTGACAACTTGTAGATGGTTCAAACTTTTCTTTTATAGAGTTTTAATGAGTGGTAAAGTTACCATAATAAGCAATAAATACTATATATATGCACCAGTAACACATAAGCCCGAAGCCTAGAGCAAAAGAATGAAAAGTGGAACAACAATTCATATTCCAGAGCATCAATGTACAGAGATGACTGACATATGATGCAGATATGCCTTGAATTTGCTTATCCATGGCAATGGATTATTGTGAGGTCGCATTACCTAGAACATGATAATATAAGCTTTCTACTAAGCCAAGGAGCATTTCATGAAAAGAAACTTCGTTTCTTAAAAGCTATGTCTAGCAAGATCTCCTTAAATCGAGAAACAATCAGCCATAATCTAGTAATTTTTATTTTTAATCAAATGGTGAGTCAACTGGCATTGTAGGATAGTAAATTCCTACTTAGCTCTTGCTTTGGCCAGATGACTTCATTTGATTTAATAAAAGAGGAGTCAAATTGTATTAGCGGCTAGTTCTATAATGTAAATAGAGTCAAATGCAAAGCTAAAGGTATTTTAAATGGTGTGAGAATTCATTAAATACCATTAGGAATACCATTCTAGAGTTTCAAGTTCCTTTTACTACGAGTGGCCACAATAATGGATAGGAGAAATTCTAATGAGAGACATTTTGCAACCATTTAACAACAATCTATAAAATTTTCGACGAGCTTTCTCAGTTCAAATGAAAAATGCCCAATGGTTATACTAAGAAAAACAAACTAGACAAACATGTCAACACAGATCTCAACACAAGAAATTCAATAGATCTTTGCATCACTGGTTAAATTGAAATAAGAGTTATATACATCATTAAAGCACCTTTGAAGTTTACATGTGCTTGTGAATGAAGATAGTATCAGCATTATACAATGTGGGTTTAAAAGTAATAATACAATCTTCTGACCACTTAAGGAGAGCTTTTAGATCATTGACAACTTTCTCCTGCTCTATCTCAAGCTTCCGGAAAGAATATGAACCCTCTATAACCATTTCCTTAAGAAACTTGGCAGCCACAAGTAATTCTCTAAGGACTATCATCTCCCTCTCAATAAAATCAAAATCCAATATAACGATTTTCTTCAAGTTCATCAGACATGGAGGAAAAGGGTACAATATTGAACTATAATTCTCCCGCTTTCTTTGCAATTTTATTCCCTAGAGATCAAAAGACTTTCTTGAGTTAAAATAAAAAAAAAAAAAAGAAATTCATTCAGGATATGGTAGCTAAACAACATAATTTATATCAAAGAGTTACCTGATGAAATGTGATCCATTCAAGACAAGGAAACTTTGTGAGGATTGCAAAAGGTGCCTGACAATCAAAATTAAACTTCTGCCCATTCAATCCCAATCCCATAAGGTTGTAAAATAAAGGAAAGGAGTCTAAGAGCTCACTCCTATGATAGAGGGCCTGATATTCAAACAAAACCATAAACTTTACAGCCAACTCCAAGTTAAAGCTTCTCAAAAATCAAATGACAGAAAACATAATAGGATAGAAGCATTAAAATGCAAAGAGATAGGTTCATCATACCTCGATAGCGACAGATGACAAGCTCAAGTATCTTGAATTTATTAGCCCCAGCAAGAGCTTATGCACGCGATAGTATAATATATCTCCACCTTCATGGTGATAATAAGGATAATGAATGTCAAGAGTAGCTGAACCCAGCAAGGAGGCAGCAGATATCGAAATGCTGTAATTAAGGCGACCTCTAAATTCAAAGGACTTAAGACTGCTTCCATCAATCAATAAATGGAAGCTATTGGGAGTATTATCATGAGAAGAACAATTGATGATAGACAATTTCAAAAGTTTTGGAGCTGAAATATTAAGAATCTTTAAGTCTTTCCAGTCGCATTGACATAAAGTTAGCTCCTCTAGGACCGGAAGAGAAAGTAACTCTTGTAATGAAATGCTTTGTACGAACTTTACAAAGCTAAGAGAAAGAACCTTGAGACCCGAAAGACAAATAGAAGGAGGAAGCTTTAGAATTGACACACTTATGCGTAACTCTACCAAGGTTTTACATGTAAACACACAACTCGGGACATATTCAACATGACACTGTACGATGAGTTGCTGAACCTTTCGTCTAACTGCAGCAACAATCCAAGTTCTCAAACGATATGCAATTATGTCATCTTTCACATACAAACTTATATGAAAGGTTTCTATATTTGATGAATCATGAAATATAAACACTCTATTGACAATGTTCATGAAACGAGACAAAGTCTTATCATAACAACCTTCACGAAAGACCAACTTGGGCATAGAAGCCCACAAGTACTTCCACCTTTTCGATAACACACTCGTTCTAACAGCCTCTCTTGCTGGGAGTAAGGAAAGGATGTATTGGATAATAACATTAGGTAAATCATTCAATCCTGTAGTGAGACCAGCATCTCCAATGTCATTCAACTTCTGGCATTTTGATTCAGGCACCAAAAATCCCGTATCTGTCATTGCAACAGGGTATCTTACTGCACTACAATAAAAAAGTATTGAAGAACAAGTGAATACATTGATTCAATCAAGCATCTCATCGAGCATTGGATAAAATATACATATAGTAGTACATCTGTCATATAAACAGTTTTATGAATATAAAAATGAATAAAAGATTCCTTTCTTCATCTTGATCATTTCGACCAACAAAAAGACTGCTTTTTTTCATTCAAATACAAAGAATCTCCATAACTGTCGTACATATGGTTTTTTTTTTTTTTTTTTTTGCGTGTTTCGAATTACACTAATTTTTCTTCAATCACGACTGACGGTAATATTCAAGAATGAGAGTGAAAACTTTATATGGACAATTCTGCATCCACTTGAAGACAGGACGACTAATCACAAACTTAGGTTAAACATATTGCTCAATTTTTGAAATGAGACAAGCTTTTCAGAAGCTGTTTTCTTCTACTGGTACAACTATTGGAACTGTTGAAAACTGTTCACATTAAAACCTAAAAAATAGATATGCTGAGCAATGATGAGGAATTGAACAGAGGAAAAGAGAACACTGAGATTTAGAAGAATATAAGGATTGGGATTTACCTTACGATTTCAAGAGAGGATGCAGATATCTTAAATCTGTAAGTTAATACATTAGTTAGGGTTTTGAATGAGGATAGGAGTGGACGGTTTGGGGAAAAGGAAATGACTTGGAGTGCTCAGGGCTTCCATGTCTTAGTATTAGCATGCCAAATTCTCTCTCTCTTTGTTTCTTTCTTTTTCTTTTTCTTTTTCTTTTTCTTTTTCCTTTCTCTCTCTTAACAAATAAATTTTGGGTCAGCTGCAAAAATTTTAACATTGACCAAGTTCATCCGGGTGTAAAATATTTTAGGCAAATAATTTTCTTTTAATATTATCTTATTATTATTAAATAGAAGAACAAATAGTACAATAATTATAGATAAACTTAATTCCACGAAATTTAAAAAAAGAGTTGTAAGAGAAGAGTAAACAGACACCTTAATGCGTACAAATATAATATAAGAAATTTATTTTTAGACTAATCAAGTAATATAAGTCCGTAGAAAATAATACATACATATATATATATATATATATACAAATATACACATTGATATATACATATATAAGCAATTCTTTTTTTTTTTTCCTTTTACCCATTACATTCTAACTTGGAGATAGAAGACTTGAACTGATTGAAAAACTAGTATTTATATCACAAAGTTATAATGGACTTAGCTATAAACATAAGCAATTAATAATTTTTTAAAAAACTAAATATCTAACAATCTTGTTATCAATCCTAGATAAATGTGTTAATCTATAGAGAAAGCAAATAATATATGTGCAAATAAATGATCAATAGAGGAACATTTATGAACATAATTGCCAAAAAGATAAATATAAACAAAAGTTTATTGGTGATGGTGGATAATCACTATTAGGTCTCTTGACTCAATTCCGAATTTTTCTTTGACCACGAACAAAGAGAGACCTATAAAAAGCCCCCAATAGATAAGCCAAAGAGAGCCCTCTAATGCTTAAATTAACGAAGTAAGAGAGCTAACACAAGTATTGAAAATGAGTTCTTAAGAGAGAATAGTGAAGTAATAAAGGCCAATCCATTTACCTAAGGAACTCACTCTTATTTTTAAGTTTTGAGGTGCTTATTGTGGTAGACATGTGGCAAACTCTAATTGGTTAGCATGTAGTCTGAAGAAGTGGCATTACCTATATTCGATGGGACATCCTTCTTCCTATCGGTTAATGGTGACAAGAAGGATGGGCTTATCTTCGATGAAGGGTAACCACCATAATTTGAAGACCAATTAGTAGACTACATAGTAGGTGGTCAATCAACATTAAATTAAGAGAGAGAAAGAGGATGTGATCAATGGATGAAGGAGTTGCTCAGCTCTCGATCGAGCTGTGATTCGCTAGGGAGGATGAGGACTAACCTTATGTGAACACTACTGATAGCAGCAAAGCTTGCTTACGACATTCAAAAGCTCTTTGAGCAATAGAGGCTACTCAACCCTACCTAAGGTGTGTATGAGTAGCTTAGCAGGCCTACATGGTCTAAGTCAGCCTCGGATGGTGATCTATGAGACATAGGCCAAGTTGCTTTGGTAGGCTTGGGCCGTAAGAGTCCCTGTGATAGCAATTAACCATCAACATTTATTATTTGAATGATATTACATTATAAGGTAGTAAAAAGAAGAAGAAGAAGAAGCTAATGCATGATACTGATGTGGTAAAAATTATCATTAAAGATGATAACATGCAAATAACAATCTTAAAACCATTTATATTTATCTTCTCAAATTCAACAAAAAGGAATTACTCTGATAGGTAGTTTTGTAAAAAATTATTAACCTTATTTTACATTTGGAAGTAAAGGTACAAAGCATAGAGTTTTGTGCTCTATGTTGATAGAATTAGATGACTTAAAATATCAAAGATTATAGTTGAAAAATTTTAAGATTTACTTGGAAATAATAAAAAAATTATAAAAGATTGTTGAAATTGAAATTTTTATGATATAACTGCAAGAATAAAAAAAGTTTTAAGTGAACTTTTCTTTATTTTTAGTGTACGCATAATAGATGCAGTCTAGTAGTTTATAAATACATAAGAAATGTAGCTAAAAAATGTCACTACAATTGCTTTAGAAATTGTAAAATTTTTAGCACAAAAAGAGTTTAATTTGTATCATCATAACTTAATTCTAATTTCTTGTCGTAATAGGACCAAAGGCACAACATACCTAAGTTAATTCAATGTATTGGATTGGGCGTTTTCATTTATGGCCAAAATTCATGGCTAGATATCTTCTGCATTGGAAATGTACGTTTATATTACATTTGGTATACAGGAATGGTTTGGCATGGAATTAAATGGAATGGACTAGAATGAGAAGCAAAATAGAAAATACTTTCTCATATTTGGAATTGTTTATGAAATGGAATAGAATGGAATGGAATTAAATATGTATATAATAATAATTTTCAAAAATACTCTTAAATATTGAATGTTAGAATTAAATTAAAGGTTAACTAAGTAATGATGGAATGCCAACCTTCGAACCTCTCACCCAAGCCCATCTTAAAGGCTTATAGGGTCTGGTAAGGAGAATTTTATTTGCTCAGCTTAGCCATAATGAGCTCTTACATCCGGAAGGCTAAATGGTGAACACTTTGAGTGCTTTGCTCTGTCTCCTTCATAGGTAGTAAGCACTCAAATGTCAGCCTGTCAAGTTCTGAAGATCTGATAACTAACCTCTCTACTCCTTGCTCATGCTAATTTACTGGACCCTTCTCTACCGACTAACTATAGCCTTAGCTCAGCTTGACCATATTGCCTTAACATCTTAGAACATGGATGCAATGATAGGCTACCACCTGTCCCTACTTTTTTTTACACTTGTACCATATTCCTTTTTGTCCTTTGTTACATTTACCCCTTTTAATTTACACTAGGAATCTTCATTTTACATTATCCTTTTATATAATTTCTATGACAGAATTGTTGCCTTAAGGGATTTACCATAAATAGTCCCTCATTATTGTAGTTGAAATCATCATACACTTTTATCAGGAAATGAATATTCGCTTCTATTCTTATGAGATAACCTTCTTTAAGTGACAACCCTTACACTCTTATCTAATCTTGTTAGTAGCTTGAGATTAGTAGTGAGTAGACCTTAACTTTGCTTATGCATTATATCAAGTAAGAGTTAAGTTGTGTTGTATTTGTTAGTAAGTTACATTTGGCGAGCAGCTTCACAAAGCAACTGTATTGTGTTTGTTGACCATTTCATTTTCTTTAATATCTTAAAGGATCCACTAGGATATTTTCTTATGATAAGGCCTAGTGATTAACTCAACTTCTAGGCACATCATATACTCTGGTATTAAAGCTTGAGGTTTCAGTCGATAGCTAAGTGTTTGATTCTAGTGACCGGTTTGCATATTCTGTTGTACTTTGTTTTTTCACTACAAAACAAAGCAAGTGTTGAGGATGTTGAATTCGATGAAGTGTTTAATAATCTTGCGTTGAATCTCTTATTGGGTTTTGTGAGTGTGGAAACCTTGTTGAAGAATGCCGAACCCTAATGTACAAGGAGAGATAGGTGACGTTGAGAGTGATGCTCTTGGTCAATGTCGTATTGAGCAACAAACCCTACAAACCACTAATGAGTAGTTGTAGAACCTCACTGTTGTTGTTGCCAATTAAGCTATATTTGTGCAACAGTTGGTGGAAGCTTTACCTTAAGAAGGAAATGTTAAACGAAGATAAGGTATACAAGATACCAAAAGGGCAAGGTATGGAAATTTAGGCTCTTGGTGTCGTGAATGCGCCACAAGTGCAACCTATCTAAGCAGAAAGACATGCATGACGAAGACTTGAGTTGGGAGAAGTTGAGGATGTAGAAGATGATGAAGATAAGGATGAGCAATTCCTTAAGAATGATGAACATGAACCCTGAGCTCCTCGAAGGATTGAGCACATTAAAGTACAAGTTCCGAGCTTTTTTGTATCCATTAGTGTTGGTGAATATCTAGACTAAGAAAAGAAGATTGAGAAGATATTTGAATTTTATGACTATGAAGACTCAATGCATATTTGAATAGTAGCCTTAGAGTTTTCTGGATATACGGCAATGTAGTGGAAGAGGTTACAAGGCATACGTCAATGAAACCAACGAGAAATACAAACTTACAATGAGATGAAATGAGTTTTGAGAAGTAGATTTGTTCTAAGACACTATGAGCAAGATACTTTCCAACATTTCCAACAACTCAAGAAGGGTAACCAATCTGTGGATAAGTATGTCTGAGAGTTCTACTTGCTAATGATCCATTATGATGTTGACAAGCTAGAAACACAAACTGTAGTAAGATTCATTTTTGGTCTGAAGCCTAAAATTGGAAATATTGTAGAGGTGTAAAGACTTATAACTTTAGATAAGACCATTTGAATCACTAAAAGACTTAAAAGACAGAGATGAAGTTAGCTCAATCAAGCAATGAGCAGCTAACTTGTTGTGCCGAGCAGATCTAGCATGCTAAGCTAACTTGGATAAAACCGAGCTTAGTATATTTCGGAGGTAAATCTCTAAGGTCAAGCTTCAAGCAGACTTGACGAAGGCCTAGGTAAGACTAAGGCTAAAGAGTTTAAGGTTAGGAAGGACTAAGGTTAAAGCTTAGGATAGAAGACTCGAGAAGTTAAGTGCTTCAAGTGTCTCAGCTTTGGATATATTGTTAGTTAATGTCTAAATAGACGTATAATGACCATCAAGGGTAAAACCCCATAGATAAAAGTGGAAAGTGCAAGTGAAGGAGAAGAAAAGGTAGATGTTGATCATCTATTAGATGAGTTTTAAGAAGATTTTGATGCCTTGATTCGACCTAAACTAGGAAAATACTACATAGTTGTATGGAGATCTTTCAATACCTATACTACTACTAAGAATGAAAGAAAAAGAGAGAATCTCTTTCACATAAACTACCAATTGATTGGTAACCTATGTGCCTTGATCATTGATGGTGGGAGTTGCACCAATGTAATAGCATAAGGAGTGGTGAGGGTTCTGAAGTTATCGACCTGAACTCATCCTAGACCTTACAAGATACATTAGCTCAATGAGAAGGGTAGACTACCTATTACTATACAAGTTAGAGTATTGATTACTATTGGCAACAAATATAGGGATAAAGTGTTGTACAACATCCTACCCATGTGTACCTCACATACACCACCTGGCCGACCATGGCTATTCTCTTTAAGAGTGCTCCATGATAGATATAATAACACTTATATATTCCAAAAAGATAGAAAGAAGGTTATATTGACCCTTATGAGCCTTAGAGAAGTTCAGGAATACCAAGTTAAGGTTTCCAAATCATTATAGAAGAAGTCTTTGATAATATTCTAAAGATGTTAAGAAGGAAGAGTTTGTATTCCTATTGATCAGGAGACTACTCGAGTTGAAGGAGGCTGGAGCATTACCAGCCATGGTAGAGACCTTACTCTTAGAGTATGTTGTCCCATTTCCTATTAAGTTGTTGAAAGGCTTACCACCTATCTTAGGCATTAAGTACTATATCGATCTTCATCCCAGTATGGCTCTTTCGAACCAACTTGCTTATAAGCTCAATCTAGAGCATGTAATTGAGCTCAAGAAGCAAGTTAATGAGCTAATTGATTAAGGATACTTTAGAGAAAGTATAAGCCCTTATGCTAAACTAACTGTATTGGTACCTAAGAAAGGTGACTCTTGGTAGATGTGTATTGATAGCCAAGTTATCAATAAAATCACCATCAATTATAGATATCTAATACTGTGATTAAATGACATGTTTGATAAATTACATAGTGCACGAATCTTCTTGAAGGTGGACTTAAAGAGTGGCTACCACTAGATCCGAATGAGACTAGGAGATGAGTAGAAGATAGCATTTAAGACGAAGGACAGCCTCTTTGAGTGGTTAATAATGTTAGTCGGACTCATAAATGTGTTGAACACCTTCATGCAACTCATGAACCATGTTTTAAGATCTTTGATTGGTAAGTGTGTTGTGGTTTACTTTGATGATATTTTGGTGTATAGTATCGACCTTTCATCTCATGTGAAGCATTTAAGGTCTGTGTTTGATATCCTTCATACCAAGTAATCATTTGGTAACTTAAAGAAATGCACCTTCTATTAAAATGATGTAGTATTCCTTGGATATGTTATATCTAGTGGAGGTATTAGAGTCGATAATGAGAAGATAAAAGCTATTCTTGACTAGTTGACACCGACCTATATAGCTGAAGTAAGGAGTTTTCATGGTTTGGCTTTGTTTTATAAAAGATTTATTTTGAACTTTAGTTCCATAACTGCCCCATTGATCAAGTTAACTAAAAAGAACTTTGAATTTAAATGGTTTAAGAAATCTTAGACAAGTTTTAATAAAATCAAATCTAAGTTGACTTTTGCCCTAGTGTTAGTATTGCCAAACTTTGATAAGGTATTTTAGTTGGAATGTGATGTATCTATAGTAGGCATTGGCGCCATACTTATGCAAGAGTGTTGACTTATTACATATTTCAATGAGAAGCTTAGAGGTGCTACTTTGAATTACTTGGTATATGACAAGGAGTTCTATGCACTTATTCAAGCCTTCAAAACTGGCAACATTACTTATTACCTAGGGAGTTTATTATCTATATAGACCATGGGTCCCTTAAACACCTTAGAGGCCAACAAAATCTCTCTTAACGTCACTCCAAATGGGTGAAATTTTTGGAAACCTTTTGTTAGGCCATCAAGTACAAGAAGGGAAGTTTTAAGCTTGTGGTTGACACCCTATCACATCAATAAGTACTTGTGATGAACCTTTAAGCTTGTGTGCATGGGTTTGGTACTCTCCCCAATCAGTACAAACAAGATCTTCTTTAGACCAATTGTAGTCAAGTGTAGTTATAGAAGCTTAGTAGATGGGTTTGATTTGAGTTAAGGATTTCTGATTAAAGGTAGGTATGTATGTGTGCCAAACAACTCGACTCGAGAACTATTAGTATGAGAAGCACATGTAAGAGGCCTAGCCAGTCACTTTAGTGAGAAGAGGATGCTTGAACTACTAAAAGAACACTTTTATTGGCCAAGGATGATGAAAGATGCACATAAATTTTTAGAAAGATGGAGGTATTTAAAAGAGCTAAGGGAAGGAAGAAACCTTATGGAAAATATACACCTCTGCCTCTCCTAGATCAGCCTTGGACTAACCTAAGCATGGATTTCATTCTTGGACTACTTAGGACAGCTCGGAAACATGACTTTATCATAGTAGTAGTCGATCGGTTTAGTAAAGTGAGCCACTTTATCCTCTATCATAAAATTGATGATACTTTATTTGTAGTTAACCCCTTTTTAGGGGACATTGTGTGGCTACATGGCGTCTTAAGGAGTATTGTCTCAAATTGCAATACAAAGTTTACAAGTTTTTTTTTTTTTTTAACACTGTGGAATAATCTTGACACTAAACTTATGTTTAGTACTTCTTGCCACCTATAGATAGCTGACTATATCAAAGTTGTAAATAGAATAGTAGGAAGTTTACTTTGAGACTATTAGGAAGAATTTGCATGATTAGGATTTATATCTACCTATCATATCCACCTATAGTTCTACGAGAAAGTCACCCTTTGAGGTTGTCTATGAGCTCAACCCAAATTTGCCTTTGGACATGATTACTAGCTCAATCTCTTGAGGAGAAAGTTAGTATAGTCTCTAATGTATCGAAGAATTCTAGAGATAACATAGGAAGGTCGCTGAGCAACTAGCCTGAACTATAGCCTGAAAATAAGGATAAGGCAATCAAGGTTAGAAGAATATTGTGTACAATCCCAGAGATATTGTTTGGGTTCACCTTAGAAAGGAAAGATTCCTAAGGAAGAGAGTGAGTAAGTTATCCCCCAGATCAGATAGTCCATTCAAGGTTTTACAAAGAATAAATAACAATGCTTATGAGTTAGAATTTCCAAAAGTGTACAGAATGTCATTGACTTTCAATATCTCCGATTTAATACCTTATATTCTTGAAGAAGAAGCCAACCAAGATTTGAGGACAAATCTTCAGTAACCTTGGGAAGCTAATGGCATGTCGACCTTCAGACCTCTCACCTGAGCCCATCTCAAAGACCTACGGGGTTTAGCAAAGAGAATTCTATCTACTCAGCTTAGCCATGATGAGCTTCTATATCAGGAAGGTTAAATGGTGAATACCTTGAGTGCTTTGCTCAAACATACTTTGATGTGCTTTGTCTCCCGCATAGGTGCCGAGCACTCAAATGCCAACTTACCAAGTACTAAGGATCTAAAAGCTGACCTCTCGCTCCTTCCTCAACTTGATCTATTAGACCCTTCTTTACCAACCAACTATAGCTTCAGCTTAGCTCAGTTGCAACGCTTTAGTATCTTAGAACATGGATGCAATGACAAGCTACGACCTATCCTTACTTTTTTAGACACTTGTATTATATTCCTTTTTATCCTTTGTCACATTTAACTCTTTTAGTTTATGCTATGAATCTTCATTTCACATTATCCTTTTATGTAATTCCTATTATAGAATTGTTGCCCTAAAAAACTTACTATAAATAATTCATCATTATTATGGCTGCAATCATCATACACTTTTATTAAGAAATGAATATTTCCTTTTATTTTTACGAGATAACCCTCTCTAAATGATAACCCTTACACTCTTATCTAATCTTATTAGTAGTTCAAGATTAGTGGCGTATAGATCTTAACTTTTTCTTGTGTATCATATCAAATAAGAGTTAAGTCGTGTTGTGTTTATTAGTGAATTGCATCTGGCGGGTAGCTTCACAAAGCTACTTTATTATGTTTGCCAACCATTTCATTTCCTTTGATATCTTAAAGAACCTACCAGGATATTTCCCTACGGTAATCCCTAGTGATTAACTTGGTAGATCAAGTAATTTAGTGAATAATAATAAATAAAGGAGAAATGGAATCGTTGATTCCGCTCCTTTTTCTAAGTCGAAATCATTGATTCCATGGAATCGCAATTCCAGTTTTTAAATACACTTCTAAACATAAGAAAAGGAAATGGAAGCCGAAATCATGATTCTATTCTAATCTATTCCCACATATAAAATACAATGTTATCCCATCAAGAATTGAAGGATCCTTGCCAAAATGGAACCATTAAAGGAAAATAATATGGTCTTTGTTGAGGATAAAAAGACTAAAGCAAATGATGTAAAAAAGGCTTTGGCTACGATTTTGATCTTCTCTATTTACCTTTTCCTCAATTCATAAATCAATTATTGAGATTGTTTAAATTTTTTAAATATTATGTGATATCATCATAACACCATTATATTATTTATAATCTTAGTCATTAATTACAAGTGGCAACATATTAAAGGGATAAATTATGAGAAATTTAAGAAAGTAAATGAAGATAATCTGCTAAGACCGTTGTAGTCTAATGGTATTGTTACTGGTCTTCAATCAGGATAAACCAGGTATCAAATACCTCCTCTCCATAATTGGCCAAAAAATAGAGATGATCCATTTCTCCATAGCAGTGTCCATAGTTCATTAAAAAGAAAAAGAAAAAACATAAAAGAAGAAACGAAAAAAAAAAACACACATACAAAATTAAAACGATCTTATATGTGCAAAGCTTGAAGTTTAGAATGAAAGAATGAAAACCAGGACAACATATTCATGTTTCAAGGCTTTAATTTATAGAGATAAATAATATTATGAATTTATGATGCTGATATACCTTGAAATTGCTTATATCTATGATCATAAATTTTAGAAGGTATGCCTAAAACTGACATTCTAATGTCATATTTGATGCACAAAAATAGACTAAATTGGAATTGTGATTTCTATATACCAAATGTGATACAAAATGTTCAAACGCTTTAGATAAAAAATAAGTAGTGGTGTAACAATAAAACTAACTATAGGCACTATGCTAATACAATGAGCATCTCGAAAAAATCAAATCAAATAATCTTTCTATCAATAGTTAAGGAGATTTTTTTTCAATTGAACACAATGGCTAACTTGAATGTTTGCAAAGTTTGCTTATAAGTGTAGCATCTTTTTTTTTTTTTTTTTCCTTACTTAATCTAACCTTCCCGTCTCTCAATTCCGATTCTACTAGTTCTAGGAGTTAGCTTTGTTGTTAACTATTATCATCAACAAAAAAGTATATTTTTAGTTTTAACATTTACCTAACTATTTTTAATTTTATTTGAGTTGTCAATCTTTTTCTTTTTCTTTTTCCTTTTTACTTCATTTGAATCTTCAACATTTTCAAAATCTTATAAAAATAAAACTTTGATCAAATCCATAAAATTGTTAGTCCATCCATAACACATCAACTTCAAATAGGTAATTTAACAAAATGATAATATTAAATATATTTAATTACGTAATATGATATAAATAATATCAAATATATTTAATTATATTATAAATATAATAAAAAATATAAAAATAGTTTTAAAAAAAGGGGCTAGAAAAATTTATACAAATCTTGAATGCGTTGGCTATCCTAAGGCCACTAAGGAACTACATTACACATGCACAAGATAAGAGAAAAATTTAATGGATTTATTATAAGTCCTACAGTTGGGTTTAAAAAATATTCAAGTTTGAAATAAAATAAAAAAATTATGGATGACTCAAATAAAAAAATAGATAAATGGTGAGTATTAAAAGTGTACTTTTCTCATTCTTATACTATCTAATATGTGAATTAAAACTCTATCAAGTCATTTTACTAACATAAAATTTCTTCATTTATTTACTCCAAATAGTACTTTCATTTTTTTAAGTTCAGTCTTTTTAATAGCTCTTGGAATTGGCTTTTTTGTTAAAGAAAAAGAGAACCAACACTTTAAATAGGAAAACTAATGGATAATGTTTTTTTTTTTTTTGGTGACTACTTTCATAGTCATTTAGGAGACTCACACAATTGATCATCATTCCTATTTTGATATTTTCGAGAGAAATGGTAGCTTACAACGAAGGAGAGCAACAAATTCAAGGGAAAAAAACACATAACGTGGGTCATTCTCAAACAATTCCCACTTTTTCCCCTCTTTTCTACACCAATTTTTCCCACTATATTTTCTTCACTAGCGACATGCCTAATTCATTGGCTAATCCGAGCACCCAACGTGTGATCCTATTCTTTCATGTCATCTATTTTCAGAAAGAAGCAAATCAGTCACTTGTTTTCCCACTTATATTAGGTTTAGCTAGGTGGCATCATACTACTATGGCTAAAGCGTAACGATTTTTAAGTTTATATGGCATCGACTTTCTCATGACCTGTATATCCATTCCACACATGACCAAATTATTGATAATGAAGTTTTGGTTTACATTCTGCAACATGAAGAAGGGGCACTTAGGATCTCAATGGCAACAAACTTTTCTAATAATTATGGTTAGTCTATGGAGCATCCCTGCCTCAGTTTGAGAATTTGCAGAAAACATGATGCCCAAAAATATCATCAAGAGAACTGATATGGCTGGTATCCTATCACAAACTTGCCAAGAGAAAAATGATTGATGAAACTTTCAGTTACAAAGAACATTCGATGATATTCATGTTCTTTTATTCATCAAGTACATACAAAATCATTAAGATATATCAATGTAGGATTCTTTTTTTTTTTTTTTCTTTTAATCCATGCTTAGGGATATGATTATAGAGAATACTGATAAGAGCACAAAACAGGTAGCTAAGAAATTATCCATTCTAGATTACATATATGCTTCAATTCATCAGTAACATTTACAAGAGTAATCCATGTTTCAAACCCCCAACAGCAACCAGCATGAAAAAATAAATAGAAGAGAGCATCATCATTGAGCTATAGGCACTCAAAATTATGCCATCGTGGCAATTCATAAAACCTTTCGTATCTTTGGAAATCCCTACCAGGATGTTTGAATTGTTCCATGAAATTCATGTTGACAACACATATAAAGCACAAACTTTTCCACTGTAAGAAAAAAACTATTCATCAAATTATTAGAGACGATACAAAGCAACTTATGTTATACCAACAACCTTCAAAATCTGAAGAAAAAAATCTAAATCAAAAGAACGAGAATTATACTCTTGGCAACATGCTAGCATGCCTTGAATTTGAACTATTTAAGGCGATTAAATATATCTATCAGGGCATAAAAAGATTAAAACAGCTAGAAGATTTGAAACATAAAATTTAGAATGCTTTGGCTATTTGCTACTACTTATCAAACTTCACATTAACGAATGTACCGAGAAAGAGAGAAGGGAAAAGAAAATGCACCAAAACTTCAAGTCATTTCATCACACTTTCCGTACTTTCAAATATTTCATGAAATTGCACCACAAAATGAGTTTCGACAAAGTTATAGATAGGCCAAACTTTTTCATTAAGAGCAAATGATTGTTAACCAGATGTTGAATTACAATATTCAGCAAAAAATACTACATGAATGCACCACCAGTATTGAAGCCCAAAATCTAGAGCAAAAGAATGAAAAGTGGGACAATATATTCATGTTCCAAAACTTTAGTGTACAGTGATGACTAATGCAATGATGTTGATATGCCTTCCAGGCTTATCCCAAGCCATAGAATCTGGCACTTTTCTCAAAACCATGGCTTCTAAATTTAGGTAAGATCAAAGTTGGCATTCTAAGATGTCCCAACCACAGGAAATTTGGATGTAAAATAACTAGTGCTTCTACTATAAAACTAACAGCAGGCACTCACTAATTCAATGATCATCACAAGGAAATCAAAAAGTTTTTCTGTCAACAGCTAAAGAAACTTTTCAGTTGAACAAAAGGGATAAGTTGACAGTTTAATAGTGTTTGCTTATAAAAATGCACCCTTTCTACCTAGGTTTAAAAATGATGGAACAATCTTCCGACCACTTACGGAGAGCTTTCAATTGATTAACAACTACATCTTTCTGTATCCAACGCCGCTGGAAAAAATCTGACCCTTCTATAACCATTTCCTTGAGAACCTTGGTGACCCCAAGCAAAATCGCAAGGAGCATCATCTCTTTCTCGACATAATCAAACTTACGTATAATTATGTACTTTAGCTCAGAGTGGAAACATAGAGGAAATGGCTCCAATATCCATTTGTACTCCTTCCGTCCTTTCATTAGTTTTATACCCTAAAATTGAGCAGCAAGTACATTTTATTGTAAAATAAGTGTAATATGCATGATATTATCTAAAATAACACAATTTATATATAATAGCTACCTCATGAAATATCAAAGTTTCAAGGCAAGGAAACTTTGTGAGAATTGCCAAAGGTGCTTGACAATCAAAATTAAACCTCCGCCCTTGGATCTTCAATTTTCTAAGTTTGAAAAATGGAGGAAGGGTATCAAGTAGGTCACTTTTTTTGTAGAGAGCCTGACAATTTACACACGAAGATATATTTTAATGGCAATAACAAGCCAAAGGAAAAAAAAAAAAAAAGATTGTACAACATCAGATTGGATATAGGCATGCAGATCTAAAGAGATAAGCTATCATACCTCAATGGCAACAGATGGTATACTTAGGAATTTTGCACCAAATAGCCCCATCAAGAGCTTGTGCACATGATAACCAAACCGTTCTCCTAGTACATAATAAAAACCGGATATTTCAATGATTGCAGTATCCAGCGAGGAAGCAGCGGATATACAAATATTGTAGTCAAGCTGACCGGAATATTCAAAACAGTTCAGGTTGCCTCCATTAATCAGTAATTGGAAACTGTGAGGAGCAGTATAGGGAGGCTGACAGTTGCTGATAGACAATTTCCTAAGTTTAGGAGATGAAATATTTTGTTGTGCAAGATCTTTCCAATCACAATCGCAAAAGGTCAACTCCTCAAGATTAGGAATAGAAAATAGCTTTTCCACTGAGTGGCTGTGCACAAATTTTATCCATGCGAAAGAAAGCACCTTTAGACTTGGGAGACAAATAAAAGAAGGAAGTTTTAGAGTCAACCCCCTTAGATTTAACTCAATCAGGGTTCTACACATAAATACACAAAAAGGTACTGATGCAAGACGACATGCTATGGAGAGCTTTTGAACCTTATGCCTAACTGCACTTATTATCCAAGTTCTCACACGATGTTCAATTTTATCATCATCTCTTAAACCAAAGCTTACAGAAAAAGATTCTATGGAGGATGAATCTCGATGGATGAATGCTCTATCCACCAAGTTCATCAAACGGGTAGCTTCAGTCTTATCATAAGTAAAATGGTTAATGACCAATCTAGGCATGCAAGGCCATAAGTGTTGCCACCTTCTTGATAACATACTAGTTCTTATGGCCTCTTTTATAGGCAGGAAAGAAAGGATGTGTAGAAGAATGGCTTCAGGCATATCATTTAACTCCATGCTGACAGCAACATCTCCATTTTCAATCAACTTCTAGCATTTACTTCAAGCATCGAAAATTCCATCTCCGTCATTGTAACAAGGTATCCTACCACACAATAACAAGAAAAAGAAAATATCAAAGAAGGGTTAAACATCTTATTTGTGAACACGCTTGATGATACGTTCTCCTAAAGAGTATAACTTTAACAAGCCAATACAAGTGTAAACCATTTAGAAAATGCATTCAACTTAGGTAGTATTTGCTTTCTAGGAAAATGTTTTCCCACGAATCTTAGTATATCAGCTAAAATTTACTCATTTAAAACTACCAAATACAATCATAGTAATCACAAACAAACACGGCTCCTTGTCACTCCGTCAAGAGTGGTGCAAAGAGGAACGGAATCCACAAAACGCTAGCAAAGAATGAAGAAAATAATTTCTTTCTGTTAAAATTGAAAGTTACTCTCACTATTTTCCACTGATGATTTTTGTGGTGGTCAATTACTACTACGACGATTGCCATTATCTTCAGCTCTCGCCTATGGTGAATATCTGATACTCATAAAAGCAAATCATGACCACAGGTAAGAGCGTCTCCGTTGAGAATTTCCTCGAGCAATTCACAAGCATTACAACATAAATCATAACCACAACCTATTAAGCATTTGCTCAAGCAATTCATAATCAAATAAATAAATAATAACCTAAAATAAAAGTCGTTAAGTGATATTAAATTCGAAAGCGAATAGGAAATCAACCTTTTGAGTCCCAAAAAGTATGCAGATAGCGGGAATGCGAAATTGATGGACGGAGCCTTAAGATTATGGCTATTTGGCGAGAAACCTAAATAGGGTTTTGATGACCATTTTGGTGGGAAGAAAGGCCTTTGATCGTTTCGGCACAAATATGAAATATATGACATGAAACATTTCAAAAACCATTGGGGTGAAATTTAGCGAGAAATTATGAAATACCCAGAGCTGGAAAATTAGTTTTAAGGGAAAAAAAAAATGACACAATCAATATCACAAATCTATTTATCAAAATTACAATAATAATTTTCATATATATGTTTTATATTAATTCATATATTTTTGCAATAGATAAATGCATTTGGTCATATTATATGGTAGCGATATATAATTACTTAATATGATAGTAAAATGTATCGTTAATATAATATATAAGATTTATTGTGTATTATATAATTATAATGAACATTGCATATTATGATAAGAATCGTATCATAAATATATTATTCAATTAATAACACAAGTCTAACCTATGTTGTATGTTATTGTAAAATATTAATTATATAAGATCGATATAATAATTAAATTAATTTGATATATATTACAATACAATATTATTGCATCTGCCGTATAAACAATATATAATATTTCATTTACAACGTTAAATCTAGAATATGGAAAGAAAAAAAATATTTTCCTTATATTTCAATAAATCCGCCAAGTACATAACACAAGTCATTTTATAGAAAAAGGTTTTTCAACATCTTAAGGTTTACTATGAAAAGAACAGAGCTTTAAGTACAAAATAATATCAAGCTTAACTAGAACACCACTAACAAAAAAAAAAAAAAAAAAGACTTACCATCAAAAGAAATCAACAATACTTGATCTACAAAGCCATGCAAAATCAAACATTAAATAAGAAACCACTACATTATACTAAGTTGAACTACATGAACCTTAACAAACAAGCTTCATCTAATTGTTTAAATGTCCAAAATTAAATGAAAATATCTTAAAAATCAAATTAAAAGACTAGACAATAAAATAATTGTTCGTAAAGTTTGTAATTAATAAATTAATGAATGGGTTTATTTAATTGTAGATTAAAATTACAGTATATATGTACTTGATGCACACAATCCCATATAAGCTAGTGGATTTTTTATTATTGTCAGCTCATAAGAGTAAAACAAAAAAGAAACCCTAGAATCCCATGTGTGGTTACGGATGCCATTGGCATAGATTTAAGGTAAGCTCTAGAAAGCCTAAACCTAACGTGATACTTTATAAGGCTTTTCAAAACTTGTAAAATTTTTTGTCATATACCCAAACCCACCCTTAGAGGATTCTATTAAACCCTTTACTCGACCCTATTAATTTCACAATAGTCACTTATGCTTTCTCAAGAAAATAAATGCATAATTACAACATAGGGTTTTATGGTCGGAAAAGGAAAAAAAGAAAGCTCTTACAAAAAGTTAGATTTATCGCTCATTTATTTTACTAAATGGAATGAGGAAGGAATAGAATTCTAATTCTTTGGTAATCAAATAAAGTTGTAATAGTTATTATTTTGTTTCCTTTTAGAAAAAACATGTAAAGAATAAATATGTAATAAAACTTTAATAATGAAATTGGTCAGGTCCTCCTAATCTTAATTCCTTTTATCTCTTTCTTCTTTTTCTCTCACCTCACCTACTGTCTCTTTCTTCATCTTCTTCTTCTTCCTCTCTCTGTTTCTTTATCTCTCTCCCTCTCCCTCCCTCCTTCCCCTAAGTTTGTCACATCCTTTGGCATTCCATTGCAAGAGTACATCATTATGGGTTGTGGTTTCTAAAAACATGCCTTCTTTTTCTATTACTCTTCTTCTTCTCTCTCTTACTCAACATTTTTTAATCCTTTCATATTCTATCATAGAAATACATTGTTTTGGGTTGTCGATAAGAATCAATATCTCCAACCTTTAACCAAAGCCGAGCTAAAGGACTCTACGACCTAACTCAACTTGTCTTAGCTCATGAGCCACTTAAGGACGAAGACTTCTTTAGTGATGGAGGTTTGGTGCACTTCATCTAACCTGAATACTAGACAACAGTCATTGTCAAGACAACCACTAACCTACCTTAAGATAGGACAACAAACTTCAAGATGCCAAACGACCTAACTTCAAAAGTACCCATCATCAAGTGGACATACTCAACCTCTTGATCTGACCCATATCAAGACATAGCTGACTGTCCTGTAGTTCACTTGATCCTTTGTCAAGCTGTCAAACTTGGTTGCTAAGTTACTTGAGATCCCTAAGTCCTTAGTCATTATGACCCAGCTGAGCCTCTTCTTTTCCCATCAGAGCTTCCTACTTGGAGTTAACATGTGCTTCTAGCTCCTGGTCCTATGATAATTCTTTAACAAATTTCATTTTTTCTTTTATCCATTTTAACCCTTTTAGCATGTATATTAAGAATCTCATGTGTATTAATTTTTAATTTACCTTTTATCTTTTCTACTCTCGTAACCTTAGTGGTTGAGTATATAAGGCCTTCTTCTTATAGTTGTAAGATGATAATCTAATCATTAATACAAAATATTCCTATTTCTTTAATGACACACTTCTTTCTTTAGCTCTTATTTAACTCTTTTAGCAAGAGTTAATGGCGAATGACCCTAGTGAACAGCTTGTGTATCATATCAAGTATTCAACCACTTGAGCTAGAGCTCTACTCAACTTTCCTTGAATCAAACTCAAATAGATATTAAGTTGAATTGAAGTAGCTTATGAGTTGTGCGACTAGTTTATAACTCTATTGGGGTATGGGACCTTAGCTTAATTGAAATAGTTATAATTGGTGGTTCTCGATTTTCTAAAATAAAGAATTGGAGCTAGCATCATGTACCCCAGTTTTGGAGCCAATTGCTTAGAATTGGTAGGTCTGGTTCTAAGTCATTGTTTCATGACCCAAGACCATGAATATGCTTTTCTACCTTTTTTAGTTTTCCTCTTTCAAGTATCTGGTTCTAATTATATAAGTATTAGTAATTCCACTTTAGTTGATTGTTCTTATTCCCACTTGTTATTAAGTCGTTAAAGTGAAAGAACACAAAGTTTACTCATGTATTCAATTAAAAATGCATATGTGGGAACATTATTATTGTTAAAAGATGTTATGATATAAGAATTAAAATGGATATTAGCATTACCCATACATGAAAAGTTACCTAGTAACACGACATAAATAATTAAAATGTAGCTTATCATTGTTAATGTTAATATTTTTCATACATTACAAAGATTTACATATAGTCTTGTATTCGATATTCTAATCACTGTTATTTTTTGTTTTCATGAAAATTCCAACCTATTAGATCAAGTGAATGGGTTAAGCCTATCACAAAAGTCAAAAATTGAAAAGAGATGAAGAAGAGAACTACTTTGATGCCACATTGATTTCACTACTAGCATTGTACAATAGAATATAAGAAATTATGGTTTTTTGCATGAAATATTCACAGTTAAAAAAATATTGCAAATTTTGTTGCTATCTCTTTTTGTAATGCATTTTATATTGATTATGTGTGAGTATTTATTATTCCTATCTTCCATAAATTTTCTCCACTCCTCATGTTGGTCATTTTTCAAACTTTGGCATCAATTAAATCTTTGTTGAGTGGTACAAATGTTCAAAAATGTGTTTAACATAGAGTATATTTAAGGAATTGAAGAAAATATACAAAAGATGAATATATTGACAAAGATAGTGTTGGCTACCACTTATAAGCAACCAATAGAAGGGAGGGCCAAAAAATGAGATGGTCTGACTATTTGAAATGCATATTTAATTATATATATTTTCCATGCATTCCATCATAAGCTTAGACATACCATTTAAGTCTTGTACATGAAATAAATGTTTCATCATAGTAGGTGATATCTTTGTCCAATTCATCATGACTTTTTTTTTATTTGATTGTTATGACCTATTTTAATAACTTGAGGTTTCTAAAAAGATGATACAAAAGCACCACTTGAAGACATGCATGCTAATGCACATTGTAAAACTGATATTATAGATAATTTTTTAAATTTATGAATGCATGGAAAATATGATTTCACAACAAATTTATTAATTGTTGTGTCATAGAAGGAGGCATGTATGTGAATATGCATGCTTTTATAGGTACAAATTACATGAGTAAGTGTATGCGATTTATAGAATTTTAATGCGTGTGTGATATGTGCTTCTATAAAATTAGTATATGCATGTTTATGTTAAAGTGCCATTTGTAAATGTGTAGGTTGTCAAAATTGTAATCTTACTCTTAAAGCTCTACAAGGTCTTTTTTAGAGTTAAATTGGGTATAATATCGTTTTTGTATAGAATTGTGGTGGAATTATGGGTTTAAATACATGATTCTACAACTTTCTCATTTTTCCCATTTCATGTAAGTTTGTGTGATTCTATATGATTTTATTCCATTTTACTTGATTTAGGTCTAATGAGCTGTCAAAACTTTGAAAAGAAGCTAAGCTTCCACAATTTAGAGCAAGCCATCAAATCATCAATAAAATGACACTCATAATTGTTTCTTTAATTTGAATTGATTATATTATTACCTTCATCATTGAAGAACTCTCATTAAAGATGAATAAATAATTGAGAAAGAAAATATATTTAAGTGATAGAATGATGATTGGTTGAGTATCCTTTCAGGTGTAACAGAAAAATGAATGTAATATTATTATGCAAAAAATTGTTACGCTCATAAATGTGAAGTGTCATGGCTTATAGAATTATTATTAACAATAATTTGGAGATTTATGAAATTAATTGCTACTCACTTGGCTTGTTTCATTCCTCCCTTATTTGTTACAAAACTCTTGCTATGCAGTTCATTTCATTTTTTGACCTTATAATAGCAATGCAATGGGAATTGCAATTACTTAAAAATATGGAACTATAGTTCTTTAATCCTTTCTTATAATTACAATTCCATGCAAGGGTCATCCTTTTTCCTAAATTAACCTCATCATATATTTAGAGTGACAAAAAATCCCTCTCTCCATTAAACAAATCTAGTCATCTTCTTTGTTGTGCTCAGTTCACCATTAGCCACAACCAACACTAATTACCACTTGATTTGACCATTGACTATCACTCTTGAGTACAACCACCATTGTTAATCGCCTTATGCTACTCCATGACTAAAAAAAATTTCCTAAGACTTTCAAACATCATCAACTATTGCCATTATTATCAATCAAAGACCATCAGGACCCGTTTAAACCGCAACATTGAATTTCTCTAACCTTTGAAAATCAATCACTAACCACTTAAAAATCTTTTGCTACCATAGATTTTCCAATTTTGATTAGGGATTCCATTCTAACTTAGGGTAAGGGATTTTCAATCTTGATTAGGATTTTGATTTGGGTATATGGATTAGGGACATTTTGGACGTCTTTTTAATTACTTATTCAAACTTCATTCATCCATCTATTCTTTTAAGTAAACATGGTAATGGTAATTCGATAATAGTTAACTAATAATGTAAGAAGCATTCACCGTCTATTACAACTTTATTCCATCCCCTTATTCCATTCAATGAGGTGAATAACTTATAATATTATTAAAGATAAAGTACAAATCGATACTTTAGATGACTAACAATGTTGATTATGATAAAGATATGGAAAGTATTGGTAGTAGTAGCAATAACAATGTTGGTATTGAAGATAATGATAACAACAATTATGATTATGATTAGGAGAGCTTGTAATTATTTTAAGAGTAAAAGTATCAAATATGAACTTGAATTATTGAGCATTTGCAAAGAGTTGGCTTAAGTTTTCATTTTTGATAATAAATGACTTAGGTTTCTTAATTTTATGTTGATTATAATACAATGATTCATGACATTTTTCTATTGGTTGATGTAATTATTAAATAATATTAATATATTTTAATTAAAAAAGAGAAATTAAAAAAGAAAAGAAAGAAAGAAAGAAAAAATAATGAAGTGTTTTCTACTAACCTAAAGGTTAGGGGTGGCCGGAAAATGACTAAACATAAATGTGGGTTACGACCAAAAGTAAATGTAGGTTGTACGACTCACACAATAGTAGCCACCCACCATCACCAACATTTAAATTAAAAGAAAGAAGAAGAAAGTCCTAAAATATAAACAATCATTAATGAGTTAGGTGTCTTGAATTTGACTCGTTTAGGTTTTACTACTTTTTTCCTTTTATTTTTTACAGTAGTAACTACCCCTTACCTTAAAGTGGTTGATAAGTGGTCTTAGTAGCCAGTACTATCTTTTCTCTTTTGTTTTCTTTATTTTTTTAGTTTCTTTTTCTTCTTTTCATTTAATTTATGCAATTTAAAGATTTTCTTAATCATATTATTAACTTGAATTGTTTAAATAATAGCATCAACCATTGAAAAGATGTTACATGTCTTATGATTTACACAAGAGAGAAGAACATGGGTTATGTATTTGTTAAATAGAAAAACTCATGTTACTTTTTTGCAAAACATGCATCTCACTTTTTTGTAATATATCCTAGCTTTGATGATGGTAAGATAGTTGATGATTGATGTTTATTTAGTATTTTATCATAACGACTAATATTGTAATATAATTCACATCAATATTAATATTTATATCTTATTTTTATGAATAAACATAACGATTTATTCTTGAATAATTATTATAAAACTTACACTATCAATAAAATTTATGTTGAATTTCTTCATTTATATGATGTATTTTAAGTTTATAAAACTTTTATTAACATATTAACAATTTTCAATAGCTAGTTTACACAAATGGTAAAAACTTACATTTTTATATTTTAGTTTTACATCTTGTACTTATAGAATCTCTAACGATTCTAGATAGAGTCGTAACTATAGCAACCCTATTTTCTGTGTTTTTTATTTTTTGTTTTCTTTTAGCATGTGAGGTGATGGGCAAGTGTAGGTGATTTACTTTACAGTATCACTATGATCCACCAATTCCATAGTTCCAAATAAAATCCTAGATTTAGCTAAATCAAGAGTCGACCCTTGCCTGGCTATAAATTGTAGCATGAAATCTATGTTCGCAACCCATAATGAACATAAGATTTCCACTATAAAAAGGTTATCGATAAGATTTTTAAGAGACATTACCATGGAGTAAGCAATTCAAGACCTAAAGGATAAAGTGTAAGCTAAAAATGATGAAAATTATAATTTTAATAATGTGCTAATATATGTTGAGTTTACTTATCTTAGACATCAATCTTAACATCATACTTATGTGTCGCAATCTAAAATATAGTGATTAAGATTATATTAATAGATGGAATTTTTCTTTCTTTGTGTTTATTTATTTATTTTTTGGTAAGTACACATAATGGAAGTATACCTTCAAAGTTTAGCAGTATTAGTATTAGCTTATATATATATAGGAGCCCTATTTATAAGTTTAAAAATGATAGTACAATTTCTCGATTGCTTAAGGATAGCTTTTAAATCATTAATTACTTTCTCTTCATGCTTCTTGAAAGGATGTGAACACTATATAACCATCTCCTTAAGAACCTTGGCACTAGTAAGCAAAACCACCAAGACTATCATCTCCTCTTCAACACAATTGAACTTGCAAATTGGTGATTATCAAGTCGGGTTTTTCATCCTCTCGATTCTTTTATAAAATTAAGTTTTCTTTAAATCGATCAGTACTAAACTCTACCCGTTTAATACCAATCCTTAATTTCGGTTTAAAGAAAATCGTTTTTTGGATTTTAGAAACAATTTTGGAGTGACCACCTAACCGGAATTGGGAAAAACAGTTAAGTTATAATCAATTGAGTAGATTAGTTATAACTTAGCCACTTTTCTAATGATTAAAACCAATTTTATAAAACAATTTTTGAAACCAGAGATCATGGGTCTAGGGATTAGGAATTTTAAATTTTTATGGGTATCATTAACTTTCTAAATTTAACTTTAATATTTAAAAATCACCTTTTAATTTTAATAAACAAAACTCAGTAATTAGTTATTCTAATTGTATAAATGAAGTAAACAAGGAAAATTAGTTTTTTTTTTTTATATTTTTATCGTCTCCTTGTGGGTGTTTACGTACTAGCTATTTGGGATCAGACATATGTAGTTTTTTTTTTTTTTTTGAAAATTTTAGCGAGTGATTTTGTTTTATAAAAAAAAAACGGTCATGTTTACATTTTTAGTTTAATTTGGTTTATTTAAGAAAATTTTTAAGAAAAAGGGTCATATATTGGATTTTTTTATTATTTTTGGAAAATTCTAAAATGCCGTAAATTTGAATATGGATTGGTTTATTTTTTCTTATTTAGAAAAAAACATTTTTCTAGGAGATAAGATAATTATTCATTTACCAATCTACATATTTTTATTTTATTTATTTTTTATCCTATATTTTTTATTTATTTTCATTATACTAAAAAAAAAAACTAAAAAAACTTTTTTTTTCTCTTTTTTTATATTCTTCTCTATTTCTTTTTTTTTTCTTTTCTTCTTTTTCTCTTTCCTTTTTCCTCTTTTTTTTTTCACCTTTACAATTGCATATTACAATAAATGAGTAAATAAATAAATAAATCTAATCAAAACTAATTCGAACTAGGAGGGATGCATGGGTCGGATCGAGCATTGGGTTGGATTTGGATTGGGTTCAGATCGACTTTACTGGATTCGGGTTGGGCTTCCATAGCAACAGTAATGGCAACGTGATTCGACTTGTTACAGCTACCAAAACAAATGGGTGAGGAGTGTTTTGTGTATTTTTTATTAAGGCTAAGGGGGGTAAGCAAAGTGCCATGGTGGTTAGAGGCTGTTTAAGTAGTGGTTGGGTTGTTGGGTAGTGGAGGTGGTGATGTTTCAATCGTGCATTGGTTGTTGGAATATGGTGAAGGGTTAGGGCTGGTGTTTTAGGTGTTAAGGAGCTTAGCTATGGATTTAATTTGGGGCTAAGGTAATGGTTTGAGAGGGGGTGGTTATGGTGGTTAGGGTTTGGACCTTGGTGGTTCGGTGGTGTCGTTGAGGGCTATGATAGGGTGGTTGGGCTATGTAGCTTATACGATGGTGGAGCTAGCTAGGGTGGTGGCGAGTTAGAGAGAGAGAGATTCAAAGAGAGAGAGATTGAGAGAGCTACAGCTTAGAGAGAGAAAACGGGAGAAAGAAGAGTGAGAGAGCTCGTAAGTGTTTTTGGGTGGTTCTTTGTGTCCAATGAACTCCTTCAACACCCAATTTATACTCAAATTCAACCTAGAAACATGGAAAGCTTAAATCGGAATTAAATGCAAATGGCCAAAATTACAGCTTTTTTCCAAATTTTGGAGCTCGGTTTAATTGTATTAATGTACGAATTTAGACATGTTCTTGTATTTGATTTAAAGAAGGCCATGTCTAGTTTGCAATTTTGCCATTAATTTGGCAAAATTGCAGTTTAAAAGGGGTAAAAAATGATGACAAAGAGAGCTAACCGGTTGTGTTTAAGGTGAGAAAGCTTGGGGAAAAAGAAGGAAAATGAGGGAAAGAGGGGAGAAAAAGAAGGAAAGTACTGATGTAGTACCATGTTAGCTGACCTAATTAACCCTGACGTGCTATGTGTCATTACGTGACATGTGGTGATTAACGTGGCTTGCCACGTGGTACCACATCAACACATTATCTAATCCCAACCTACCACATGCCAAGATATGTGATATAATCAAATCTTAACAGGTCGTAGTCCCTAATGTGATGATAAATAAAAAAACTTTCTATGCTCTCTAAGATTCGAACCCAAAACCTTATGCTCAATACCCAATGTAAGTCCATGTGTTTAACCATTAGGTTGTTGGCCTGTGTTTTATTCATATGTGTAATTAAATTGTACATATTGACTAGGTGAGTCAAGGCTAGATTCAAATTTAAACTTAAGCCTAATGGCTCATCTTTCAAACTTATTTTAAAAATCTATCCAATTAAATTATTATTTTCTAAAATCTTTTTTTTTTTCAATTTTCCTATTTTTTTATAATTTTCTAAATTTTTAAACTTTAATTTCTAAACTTCTTATTTTTTAGGGTTTCTTTCTACACTTCCTATTTTTGGTACTTTTTTTAAAATTTCTTATTTTTTGTGTTTTTTCTTATTTTTGAATTTTTTTTTGCATTTTCCTAAAATTCTTTTTATTTTCTAAATTTCTTAATTTTTTAAGTTTTCTTTAATTTCATATTTTTTGTGTTTTTCCTAATTTAGAGCCTATTGAGAAAAGAAAGAAAAATAATAAAAATAAAAATAAGGGAGGCAAAAATTGGGTGTCTATAGTGATGCTCTTCAAATTTGAGAAACTTAGAGGATAGGGACACAACATGGTAGCATTATTTAAACGCCTTCTTGTTAGTTTTATTCCCTTAAAAATCATCAGTGAATATAATTTATTGCAATAAGGTGAAATTTAGGTGGTTGGTGACTAAACAATAATACATGAGTGGACACGCTACCATGTATAATATTATAGTGTCAAAGTAAGGAAACTTTGTGTAGATTGCCAAAGGTGATTTAAGATCAAAATTGAACTTTAGTCCTAGAAATCTCAATCTTGTAAGGTTGTTGAATGTAAGAAGGACGTCAATGAGCTCTTTGCTTTTGTAAAGAGCTTGATAGCAAAGATAAAACTATAAATCTTCTATAGCCAACACACCTTAAAGGTTGTATAACATCAAGCAAACTTCAATCTATTAACAGAATGTAATGTAACTGCAAAGATGTACAAAGATAGCCGTCATACCTTAATAACAGTAGAACACAAACTCAAAGATTTCATGTTACATAATGTAACACCCTAGAACCTGGAACGCCACAGATTGCCATATGTTCCTAGTCTTGTAATGACACATTAGGCTCTAAAAACTACAATTATATTTCAAACTTGACATTTAAAACCACCAACATCGGTATAAAAAAAAAATCTCTCATTTCATAGAAGTTAAACTCCATAATTCGTACTCCATAAGTACCAACAAGATTAAATAACTCTTTTTGTCTTTCATAGCATAAATAACATAAATAAAATCAAACAACTAATACGAATGGAAATTAAAAGATAGAAGAAGTCTCATCCACAGTTTCATTTCAATCTTTATTACTACTTCTAATATAGTTGGCTATTGTTATGATAATAGTCTCCAAAATCGATATCCGGGTAGTACTAACTATCATTCCAATCTTTAACTCTAGCATTCTCTTAACCAGCATATTCTTCATAAACATCATTATGACATGTAACTAAGAAAAAGAAATAATATAATGAGCTGAAGCCCAGTACGTAATACACAACCACATATATGTGATCAAATGATTTATATTCACATGCATAGAAATGCAAAATAAGTAAATCACACAATTCATTTAATTACCTTTGTTTTTAAAATCAAACACACAACACATAATAGTGGTCCTTATGACCCGTTCACATCACAATCGTATCACAACCAAGCGTTTAGGCATACCTCCTCTTCATGCCTTTCTATAACTTAACATTGGGTATGCCTCTTGAGGCCTCTCTACAACAACCTAGATCTATCTTAAATCATTTCCATGTGAGACCCTATAAGGGATAACGTATTACATAAATCATTGGGGTTGCTCCCTAGTGATTTTCCACTACAGGCCCCTAGGATGAGCCAAACATAAGCAAAACGGTGACATTTAAGTCGGATGTACATTTAATTTATGTAATATTTGCTATCCTATCACTTACATGAAACAAGCACATATTACGTACTTGAATATTTGGGATCTGTTACCAACATATTAAGCCTAACTTTAAATCCTAGAAATATTAAATACTCATCAAACTCCTTTAAATATTGAATAAATGATGTCTCCTAGCTAAAACTCACTTTTAAACTATATAAATCTCCTTCAATTCACTGAATGATACATTAAAGGGGTTTACTTTAGAAGTAACAAAGGAATAAAACAAAAGAAAAGGAAAAACTTAACTTAAAAGAGCAAAACCTATAATATAATCAAGGACACGATTGTGTCTTTTTGGCCTTGTAACTTACTGACTTACTCTTCATTACTATAAGGGACATGATTAGGGATACAGTTGTATCTTTTGGTCATATAACTTTCTGATCTATCAGCCTAGATCACCTATTATAAAGGACACAACTAAGGATACGATTGTGTCTTTTAGTTGTGTAACTTTCTAGTTTATCAACTCACATCACCTACTGCAAAGGACATGGTTGTGTTTTTTGGTCATGTAACTTTTTGGTCAAATTTTTTTCTTCTTCTTCTTCTTCTTCTTTTACCTAAACGCTTCTCTAACTCAATAATAACATTACACAACTCCACATCATAAACCCTTGATTCAAATCAACATAACCCTTCCAAAATCCACTTCTATAATGTTTTTAATTAAGATGGCAAAATTAAAACTTGTTAAGAATTTAGGAAATTTGGCGATTCTAAGGAATACAAAAGAATCACCTTAATCTCAACGATCCTTTAGAGTTTCTTGCTTTTCCTTAACCAATTACTCATAATCTCAAACAATTAAAATAAAATCTTAGTTTCTAAAAGAAAGAAAACTCAAAATGGCAAATCCATCTTAGCTTACCAAGGTCTTCTAGGGTTGTGTTCCTCACATGAACTACTCTTACTCTTAAGGGCTTATGATAATTGTAGGAGAGAAGTCTAAACTTATAGTGTGTAAAGAGTCCAATTGTGCACTAATTATGTTAGATTTTATTTTAACCCTTTTTTTAAATTTCCAATATCACCCTTCATTAATCCATGGCTTAAGACCTTAATACCCTCTTCCATAAAACTTAATTATCCTTTTGATTTTATTAAGATTTTTATTATTTAATGACTCCTTTTTTCTCTTTTTTTTTTTTTTTTTTTTTTTGCTCGGGCATTACATTCTCCACTACCCCCTCGAGAAGACTTTTATCCTCGAAAATTACCTAATTCTTAGAATAGTTCAGGATACTTCTTTCTTATCTCTTCATTTAACTCCTAAGTGGCTTCTTGTTTAAGTTGGTTTGACTACTGTACCTTGACATAAAGGATTGTCCTTCTTCTCAGTACTTGATTCTTGGTATCTACGATCTTTATAGGTAGCTGTTTTTTACTCTTGCTTTGGATTTTCCACAAACTTCCTTAACATTGAAGCATGGAAGACATCATGAACTCCTTCTAAAATTAAGGGTAAAATCAATCTATAAGTTGTCTTGCCAATCCTTTCCTATACTACATACGGTCCCACATATCTTAGGATTAACTTCCCTTTCAGTCTAAACTTGTTAATTCCTTTAATTAGAGAAACTCTCAACAGTACGTTATCCTTAACCTGAAATTCCAAAGGTTGTCGCCGCTTGTCTAAGTAACTTTTTTAGCAACTTTAAGCTGCTTACATTCTTTTCCTAATAATTCTAACCTTTTCTACTACCTCTTGCACCAACTCTAGCCCCAAAAGTTACCTTTCTTCTACCTTATCCCAATGAACGGGCAATCTACACTTTCTTCCATATAAAGCTTCATATGGAGCCATTTGTATAGTTGCCTGATAGTTGTTATTATATGCAAACTTAGCTAATGGAAGATGTTCACTCCAGCTACCACTAAAGTCTAAAGTATAAGCTCATAGCATATCCTTTAATATCTGTATTGTTCGATCGGACTGTCCATTGGTTTGAGGATGGAATGTCATACGAAACTATACTTTAATATCTAGAGACTTTTGCAAACTTTTCCAAAACCTGCTTACGATTTGCGTATCTCTATCAAAAGTTGTTGTGACTGGAATCCTATGCAGTCTCACTATCTCTTGCACATACAACTTGGCCAGCCTCTCCAATTTGTAATCTAACTTTATAGGAATAAAGTAAGCAATTTTTGTCAACCGATCTACTATTACCCATACCGTATCATGCTTTTCCTTAGTTCTAGGAAGATGCATGACAAAATCTACGGTCACATGTTCCCATTTCTACTCTAGTGTTGGCGAAGGTTGCAATTTACTAACTAACCTCTTATGTTCAATCTTTACCATCTGCTACATGGTACACTTAGAGACATACTCCACAATTTCTCGCTTCATGTTGTTCCACCAGTAGTGCTTCTTTAAGTCCTTATACATCTTATTACTCCTAAGATGAATAGAGTACCTAAAGTAATGAGCTTCCCACAAGATTTCTTGCTTCAACTCTTCCTGGTTTGGCATAGATAATCTATTCCCATACCTTAAGATACCTTCAGCATCAATGCTAACTTTAGTTGCTTTACCTTGATCTACTTTACTCTTGATTTCCTAGACACCTGCATCTTCAAATTATGTAGCTTTTATTCTATCTACAAGAGTCAGTTGAATGTGCAGATTTGCTAGTTTGGCCCTTACCTATCGCATCACTAATTCTAACTCTAATATGCACATGTCTTCTAGTAAAGGCTTCTACGATGTGATCAGTGTTGCTATGTTACCTTATTTCTTCCTACTAAGAGCATATGCCACCACATTAACTTTACCTAGATGATATTAAATGTTTATGTCATAGTCTTTAATTAACTCCAACCACCTCCTTTATCTTAAATTCAACTCCTTTTGGGTGAAGATGTATTTCAAACTTTTATGATTAGTAAACACTTGACATCTTTTCCCATATAAGTAATGTCTCCAAAGTTTTAAGACTAAGATAACTGTTGCTAACTCTAAGTCATAAGTAAGATAATTCTTTTTATATGGTTTTAGTTGTTGAGATGCATAAGCAATTGCTTTCCCTTCTTGCATTAAAACACCCCCTAATCCCTTCCTAGAAACATCACTATAAATAACATACTTCTTGTCGCATTGTGGCAATGCTAAAATTAGGGCTATCACTAATTTCTCTTTTAATTTCACAAAACTTGCCTTACACTTATCATCCCAGACAAACTTTACTCCTTTCTAAGTTAACCTGGTAAGAGGTGCTGCTATCTTAGGAAAACCTTCGACAAATCGTTTGTAATAACTAACCAACCTAAGAAAGCTTCTAATTTCAATCATCGTTTGAGGTCTTGGCCAATCCTCTACTACTTTAACTTTTTTTGGGTCAATAGAAATACCCTCTTTATTTACAATATGTCAGAGAAAAGACACTTGCTTAAGTCAGAACTCGCACTTCTTGAACTTAGCATATAATTTCTCCATTCGCAACGTGTTCAACACAATCCTCAAATGCTCCTCTTGACTTTTTGAATATATTAAGATGTCATCTATAAAGACAACTACAAACTTATCTAGGTAATCTCGAAAGACCCTATTCATTAGATCCATGAATGTTACTGGTGCATTTGTGAGGCCAAATGGCATCACTAAAAACTCATACAGACCGTAGTAAGTTCCGAATGCTGTTTTTTGAATATTCTCTTCTTTGATCCTCATTTGATGGTATCTTGATCTAAAATCAATTTTAAAGAATACCTGAGCTCCTTGTAACTGGTCGAACAAGTCATCAATTATGGGAAGAAGATAATTATTCTTCACAGTCGCTTTATTCAGCCCTTTATAATCTATACACAATCTCATGCTTCCATCCTTTTTGTTAACGAAAAGCATTGGTGCTCCCCATGGCGACAAGCTAGGCCTAATGAAACCTTTCTGCTATAATTCTTCTAAGTAAGTTTTTAATTCCATCAGTTCTACTAGTGCCATTCTATGTGTAGACTTTGAAATTGGCTTTGTACTTGGTATTAAATTGATACCAAACTTGATCTCTCTGGCTGGTGGCAAACTAGGTAAGTCATCCGGAAACACTTCTATAAACTCATTCACTATTGGAACTTCTTTGATTTTCTTATCATCACTTGCCTCTACAGTTAAGGCAGCTAACCTACTCTTACCCCATAATTCATATGTAGGGATACCTATCAACTTTTGAACTTTTAACTTTAAGAAGAATTGCTCTTCTCCTGGGGGATCAAAATACACCACCATGTTATGGCAATCTATGGTGGTATGATACTTGGATAGCAACTTCACTTTAAGTATTACATCAAAATCTATCATGTCTAAAACCCATAAATCTATAAGTAACACTCAACCTTGAACTTCTATGTGCACTTCTCTATAAAGTCGATCTAGCACTGCCCTCAATCTTAAAGGAGTACCGATACTTAAGGGTTCATAAAACAATTCAGGTTTTAAGTCACATGTGTGCATAAACACATTAGATATGTATGAATGTGTGGCATCCGTGTCAAATAGCACAAAAGCACTAGCAGAGTGTATAAGGAGCATACCTGCCATGGTGTCTTGTTTGGTATACGCTTGGTGTTGTGTTTGTTGAAGAGCAAACACCTGGGTTGGAGCTCTCTATCTTAGCCCTTGAAGTCTAACAGCTGGTGCTCTAACCTACGCCCTTACTAGGCATTGCACTAGAGTTTGCTGTAGAACTATAGTTGCTTTTCCTCTTACTATCCCATAATCAACTGTTTTATGGCCTCTCTGCTTGCAAATGTTGCAAAAGATTTATAGGATGGATTTCTCATTACATATTTTACTTGAATGCCCAACATTACCACAAGAAAAACAAGCCCCTTCAAGCCAATTGCATTAGCTTAACTCATGAGGCCCCATACATTGTGAACACCTTTGCATTAGGGCTATCATTGGAGGTAGAGGTAGAGGCAAGAATGGATAAGTCAGCCTAGGTTGAAAAGGCCTAACTGGAGTGGCCATAGGTCTAAGTCTAACTGGCGACATTGGGTAAATGGGTCTCTTACTTCGGTTTAGATGAGTAACACTTAGCCTTAGTCTCTTACCAAGAACTACGCTTGCCTTATGAGACTTTTGCTCTTCTCTTCTTCTCATGCACTACTCTAACCATTTGGCTCTCTCCACAACGTCTGCATAAGCCGTCAATTAAAAAGAACTTACTTCATATTGTAAGTCTGCCTCTAACCTTCTTAAGAAATGATGAGCTCATGATCAGTCATTAGCTCGAATAACTTCTGGTAAGAATTGGCTTAAGCGGTTCAACTTTGCCTCATACTCAGCAACATACTTGCGTTCTTGCTGGTAATTGTAATAGCATTCACCATAGCATCCCTTATGCTATTTGAAAAGTACTTCTTATAGAATAGGTCTTTGAATCTCTACCAATTAATTGATTCTAAACCAATCTACTCTCACTAGTCCACCATAGAGTTATTATACCTCTCAATATATAAGTAGCATAACTAACCTTTCTCTTTTCTAGCACTCTAAAAGCAGCAAAGACCTTCTTTACTTCTTCTATCCAATGGTGTGCTTCAATTGCATCCTCCTTCTTAGGGTTGAAGGAGTTGATTTGTCTAGTAAACTTATCCAAAGTAAACTGTTCTTGTTATCACCTGATAAGTACCCCTAATATGTTGTTCATAGTATGGAGTAGCCGAATACTATCCACTACATCTTGACCTTGACCTCCTTGGGGCAATTGTCCATCTTGTGGTATTTGACCACCTTGAATGGTGGCATCAATTGGTGAAAGTTGGCTACCTTGCTGCTGCCCTCCTACATTTCTCTCCATTGGAGCATTTTACTCAATTCTAGCATTATTGTTAAGTATAAGGACTCTCTTCGGTGGTATTGTACAAGAGGTATAAGTAAAAAAGGAGATAAACAACTAAATTCTAAGAAAAGAAATAAAGAAAATCTTATCAGACAGGAAGTAAAGCAAATACTTAATGTAACACAAACACTCAATAAAATAAAAAAACCACTACTTTGGTCCAAAAATTTTGCTCGTTCTTGGATTCTTTCACCCTTCTATAGATCCATCACTTATATATTCTATAGATTCTATAGATTCTTTAACCTAGGTTTTGATACCACTTAATCTGTAATGCTTCAGAACTTGGAATGCCCCAAACCACCACATATCTCTATTCCTCTAATGACATGTTAGACTTTAAAAACCACAATGAATATTTTAAACTTAACATTTAAAACCTTTAACTTTGGCGTAAAGAAAAAAAAAATCTCTCATTTCAAAAAAGTCAAACTCCATAGTTCATACTCCACAAGTATTAACAAGATTAAAGGACTCTTTTATCTTTCATAGCAAAAATAACGTAAATAAAATCAAACAACTAGTATGAATGGAAATTAAAAAATAGAACAAGTCTCATCCATAGTTTCATTTCAATCCTTATTATTACTCCTAATATAATTAGCTATCGTCATGATAATAGTCTCCAAAACCGATATCCAAGTAGTAATAACCATCATTTTCATCTTCAACTCCAATATTCTCATAACTAGCATACTCTCCATAAATATTTTTTTCATAGATATCATTCTGACCTGTAAATGGAAAAAAGAAATAACATAATGAGCCGATACCCAGTACGTAACACATCACCACATATACATGATAAAACGATACATATTCAAATGCATGAAAATACAAAACAAGTAAATCACACAATTCATTTAATTATCTTTACTTTTAAATCAAACACACAACATATGTTAGTAGTCCTCATAACCCGTTCACATCACAATCGTATCATAACCTATCATTTGGATGTATCTCTTCAAGCCCCTTGATAACTTAATGTTGGGTATGCTTTTTCAAGCCTCTCTATAATAACCTAGATCTACCCCAGATTATTTCCATGTGAGACCCCATAGGGGATAATGCGTTATATAGATTATTAGGGTTGCTCCTTGGGGATTTGCTACTACGGGCTCCTAAAACGAGCCAAACACAATTAACACGGAGACATTTAAGTCGAATATATATTTAATTCATGTAACATTTGCTATTCTATCACTCACATCCAACAAGCACGTATCATGTACTTTAATATTTGTAATTAGTTACCAACGTATCAAGCTTAACTTTAAATCCTATAAATAATAGATACTCATCAAACTCCTTTAAATATTGAATAAACAATGTCTCTTGGTTAAAACTCACTTTTAGACTATTTGAATCTCTTTAAATTCACTGAATGATACATTAAAGGGGTAAGTAACAAAGAAATAAAACAAAAAGAAAATGAAAAACTTAACTTAAAGGAGCAAAGCCTATGACATAATTAAGAACACGATCGTGTCTTTTTTGTTATATAATTTACTGAGTTACGATTCATTACTAAAAGGCACACAACCAAGGATACAACTAGGGACACAGTCGTGTTTTTCGATTGTTTAACTTTTTGATCTATTAGCCTACATCACCTATTACAAGGGATACAACTAGAGATATCAGCTTACATCACCTACTGCAAAGGATATGATTAGGGATACAGTTGTGTCTTTTGATCGTGTAACTTTTTAGTCAATATTTTTTTTTCCTTCTTTTTCTTCTATCCAAACTCCTCTCTAAACCAACAATAGTACTTCACAACTCTACATCACAAACCCTTGATTCAAACCAACATAAGCCTTCCAAAATCCACTTCCATAACGTTTTTAATTAAGATGGCAAAATTAAAACTTGTCAAGAATTCAAGAAATTTGAGAATTCTAAGGGTTACATAAGAATTACCTTAATCTTAATGATCCTTTAGAGTTTCTTGCTTTTCCTTAATTACTTGTAACCTTAAATGATTAAAATAAAATTTTAGTTTTTAAAGGAAAGAAAACTCATAATGGCAAACTTACTAAGGTCTACTAGAGTTGCGTTCCTCACACAATGAAGAGCTGCTGAACCTTGTACCTAATTGCGGCAATACCAAAGGTCTGTATGGGGGATGAATCACGATGAATGAACATTCTATCGATAATGTTCCATAAACGGCCGACCGTAATCCTGTAAATAGAAGGATAGCGAAAGTCCAGGTTAGGCATACGGTACCACAAGTACTTCCACCTTTTCGATGGTACACTCGTTATCACAGCACCTTTTGCAGGAAGCCGGGAAAGAATGCGTAAAAGAATCACATCAGGCAAATCATCCAACCTCGTGCCATGACTAGCATCTCCCTTCGACTTCCAGCGTTTCGCCGCCTGTAGTAAAGATTCGGTGCCCATCATTGCAATGGGACATCCTATCACACCATCATAAAAATATTATTGAAGGTTAATATATCGATCCATTTGACAGTATCTCAATTCACGAAAATATTTATATGGATTAGAGTCCATAGAACGCATAGAACACCTGCCTACATCATATCTGGCACGGTACGGTCCAGCACTATTAGTCACGATTTTAGTAAGTATCTGTAGCACAGCACGTGTTGGGAGGTTTCTATGGCTGGATTTTCACTCAACGGAAAATTTTATAATTTTATCCTTTTCTTTTTATAGAAATTTAGTTTACGATTTGATTATTGAATATCTTATTATATTAACTTTTATGATAATTTAAATGGTGATCATAGTATCTTCTTAATATTTAGATGTGGTGAAATTATAATAGTAATTATTGTTGTTCAAAGAAATTTTAAATTTTATGAGATTAATGAAAAATATCTATTAGAAATCAGGGTGGTTATAAGAACCCATCTCCTTTTTATTATGCATGATAATTCTCTGTAAATAAAAAGAGGAGGCCGGGTTGAAGCAATTAAATGAATGCTATACAAAATATTGCAAGTACACCAAAGGTGATATATAAATTATAGATGAGAAATTGCATAAATATATGCTCATACAAAACATTTAGAATGCATATTTAGATTAAAGTTTTAAATACTGATCGATCATTTTTTTTTTCCTTCTCTCGAAAGTTAAAATCTCTATTGTTTTTGGGAAAAAAAAAAAATCTCTAAAACGCGAAATCTCTTTGACATGAAAGCAAGACCTGTACATCAGTATTATAGATTCCTGTTTTTAAAATCTAATATCTTACACTCATGTAACTTTGCATACGTAGTGGTTGCTTTTTAGTGGCCACCGTCTGATGACAAAGCAAACATGACATATATAACTATATAAATTGAAACTTTTTTTTTTTTTTTACCCACAACAGAGAGAGAGAGATACGCATTAACCCACTTTAGAGAAAATGTCCTTATTAATTGCTTTATTGAAAATTAATGAACCATGGGAGTGCATAACCATCTCAAAAACTGAATCCCCAGATGTACCTTCCAATTATGGGATTTGGTCATTTATGGAGAGAGAGCATCGGTGGACGATTTGAAAAAAAGAAAAAAAAAAAAGTAATAGCAATTTCTACAATACAAAATGCATAGATAAATAAATAAACAATAACCCACAAAACATAACTAATCCAACATGAAAAAAAAAAAAGTGAAAACCCACGTTAAACACTCTTAAGCGACTCTCTTTTGGATGCATACACTGGCAACATATAAATTCTATATTTAGCGTACCTGAAACCAAAAATTTCATAAAATAAAAAAATTGTTGGTAATTTAATCACATAATGAAGCAAAATTATATAAAAATAGCGGGATAGTGAATAATAAACAAATGAATAATCTTAATAAGAGAAAGGAAGTAAGCATTGTGAAATCATTGTTGACATGAGCAAGGCTAACTTTGGTGATGTTTTTGAGAGTGTTACATGGTCTCCTCCATATTTTTAAGTGTGTCCATATCTTATTTTTTTCTTTACTAGAGATGAAAATAAGAAAAAAATTGTGTCTCCATGTTTCCTCTTTCTCTCCTAAGCTCTATATCTATGGATTGAGTAGCCTCTAATTATGGATCCTTTTTACCTGATTAATCTCTCGTTAAGAAGAGAGGGAAAGATAACATGAATCTTCATAATAATCTCTCTCTCTCTCTTATTTGTAAAGGAAAAAAAAGAATCTAGTGTGTGCTATTCTCTTCAAATGATATATATATATATATATATATATATATATATATAAAAGATGGACAATTTAACGGTGGTTTTTGAGAAAATTGTACTCATAAAAGATATCAAAAAGGTACTAATTTGAAAATATAGCGTAATGATATGATCACAAAAAAGTTTCCAGAAGTATATATTATATGAGTAGTTTAATTTATTGCCATGTAGAAGTAATATTTTATGGGAAAGAATCTTCATTTATAATAATAATATTAACTTGAGCTTTCATAGAGAAAAACAACAAATTTTGTGTCTTTCGTAACCACTGTTTGTGTTCATAACCAATTTATACAAAAATTTATCTGCACCTTCTATGGAGTAGGAGTACATATCGTGCTTCCAAAATGATGTCTTACTGGGGATGCATATAATTGATCCAAAGTGAAAATAGGGTCAACCAAAGCATATCCTTTTCCAACAATAAATGAAAAACGAAAAAATTGTCGATCGTCTTTAAAGCTTGATCAAGACCAAATGAGATTGTAAACCAAAATAAAACTACGGTTATTTTTCAATAGTTGCAATGGAGTACGTTTCATAGCTGGGTTCATAGTATAAACCAATTCAAATCAGAGTTTACAATTAGCTTCGGTTCACAAAATGAAACCCAATTGAATTTCGTCCACCAATGTTTGAGGGTGGGTACAAAATCTATGTTTATATCATCTATTTAACCTTACATTGATAGGCATTTTGAGTACATGGACTTAGGTCCTAAAAGCAACTAAGCACGGACTTGGGACAAGTTTCCATAATCAATATGTGTATATATTCAATTAGATATACTTGCTTAATTTAAAGCTTCAATTCAAAATATGGCAAAAGACACTTTCTTAAAATATTTTAGCCCATCATCTATAAATAGGAGAAGAAATCCCAGTCTTTCTCTCTCCTTTCCATTAGAGTTTTCACTCTTTGTCACCTATAATGGCTCCCTTTTCTTGTTTTATAGGTGTTGATAAGGCATTTTAGACTTGAACCCACTCAAGCTTATGCTAACCTAACAAAACTCATGGCTTAGGTAGCTCTCTTCTTAATCCAGCCCATTAAAACATATGGCCAACCTTAGACTAGACACATGATGTGGCTTACCCAACTATAGTAGCTTACAACGACTAGAAGAGTATAGATAAGACTGAGCGATTGTGCCAACAATTGCCTCTTACATTTATGGACCATGTCGGAATTGCATGACTTTACTACTGATAGCTTATGGACATTTCTTCTACCCATAATGGCTCTCCAACTACTATCTCCACTCCTCTATAATTACTAGACTATAACTTAATAATAAACCACTTGATACTTTGTATACTTGAGCTATACTCTACTATTTAGCATACTTACTATTCCTCTCTATACACTTCGCTAGCTTAAGCATCTCAGTAACCTCATTGAACAACACTCCAGCACCGCTCACCGTTTACTATTTTATAGGCTCTTATCATCGCGCAAAGCCTAAATTACTCTTAATCTTTACAAGCCGAAACCTAAAGACAACATTTGGCACCATCTGTAAAAAATATACCTTACTTCTTACCTAAATATACACTAAACACTCAACCCAAACCTTACCTTTATTTGTCATCATGTCTCACATTGACAACCTTAAAAAGAACCAGTTGGTTAATAACAAACCCATTAACAACTAGTCCTTAGATAGGGAGATGCATAAATAGCACTTAGAACGTATGGAGTAGCTGCTTAAGGAGTTTGTTGCCCATAAGAAGATGCTGTATGCTCTGTTCATGGTTACCCACAATCGAGCCCTTGCTGGCAATGATTAGGTAGCCAACTCCTATGTAGCACTAGTATACTCTACAATGTGCTGAGCTCACCTAGCAAGCAATGCCAACCTGAATGAGCTCTATGCTATCATAAGGATGCTCTTTGAGCAACAAGAGAGTAAGGCAGCTAATGACTCCGAGTTGCTCACCAATAACAAAACACCTTTCATTAGGGGTGTCCAAGATAAAGTCTTGCCTCCGAACAGCGAACTTTCTACCTTGGACTAATATGGTGGTACTGGTTATCCTGATGATCACCTTCTCCACTTTCAAATGGTAAACTCTATAGGCTCCTTTGATAAGCTAGATCATAAGTTTAGTCTCCACTTTAAGCCTAGCAATCGCCTATCCAAGGGAACTTCATCCTTATACTTGATTAGGTAGAGCGAAGGAGGCTCAGTGAGAATATGTAGCTTGGTTCAATAATGCTTTAGTCAAAATCCTTAGTTGGTTGAGGGTATAGCGGTACATGTTGCATAGCTCGACATTAAGCCCTCAAGGGACTTTTTCTATTTGATTGCAAATAGCAAGTTGAAGACCCTAGCCAAATTCTGGAATAAAGCCTAAAAGTACATGGACTAGAAAGATAACATCTAGGCTAGTTATAGAGCCAATTGAGAAAGGTCAGGTGGAAAGAAGGATAAGGAAAAATTGTCCGTAAAATATCGCCTTTATAGCAAAGCATCAAGCAGAGATAAGGGAGAGGGCTTAAGTAGTAAGAAGTGTCGAGCTGAGTAAAACCTACTTTTCCTTCCCATCTACACAAATCTTACACCTTTAAACCAACCTATTGCCCAAGTCTTTGCTGAGGTGCGAAACAAAGGCTTACTATAGAAACCCCCTAAGATGAGGGGAAACCCTAGTCAACTAAACTTGAACAAGTACTATTAGTTCAATGATGACTACAGTTACACTACAGAGGAATGCTTCCAGTTGAAAAATGTAATCAAATATGCTATTCATGTGGTTAATTCAGTAAGTACATGGCTAAGTAAAGGAATGATGATCGTTCCGATAATGATGAAGATAGGGCACCTCAAAGGTAGCAAACTAAGAGCCTTCAAGTAAAGTAGAATGAAGATCGTTGCAATGATTGAGCTCTCAATGATCAAGCCTCCAATGGTGTCATCAACATAATCATTAAGAGGCTACACTCAAGGAGCTGGCCGAGCACTAGCAGCTCAGCTAATGCCCCATCAAGGTGTTGGTTGTTTCTAACTTCCAGTAATTGAGCTTTCCTTCTTTAGGAATGAATACTAAGCAAAGTTCTAATCAAAGCTAGGGAGAAAAGGCAGAAGATTAACACTTCAATCTCCTTCTTTAAAGAGGGTTTGGAGGAGATAGACACTTCTCACTAAGATACCCTTGTAATCAGGGTAAGAATCATAAACTTCGAGGTCATCAAGATTATGGTTGACACCAACAGCTTTACTAACATTCTTTTCAAGTATATGTACAAAAGGATGAGGAGCAAGTTACTAGTTAAGATGAAGCTCTACCACCATAATCTCATCAGCTTCAATGGGGGAACTATCCTAGCCAAGAGGATATCATAACTCTTGACATGGAGCTTAACGATGATGACAACGTCGCTCGATGACTAGTGGAGTTCATCGTAGTTGACTACCTATCCCTTTACAATGTTATCTTAGGACAATTAAACTTACATGCTTTTAGGGTCATTACCTCATCCCTTTACCTAAAAGCTAAGTCTCCAACTCTTATTAAGGTAGGAATTTGTAGGTACGATAAGAAGCTCTCCTGAGACCTTTATGTTAAGTTCGCTAGAGCTGATGATGTCTTCACTCTAAAGATCGACCTGTAAGAGAAGTCACTAAGAGAGGTAAGTCGGGTGAGAAAACAGAAGAGGTGAAAATTGGTGCCTCTCCTAACCAATCTACTAAGGTTAGGATCGAGATCCCTCCCGAGGTGATAGTTGCCCTTCTATGGGCTAACTCAAATAGGTTTTCCTAGTTAACATCAAACATACCCAAGAGCTCCCCTAACCTGGCAACTTATAGCCTTAATATTGACACTAATGCATGGCTTGTCAAGTAGAAGAAGAGGCATGCCACTATAGAGGAAGAAGTGTGGGAAGCTGTTGAAGGTAAGCATTGTATAGGAGGAGAAGTATCCAACCTGGTTGGCTAATGTGGTGTTAGTTAAGAAGAAGTTCAAGAAGTGGTGCATGTGTTTCAACTATAACAACCTAAACAAAGCCTATCCAAAGGATTGCTTTCCTCTCCCTAAGATCGACTAGATGGTCGATTTTATGTCAGGAGACGCTTTGCTCAATTTTATGGACACCTTCTTGGGTTATAATCAGATCGGGATAGACCTAAAGGATGAAGTCCATACCTCCTTTATTACCGACTTTGGCACCTACTGCTACATAGTCATGCCTTTTGGCCTAAAAAATTTTGAGGCAACATATCAATGTATGGCGACTAAGCTATTTAAGCCCCAACTCGGGTAGAACATAGAGGTTTATGTTGACGACATGATCATCAAGAGCAAGCAGCCAGACGATCATGTTAAAGACCTACAGGAAGCCTTCGACTAAATGAGAAAGTATGATACAAAGCTAAACTCCCATAAGTGCATATTTAGGGTTAGCTCTGATAAGTTCCTAAGCTTCTTAGTCACCCAAAGAGAAATTGATGCTAACCCTAAGAAGATACAGGCCATTAGGGATAAAAATCCTCCCTCTTCAATGAAAGATGTATAGAAGCACATTGACATGGTAGCCTATTAAGTAGGTTTGTCTCTAAGAGTTTAGAAAAATGCATTGAGTCTTTCAAAATCTTTAAGAATCTAAAGGGTTTTAAATAGACTCCTTAATATGTGGTAGCCTTTAAGGAGCTGTAGAACTTCCTCATATACCCTCCCATCCTCTCCAATCTATTCTAAGGGAAGACTTGTATTTATACTTAGTCGTTAGCAATAAGGTACTCTCCTCTGTACTTGTCAAAGTAGGAGGGAGAGAGTACATGCCCATATATTATGTTAGCTATATTCTCTAAGGGCTTGAGGTTAGGTACACTAAAGCAAAAAAATTCACCCTAACCATCATCATCTCAAAAAGTCAGCTTAGGCCTTACTTCTAAGCGCACCAAATTGTAATGTTAACGGATTAGCCACTATGCATATTATTACAAAAGTTCAATGTGTCTAGACAAATGGTGAAGTATGCAATGGAGCTAAGCATGTATGGTATCCCATATCAACCATGAATGCCCTGAAGGCTACAAGTGTTGGTTAACTTTATGGTATAATACACAAGAGAAAAGAAAGCACCACTAAGGGATGACAAGCTAGTGTGGATTCATGGATCATCCACCTTGGGGGGTGGAGTTATAGGCCTGGTACTCACCAGACCGCACAAGATCACTATATGTTATGCCCTAAAGTTCGAGTTCAACATTAGCAATAACGAATTCAAATATGAGGCTTTGATAGCCAATCTTAAGCTGGTTAAGGAGATTAGTACTAAGCACCTACAAGTTTTCTCAGACATAATGTTCATTATTTAGCAAGTTCGAGGTGAATATGAGACTAAAGACAACACCATAGCAAGATACTTAGAGAAAGTGGGAAGTTTCTTAGCCGAGTTCCCTTCGTGGAACATCATGAAGATCTTCCAAATAAAAAACTTGATAGTAGATTAGCTATCTAAGCTTGCCTTCATGGAGATACAAAAGCTTGAGATGAAGAATAAGAAAATTTTCATCGAGTATTTATTAAAGAAGAGCATAACTCCAAACTTGATTGAGGTGTTAAAGCTTACGACAGCACCATTAGAGTCGAGTTACATGGACTACATCTGAAGTTACTTAGAGCAAGGTACACTCCTAGATAACAGGAGAGAGGCAAAGAAGCTAAGGTACCAAGCCACTAACTACCTGTTGATCAATGATGTCCTGTACCATAGGGGAGTCAGTCTTCCCTTGCTTAGATGCCTCCAAGTAGATGAAGGGCTACATGTCATCAAAGAGTTGCATGCCAAAGTGTACAACAACCACATCTAGTCATAAGCCTTATATATCCGAGGCCTATGGCTCGAATATTACTAGCCTACTATGAGGTAGGATGCCAAGGCCATAACACAAAAGTGCCCCCAATGCCAAAAGCATGCCCAATCAGTCATGCCTTCAACACCAATCTCCAGCCATTGACTAGTCCATAGCCATTTGCTCAGTGGGGAATTGACATCCTAGGTGCTTTCTCTAAGTCATCAGGAGGACAGTAGTAAATCATTATAGCTATTGATTACTTCATAAAGTGAGTCAAGGCTAAGATTGTAGCCAAGTTCATAGAGAGGACCATCGAGTTGTTCATTCGAAACAATATCCTCTTTAAATTTAAGCTCCCTTACACCTTTATCATGGACAATGGGTGTCAGTATGACAACCCCAAGTTCAGGGAAATCTACGCTAAGCACCACATCCTACCCCACTTTACCTCAATTGCCTACCCTCGGTCTAATAGCCAAGTTGAAGCCATTAATTGGATAATCCTCGAAAGCCTCAAGAAGAGGGTAAACTGATCTCAAGGCACATTGGCAGACAAGTTAGCCAACATTTTATGGGGATACAAGACTATCCACCGCACCTTTACCGGTAAGACTCCATTTCACCTAACATTTGAATAAAAGGTAGTCTTCCCCATCGAATTAGAACTTCCCAAAATCCGAACTTAGAGTTTCAATGCCATGATAAACAAATTCTTACTATAGGCTAGTATAGACACTATTGAAGAAATTAGAGACCTCAAATCAGCTCAGGTGGTTGCCTCTCAGCACCGAGTAACTAGATATTATGATTAAAAGGTTAGACATAAGGAATTCAAGGTTGGTAACCTAATCTATCAAAAGCTAAAAGCCACAAGCTTATGCGAAAGATAAGGAAAGTTGGCCTCTAATTAGGGTAAGAGAAAGCTTAGGGAATGGAGCATACAGGTTAGAAAGGTTAAACAGTGAGCTCATTCAAGCTCATTCAATATACTTAGAATGCTCATAATCTTCAACTCTACTTTGATTGATATGAAATCCCTTATAAATTTTATTGTCAGTCTTAATGAAAGTTCTATTCCATAAGAATTTTACGCACTTTTTATCTTTCTCCTTTCTTTTATTTTTGTATTATGTCCTAGCCTTAAAAGGTGAATGAACTTCTAACTTACACACCACTTGAGGTATAGGCAGGTTAGAACACCACTGACCTAACCCCCCTTAAGTAACATTAAGAATAGGAAACACTTCTTGCACAATTGAGGAACTCCCATTACTTGAGTAGGTCAGAATGCCATCGAACTCACCCTCCTTAGGTAACCTCAATAAAAGGAAATGCCTTATACATAACTAAGGAACTCCTACTACCTAGAAAGGTCAGAATGCCACCGACCTAACCCCCTTTAAGTAACCTCAGCAAGGGGAAACACCCCTTAGACAATTGAGGAACTCTCACAACCTAAACAAGTTGAAATGCCACTAACCTACCCGCCATCGGGTAACCTCAATAAGAGAAAACACCTCTTGTACAATTGAGGAACTCCCCTATGAGATGCATATTGACTCTGCTAATTAAGTCTAAGTATACAAGTTAACTCTACGACCAAGTAGACAAACATAAGTACGCAATGAATAAGTGTCAAGTTATGCTACTCAGCAAGCACAACTGATCAAACAAAGAAGTTAGAATATTCACAACACTAGGGAAGAGAAGGTAAAGGAAAAGAAAAAATTGAAAAAGCTAAACTTCATTACTTCAAAAGCATTTACAAGGCTAAGGACAACATCTCGGCCTACTATATAGTCTTTCTCACCTAAGTATAAGAAAATTTAAACAAGTACGAAGAAAAAAGAGGGGAGGGGATAGTAGTTTATCATTTTGGATTAGTCAGTTCTAAGAGCTCTACAAAGTCCAACACATCAATACAATCCGAGGACTGATCAACTTATGATCCCTACTCTTGAGATGTTTTGTCATGTACTGTAGAGAGAGGAGCTAAGGTCTACTGGCTTAAGTTGACAAGAGGGTCACCTTAACCTTGATCTTCCCTTGAAGCACCTTCAAAAGTGACTTCTTACTAAGCTGTCGAGGTGCATGTGCATGGAGGAGCATCTTAGGCATTCTCAGTAACAGGAAGGGTACCCTGGACTGCATCAGTTGCTTGAGCAATCGCCCTTTCCCTCACTTGGGCCACCTTCTCCTCCTTGTGAGTTAGATGATCCAACTAGTCTAGGAAGCTAAGATCATGGTCAAGGTAGTATTTAAGCACGTCCTTCCTAATGCTTCGGCCATAATTGATGGAGATGTCCTCCGGCTCTTCAATTTACTAAGGAGTTATGAAGAAATTCTCCACAACCTTCTTATAGCTACTTCACTGAGCACCCACCTACTCTCTAGCTTGGAGATGATCTCTTTAATCTCCTTAGCTTCCTATTGGAGCTCTTAGATCTTCTACTCCAGCTCAACCTTCTGACTAGTTAGCTCTAACGAAGTTGTTTTGGCAATCTCACATTTAGTCGCTTTCATCGCCAACTTGGTCTTTAGTTTAGAGATCGATGCCTTCAACTTAGCATTGTGCTGGGTGAGCTCCTCCTTAGCTTTCCTCTCTTCCTCCAATTTCTTAGAGAGTTTGGCCTTAGACTTTTGTTCATTCACCAGCTAAGCCTTGAGCTTGTCAGCCCCTTTGGTAACCTTTTCGACCTCGATCTAACCATGCTCCTCCTTTTGCAGTTGTATCTTCAGCATGGTCATCGACATATAAGAGTAATGCAAAAGCCGATTAGCCTTGCTAAACTTGTCGTAAAAATGGTTAAAGAAGTACCTTACCTTCCTTAAGCCCTTGTTTGCGATTAACACCTCCCTACGAAGACCCTTTACCTCGTTGAGTAGTATGTTGTAATGCATGAACTAGAGTAACACTTGCTCATGGTACTGTAGTGAAACAAACAAACTATGATCAGACCCGAAAAATTCAAAGCAGTATCAACAAAGAAAAACTATCTTAAAGAGATGGGAACTTACTTATCGAATATGTGAGCTTAAGTAAACCCCCACCCCACCCCCCTTTCCAAAGGTGAATCTAATTGGGCCTTAAACAAGTTTTCTAGAATGGCCCAATCGCTAAGGATGAAGGACCCCATCAAAGCTTGAAAACTAGTCTCTCGATGGCACAATGTAATGTCGTTGTCATGATGTCCTACTTCAACCTAAGAAGCTTCCCCTTTGCCTTTTTGGTCTTAGATTCGTTGCTCCAAAGGCATAACTCCTCATTTTAAGACTCGTACAATACGTCCTTAAATAAGCCCAACGCTATCTTCAAACACCGAAACTTATTTAGGACCTCTTAGAAGGCACCACCGAGGTCGTCAATGCATCAATAAGGATGACTTGATTGCAAATCATAGACATACATCTGGCTAAGGGGCTCCTTTCCCTTTCTCATTTTCTTTGACTCAAGCACTTTATCCCCCCTTAATCTCAAGGGTCTTCATCTTTTGCCCTACTAGCCCCTTTATGATGTAGGTCTCAACTTCCCTCCCTTAGCCTTCGATGGGAAGAGGAAGCATCACTACGTTTGGCTCATCAACATCAGCAACTTTATCCACCATTGTGATTAGCTTAGAGGTAGGAGTATAGGTGGTCATAAGAAGGATCGTACTTACAGGCTCGGCAACCAGTAGCTTTGTAGCAATACCAATAAGAGGAATCCCTTAGGGTAGAGCAATTGGTTTGATCCTACTAGTATCTCCCATTCCTGACCTAGGACCTACAACTTTGCCCTCCTAGTTGGTAGTCTTAGTAGCCAACTTTGGCCTACTCCAATGGCCCTTTATCAGCTTGGGCTAGAAGGATGGGGCATCTCTACCCTTCCGGCTAGCTTCTCACTTACAAAGGAATAAACAAACAAACATTAAAACAAAGTAAACACAATGCAAGGATCTACAAAATCCACCGTAACTAACATGGGCAAGTAAGACTCCCTATTCCTTAAAAACACTACAAACAAAACATAGTGTAACGACCTATCCAAAACTCCTCCCACCGGTTTTGTCTCTTGATGAAATGGCTTCCTAGGAGGTCACCTATCCTGAGATTGCTTTAACTCGAGCACGCTTAACTTTGGAGTTTCGACATATTTCGAACTGCTACACCAAAAGATGCCTCGATGATTTAGAATTATGTCATTTGGCATATAAGGGGTATTACAATCCACTTCCCATACAGAACTAACACTCTCGTCAATTTCATTACATAGGTGTAAAATCACCACTTAGTAGGGCTCTAACCTTCCAGCTAGTAGGTTGCTTCGATACCACTCGTAACGATCTAACCAAAATTCTTCCCACCGAGGTATTGTTTGCTTTGGTGTAAAGTGTCATACAGTTTTGTCCCTTGGTGCAACACTTTCCAAGAGATCACCCATCCTAAGATTACTTTAGCTTAAGTATGCTTAACTTTAGAATTTCGACATATTCTAAGCCGCTACACGAAAAGGTGTCTCGATGATTTAGAATTTCGTTACCTAGTATATAAAGGGTATTATAGATAGCTTTAAGCAGGCCCATACTTGCATGACGGAGGAGATAACTCACGGCGAGGATGAACCTATACCTCTAAACCATTTGTTTAGGAAAACATTCACAATAGCCTTCTCCATTCTTAGGAACAGCTTGGAGATCAGCCAAGTAAAGTGCCTCTACATGGTCTCCTTAGTGTTGATCCCCTTGTTGCCCCTTAGAGCCATAAAGGCCTCAATCTCTCCAGCAACCTTAGCATCTCTCAAGAGGAGCTTCTTCTAGGTCTCAATTTGGACCAACAAAGTCTACTGCATCCAAAAGTCTGCCATTCTAGGAAACTCTACCACCATAAACTTGTCTTACCAGTTTTTCACTAATGAGTCTAAGCTCCCACATAGCTTCTTCCTAGTACAGTTTTTGAGGTAAGTCCACCCATTCAAACTCTTCCAAAGATAGAAGTGGTTAAAGAGCTTAAGCGTAGCCTTTACTACTAAATATTCTCATAAGGCCTAAAAAGCCTTCAGCAACCTCCACCCATTTGTAGGTATTGGACAGGGGCTACAATGGTTGTAATTGAACAACTCTTTCTCAAATTCAATGAAGAGTAGGTACATTCCATGCTATATAGACCATTCATGCACCATAAATCGCCACCCATTTAACAGAGCCACTCATTCATCTACCCTTGGCAACCACACCACTAGGCTAGGAAATTCTCCTACATGTCTCTTTGTCTAGTTATGCAAACAAGGTTGAAGCCTCTTCGTCCCTTTTTGAAGGTGAAGTAGCACTCTATGTAGCCTTGGAGTTAGAGGATGTTATGTTATAATCACCATAACTCGTTCTTGATTGTGACATCATGTTAAAGGAAGAAAGGAAATGTGAAAGTTTTGAAGAAAGTTTTTTGGTGAAAGAAAGGAGTAGAAACACTTAGATTGCAGTAAGGAAGTAAGATAAGAAATGTTGTGAAAGAGTTATCTGTAAAGGGTTATGGGTCAAGGGTATTTATAAATCAAATGTTTAGGAAAGCAAATAAGGGATTATCAGGATCTATATAAGCATAAATCCCCTAAAGCGTTGCAATGTAGACACGTGGGGTTGGTTTCGATCAAATGGCTTCATCTAAAAGGCAAAATGTATGCAACTATATGCATGCCTATAAAGACATGACATTTGTCATGTTGCATTAATTGCACCATAAAAGCATACGATAATATAAGAATTCAAAAAGCTGACTTCCACAAGAAGTTTTCTCAAGACCCCTTCAACTTCCATGATAGAACCTCCTCAGCATAAATAGGTTAGCTCGGCTTAACCTTATTAGCCCAGATCATCTAACGTCTCTACATATCCAGCACCTCTACTTAACACTCTTGCTGCTTGAAGCACCCAAATCACCAAACCTTAGCCTTAGCATTGAATGCCCAACTCAACTCAAAGGGTATCCACCTCCAACCACCTATTCGGTTTGACACTTGAGTGTGCACTTTTGCTCTAACATCTTCTCTTTGGATCACCTCACCTTACTCTAACCCATGTGTTTAGCTTGAATCTCCCCATCGAGTTTTTCTTCTACCCTGACCAGACGAAGGGTCAACTGCTTAGCAACCCTTACTAACCAAGGAGGTCCGACCTCTTGTATCCTACCTCAATGCTTGAGTGCTTAGCTAGGCCCAGGTAACAAATTGCTTAGGTTGGACATCTCCACCTCTCATCCTTCTAACTTAGACATGTTACGTTAGCACTTTCCTTACAACATCAACATATTTATGTGTTCATCGAATTACCCAATTGACATGACAACTTTAGAACCAGATCAACTACGTACCTGAAGAACCCATCCTTCCTCTCCCCTTGCCTTCACTATGGCATTGAGACTATGGGGGAGGTAAGTGTTAATAGAGTATTTTGGACTTAGGCCCCCTTAGGCCTATGCCAGCCTAACTAGGCTTATGACCTAGGTAACTCTCCTTTGAATCCATCCCATTAGAACATATAACCGACCTTAACCTAGACCTATGACGTGGTCTACCTAACTACAATAGCTCATGATGGCTAGGAGATTATAGATAAAGCTAAGTGACTAGGTCAACAACTACCTCCTATATTTATGGAGTACGTCAAAGCTGTACAACTTCACTACCCATAGCTTATGAATGTGTCTTCTATTCATTAACGACTCTCCAATTATCGACTCCACTTCTCTATAGATATCAAAATACTACTCAATATTAAACCACTTGATATTATACGCACTTAAGCTAGACTCTACTATCTAGTACATATTATCCCTCTCTATATATTTTGCTAACTTAAGTATCAAATTAATCATACTAGACAACACTCTGATGCCCTTTACCATTTATTGTTTTGCAAGTTCTTACCATCACGCAAAACCCAAACTACTCCTAATTTGTATCGACTAAACCCTAAAGACAACAACAGGTTATTGTAGAACAGAGCTAATCCTATCATTAAGTTCTAAACACCCACATCAAATATGGATTGAAGTGTCCCAAAACAAAAAAAAAAAAAAAAAAAAAAAATTCCTCGATTTAGCCAAACTATGGAGCACGCAACTCCCCATTATTGTGTCACACTCTCCAAGTGTGTGTCTTCCCTTGCCATTACAAATCTTGAAAAATATCTATGTCGTATTTGCTAAATTTTAATATAATATGCAACTACTTTTTATTAACAAATTTTATGGATCTAATGATGATAATAATTAAATATTATTTGATTTATTTAGATATTAAACCACTAAAAGTTATGTATTTAGACAACTTTCATAACTATTGTTAAAAGGATATAGCAACCATATAATTGATTTTTCATCATGTTTAACTAATTTGATTCACTTTTATGATAAAATGCTATCACTTAAAATAGGGAAGAAAAAAAAAAACTTTATCTTACAATTTAAATTTAATGGATCCTCTCAATTTATCTTCATTAAAAAATAAAACATAAATTTCTTTTCAGCTCTTTTTTTTTTTTTTTTTCTGATTACGAACTTTTAGGACTTGAATCTAATTCGTGTTGCTACGTTTAGACTATAGTTTAGAGCATGCAACTACAAAACAACGGGATTCAACGAATTTATCGTTTTTAAGTATGACATCCACATATGCATATGCCCAATCTTTCCATTATGATTGTGTCTTCTTCATTTAATTCCCAGACAAATATTTAAAAAAGATGCATATAGCATGTGCCGTGAATTTTGTCATAAAACACATTCAGAAGATTTGTCAAATTATTCCAACATTTTGAGATTATTGAGTTCTACACGTACTCACTTTCAATTCTAATCTTTCAACTTGTTAAGTAACACACCAAAGTAGACACATTTCCATCAGCGGCTGTTTCAAAGTCGCATTTTGTACCAATCATAAACCGATATATCACATGAATTAAAAAGAAAAAAAAAAAATCACTTCACGCATTTAATACTAATAGTCAAAAACCCATTCGAATTAATATAGATATATAATATTATTGAATATTAACAATTTATATTTATAATTGTATTAAATATGGGCATGTCTAATTATATAAACATACATTACATATTATAGTTCTACAGGAGTATTAAAGGTTTTTCCAAATCTAAGTGAAATAACATAAAATTTAAAACAATGATCCAATCATTCAAACGTGGGAAGACAACATTACTATAAAGAGCAACTTCGAGAAAATTTACATTGACTACACTAAATTTGAGGCTTGTTGACGACATGTCGAGCAGACTTCCTTTTACAGAAACTTCTGTTAGAAACAGCTTAGGATTTTTTGAAGAACTGCAGCGAACATATCACTTGATCTTGCAAAGCCATTACAGATCTACAGGAATTCCCTGTTTGATTGATAATCCCACCTAGATTCTGCCATTCCTCGAGTTCAGTTTGCAAAGAACCAATGGTATAGGAATAAAACCAACCCAACAGAGTAATTCAAACAACATCTCAAGAAACTTCAGATATCATGACATCCTTAGCTGAAGAAGAATACTTGAGCTACATGCCATGAGGTTGACTGAGATTTCATCAGTATTCGGTTCCTAAATTGTCCAGATTTCTTCCGAAGAAAGTAAAGGAAGGGACAGTTGTTGAATGCCTCCAGCAACTCAAGTTGTGTAGCTCAAATATGTATATGTATACATTTAACTCTATTGGAAAATGAAATTACACTTCGCTGATCCTTTAGGAAGAGCTTCAAAGGCTTCACCAACTTTCTCCTCCTTTTTCTGATGTTTTTTAAACAAATTTGAGTACTGTATAATCACTTTCTCAAGAACTTTGGCAGGCTCAAGCAATAAGCCAAGAACCATCATCTCTGTTTCAACAAAATCAAACTTGCAGATAGCAATACTCTTCAAACTGGACAAGAAACATGGAGGAATTGGATCCAATATACAATTATACTTTTTACGCTGCTTCGTCAGTTTTACTCCCTAAAACACAAACAATTATCATTTCCATCCATAACTGAAATGCACAGCAAGGGATGACTAATAACATTTTGAGACATTTACCTTGTCAAATACAAGAGTCTCAAGGCAAGGAAACCTTGTGAGGATTGCCAAAGGTGCTTGACAATCAAAATTAAAACTCTGCCTATGAAATTTCAAATTTCTTAGGTTGGGAAATACAGGAATAGTATTAAGGAGCTTGGGTTTTCCAGAGAGGGCCTGATAACAAGGATAAAATGAACTATTCAGTCAATACCAAGATAAAAGTTTACAAATAATAGCTAGATATCTGTTATACAATGACAGCACCGAGAAATCAAGGGATAAACTATTTTACCTCAATGGCTTGAGATGATAAAGTCAGAAACTTAGCATTGCATATCTCCTTCATGAGCTCATACAAACGATCACCCAATTGCTCTTCCCTTCCAGTTGGACATCGTTTATGAATGTCAATAGCAGCACTATTCAATGAGGAGGAGGAAGATATATGATATTTACAGAAAAGCAGACCGGCATATTCAAAAGACTTGAGATTACCTCCATCAATCATCACTTGAAGTTCCTTGAGGATATTAGATTTAGAATGAAATTCATAGATAGATAGTTCCCTAAGTTTGGGACCAGAAATATTAAGAACCTTGAAATCACCCCAGTTACATTTATGAAGAGTTAACACCTCGAGTGCAGGAAGAGAAAAAAGTTTCTCAGTCAAGCCGCTGTCCACAAATTTAAGGCATTTAAGAGATAGGACCTTGAGACTCGAAAGAGATAAAGAAGGCGGAAGTTTGAGAAGCGAGGCCTTTATCTGTAATCCTATCAAGGTTTGACAGTTGAATACAGAAAGAGGGGCTGATTGGACACATAGATCTAGAGAAATTTTCTGAACCTTAAGACCAATTGCAGTAGTAACCCAAGTATTCAACTGTACTTCAGCTATATCATCTTTTGAACGTAGGCAAACGGAAAAGGTTTCTAGTGGAGAGGAATCGCGAAGAACGAATGCTCGATCAACAATACTCATTAACCGAGCACTTGGGGTCATATTCCAAGAAGAACAATCAAAACGTAAACTTGGCATGCAAGTCCACAAGTATTCCCACCTTTTAGATAGCACGCTAGTCTTCAAAGCCTCTTTCATTGGGAGAAAGGAAAGGATAAGCAGAAGAATTTTATCAGGCAAATCATTCAAACCTTTGCTGAAACCAACATCCCTGTTTTCACTTACGTTCCCCATTTTAGATTCGCACTTTAAAGAACCCATCTCGGCCACCGCGACAGGCTCAATCTAGCTAGCACATCATCGAAAAAGAATATTCAGTAACACATCAACCCACACACTTTGTTTCAATTAAGCATTTCATAAATCTAAATGTACAAAAAGTGCATCGACCCATACTTAAATCAACGAAATTGACGAGTCATGATGAAAACAAAGGAAACTTTCAAATACTAAAAATTAATAATGAACATGACTTACCGCTTTGATTCAGAGCGTGAGATGGCGTGATTGTACGGGAATGCGCTTTTAGGGTTTCACATGATTTGGGGGACGATTAAATCGCCACTGAGCGTAAGGCAGTGGCTCTTCACTCTCTTTAGGTCTCCTTTACACTATGTTTAGCAACTTTTGTAAAGGAAGAACTCAAAAGAAAGCGGAGAAAAAGAAATAAAATGAAATAGGATTTTTGCTGTTGTTTGAATATAAAAAATAAAAATGGAAGGAAACACAAAGAAAAGAGTAAAAATATTTGTTTCATGTGATTAAACTTCCTTTATTGTATAATGAGAAAAAAAGGGACCCGATTCATAGAGAGAGAGAGAGAGAGAGAGGAGAAGAGAGAGAAGTAAAGAGAGGTTTTGCCATACATATTCCTGTTTTCTTTATAATACGAGTGTTTTCTAGTTGGAGAAAAAAAGATGAGCAATGTTTGTTTCTATCTTTCCTTCCACGATATTCTTTATAATTTTGTATTATTTTCATCCATTTAAATAGATCTCTCTCTAAATTTAGAGAAAAAAAAAAAAGAAGAGTTTTGAGTAGAATTTTCTTTATTAATTTCTATCAAATTCATCATATTTCTAATTTCTTTGAGGCAATCTAAATATATATTTTCTTTTCATTTTTCTTTATTTTTGTTGATTTCTAACTATCCAAACATAGCTTTACTCTAATCTCCATAGGTCCTTGTAGCTCTTCATTCTCCTGTAACTGTATGCAAAGAGAGTAAAGTTTTCTTCTTGTAAATTGTAACATGTAAATTTTTTTTTTTTATCAATTTTAATATGGCTAGTTTCTATTTATTTTTCTTTTCTTTCAATTTCTTTAATTTATTTATATTTTTGATCATTTTCTTTATCAATCACTATTATATAAATATATCAATTATAGTGAAATCTCAGTCTCAATTTTAAATATTAAATAAATAATTATAAATTAGAGTTATTTTAGTGGTTGGTAATTTGTAATTTATATAATAGTAATTTAGTAAAAAAATTTGCATGAAATTACTTAAAGAAGATATATTTAATTTAGTAAATAAGTACAACATATATCATTTTCTTTACCAATCACTATTACATAAATATATCAATTATAGTGAAATCTCGTATTTTACTCTATAACACTTTGATAACAAAAATATTTATATATTACATATTACAAATTACAACATCTAAATTCAAAATTCATAATTAGTATTTATAATGAAGCTCACACATCGTAATTACTAAATCTTAATTTATTAACTAAATCTTTTTCAAACTTAGTACAAACCTTAATCTTAGACAAGGGAAAAAGGTATAAATATTAATCTCGATTAACTCTTAACTTGAAAAATATTATATAAATTTATTACGAAATATTTTTTAAATTAAATACAAAGAAATTATTTTATAAAAAGAAAATAAGTTAATAACATATCTTGTTTAAGTAATTTCATGCAAATTTTTTTTTAAAAAACTTTAGTAGAGTTGTACTTAGTAAATTAGGAAGATGTGTTTTGTTTTTTTATTAAAGCTCGTATAAATGAAATGGTATTTTTTTATTTATTAATTTTATTTAATCATTATTATTGGGTAGATATAAAATACATTGGAATTTGTACTCTATGTAAGTACAAGATATCCTAATCCCATACCCATGCTTGTATTTTATCATATAAGTACAGGTTTTGAGAAATTATTGCTTAAAAATTACCTTGTAACCTTAAATATCCATATGAAACTTACCCAATCAAATAAATTCTAAGTGAATATCTTATATGATATGATTACCTGCTTATCTTTATACTTAACTAGTATTTAACTCCACGAAGTTTCATAATTTTATTGCTTAATTTAGTTTTATTCTCAGTGTATGTAGAAGGAGTAGAGCTTCTTTTCATTGTTATGAGCTAAAATGCACCTTGTTATTGCATCTATAATATTTAATTTAGTAAAGAGATTCTTAACTAATATTCAACTCCATGTGGTTCCAATAGTTTTGTTCCTTAATTTAGTTTTGCTATCTCGTTTATGCAAAGAGTGTAAAGTTTCCTTTTCATGTTATGAGCGAAAACGTGCCACGTGATATTGCATCTATAATATTAATTTAGTAAAGAGATACTTAACTAGCATTCAACTACATACAATTTTAATAATTTCGTTCCTTAATTTAGTTTTACTTTCTCTTTTATGTAAAGAGATTAAAGTTTCTTGTTCATGTTATGAGCGTAAAACCGACTACGTGATGTTGTATCTATAATATTTAATATAATAAAGAGATACTTAACTAGCATTTGACTCCACCTAGTTTTAATACTTTTCATTTGACTCCACCTAGTTTTAATACTTTTTTCCCTACTTCCTTTGCTTAGTAATTACTTCTATACTAGCATTTCTTAACTTCATCACATAACTTCTCTTTTCCTATAGTAAGGTAACCTCGAATTCTCATATGCGAAATAGCAACTTGCTCCCCTCTTTTAGCTAATTTTGAGCACTTTTTGTTTTAGGCTGCATAACAATTTCTTCATTAAAAAATTATTTTAGACTGCGTAATAATTTCCTCATAAAAATTTTGTGATTTTTATTATTTTTTTCTTCATCTCTCCACAAAGCATTCATTTTCATATTATATGTGAGTACTCCACTTGATTGTAGTTTTAATTAATTTGCAATATTTAATAGTCAAATGTCTTCTTCCTTTATCTCTCTCTCTCTCTCTTTTACCTCTTTTCTCCTTTCTTTTTTTTTATTCTATATTTCTCTACAATTTTTTTTTTTTTTATATTTCACGTTATGCTTATTGCATGTCTTTCTCTATATTTGATTCTTACTTTGTAATTTAACTGGTCAAACAAGCTATTTGATTTGGTGGTAAAAAAATGCTATCTAATTTAATAAATGGATATTGTATTGGAATTATAGTAGGTGCTGTTTTTTTCTTTTTTTTTTTTTCGCTATGTTACTCTTAAATATGGTAAAACCACAATAAAAGAAGGAAGAAAAACAAGATTCATTGCATACATAATATAGAACTTGTTCTATGCTCTCTCTCAATCATACATCATTAACTTTTTGCCAAAGCGAAACTTATGTTATTAACATTTCAGCAAATTTTCAATAAATAATCACCTATTTCAAAGAACCTTCTAAGATAATTATTGGTTTTGTTTTCTTTTATCACAATAAAATGGAAATGTTGTATAATAATCCTAATATAAATGTAGTCTCTTTAATATTTTCCTTAAATTTTTCTATATGTCATAATTCATCATCTCGGCAACTTATAAGAACTTGAAATTTTACTCTTCAAATAACATGCATATATAGTTACTCTTTAAAAGCGTTATATTTATTCATTCATTTTTTGGGTCAATACATTTTTGAATTTTTTATAAACTATCATTAAGTGTATCTTTTTCGGTTTTCAAGGAATGTATGAAAGAATGAATAAACAAAAATACTTTTATATTTTGCTTTTAAATTTTGAGTGCTTACTCTCTAATGTGTATCAGCCAAAAATAAATCGAGTGTAAAATTCAAAGACGGTGAAAATATTTAACTCAAATCTCCCTATTGAATTAAGTGTTTATGCCTGTTTCCTCCAATCTTAGGAAGGTATATGGGTTTCTAATTCGTAGTTTTGAATTTTTTTTTATTGACTTTGGAAAATTTGAGGTTTTGTTTTTTTTTTTTTATTTAAATCTTTCAAAACAATTCACTTAGCCATTGTTTGCTCAGGGTTAAATGTTTTTATTATTTCAAATTTGCAATAATTTTATGATGATGAATGTCAATCTAAAAAGGGATGTCGAAAAGTTTTAGTTTTAATCTCTATGGACATCAATTGAAATTACTTAAAACAAACAACCCCACCCCCCCTCCCCTTTTTTTTTTCCTAAATCTATCGAAATAATACTTTGAATTAGTTGTCATAAACATATTTTATGTGTTAAGTTGCAATTTGTTGCCAAATGAAGATGTTTGGAATATATGTTACATATTTAAATGATATGGACTCTTACAATAAGAATGGAAGAAAGCCTTGTGTCAATATAAGAGAGTAAATTAGGCAAGACGAAAATTCTTTTTTGATGTTCCTCGATTTTAGTCAAAACCATTAATTTATGTTTTCAGATCAAATTTTCAATGCGATTATTGTAAAAAATGATAAAAAAAAAACAAGAATGATGATATCAAAGTTCTCTAACGTCCACTTTGGAGTTCATGTATAACAATAAATTGATAATGGCACGTAAAATCCCTAAAAACATTCAAAAAGATAAAATAGAAAAGGAAAAAAGAAAGTTATTTTTTATTTATAATGAAAACTTATGCTTTTACTACAATTTTAAATTTAACTTGATCAATGATTATATCTGTTTTGTATTTTTTTTAAGCACATGCATCATTGGTGCATGGTGTTACTAGTAAGAAATGAAAAGGAAAATCAAATAATAATATGGTAACTTCTTGAATTATTTTATAATAATAATATTATAAATGTAATTTTCCTCTTGCCTTTTTAAATTGTAATTTCCATCTCAAATATTATATTACTTTAATATTCTTTTAAAGACACTAAATCTACCATTCTCTTTAATAATATATATATATATATATATATAAGCATTTATATGAGTTTAAGTAAATATCAATATGTAATGTTTAAGTAACCAAGATAGGTACAAAAAGGAACCATGTAAAATGGGATTCTTTTCCCCATAACATGTAAACATGTTTAAGTTGTTCTTTTTTCTTTTTCTTTTTTTTTAATTTTTCTTAGCTACATTACATATTGCAACTTTAAAAGAGTAAGGATTCAAATTCAACTCATCATGTTGGAGATCAATATTTATGTCATTTGATTATAATGGATTTGTAAGATGTTTAAGTTTAATTGGTATTCATAACTAGTTGTCATGTAAACCCACCTTAGTTAAGTTTTTGCTTTCTCATATTTTCATGTTTACTTTGATTGCCCACTTTCAATTTCATATGCATCCATGTATTGGGAGCTTTTATGATCTCTTTCTTAATTTTAATGGGAATAGTACAATCCTTTATCCTACCTTTAATTTATATTCATTAGATTTGAACTATTAATGATATGTTGCACTAGGGATGGATAAGGGTAGCCATATTGGTGGTGGGTCCAAGCTTGCTAAAAGCTTGAAATGATTGAAAGTGCATGAAATAGGAAGTAAATAAGCAATCTCACGAATAGTTCCAAGGATATAACGCACCAAAGAATCTTTATAGACTTCACAAACTGGCTCGATATGACATAGGAGTAGCTGGTAAGGTCACTTGCCATGTAGCCTTGCTTAAGGGATAATAGTGTTGGAGAAGGAAGTAAGTGAAGTAGCTCACAAAGGAAACAAAGTAGTATATTCTATATTGATAAGATGATGATGTGGCTATATTGTATAAAGTGTATTTATACCTAAAAACCTAAGGCAACCTACTAAATATGAAAAAGACTTAAGGGTATTGTCTAAAAGCAGTAAAATATAAGGAATACAAAAGGGCACAAAAGAGAATTCAAAGAAAAAGGTAATTCGATAGCATATTCTATCATATAGGAGCGTAGGACACGTAGTGGCTAGTTACTAAAGGGCTACCTGTAGATACCGATAAATGAGTACAGTTGTACTAAGTATGGTTGAGCTGATTTGTAGATGCAAAGTTGACTTAAGGGTACTTCAGAGTTAGATCATCTTAGGTATGATCTTGGTAACTCGGAGTAGGTATGGCCAAGCTGATGTTATTAAGCGAGTGTTCCTCGGGTCATCTCTTAGAGATCATAGTTACACATGGGAGAGCTTGGCTTAGCGGAGATAGCAAGTCGATAGTTAAGAAGAGCTTGACTTCTTCAAGCATAGGATAGAGTGAGAGAATGAGCTTAGCCATGCTTCAAACCCTTGATCTCGAGCTTGGGTTAAAGTTCCAATGGCTTGATTTCTATCATCCCCTTTAGGTTGATTTAGATTTAGGATCAAATCTGGTTAGTCATCGTCCTATTTTCCTTTAGGTTGGTAAGGGCTGAGGTCGGTAATATTGAAAGTATAAAAAACTCCATAGTATTCTAGTAGTTCTAGTTAGTAGGCATTATCATTGATCTTTTAGATATATTGAAAGGATCTTCGACTCGAGCAAATAACTTGCTCTTTCTCTTGCTTGAGAACTTTTCTTTACTTAAGTGCAACCATACTAAGTTGTTAGGCTAAAATTATATTGTCTTCTTTCCCTTACTCTTTTCCCTTACTTCTTAGTAGCTTAATCAATTTATCGGGTTACCTTTTGGTAGATTTGTTAAAAGGATTGTGCTCGAGCTCTTACATCGAGGTCTTCTTGTTCTAGCATGGGTGTTGGGGTATAATTAAGGAGAAACTCTAGGTTGAAGCCATAGACGACTTCAAAGGGTGTTTGTTTGGTGGTGCTATGTATTGTTCGATTGTATGCAAACTCCACTACGGGCAAATAGATGTCCCAATCAACTAAGTTCTTCCTTATTGTAGCTCGTAGCAGTAAACCCAAAGTGCAATTGGCAATCTTTGTCTGCTCATCAATCTAGGGGTGGTAAGAAATGCTAAAAAGGAGTTTAATTCCCATTTGACACCAAAGGGTCCTCTAGAAATGGCTTAGAACCTTCGGGTCCTGATTTAATACCACATTTCTTGAAATGACGTACAATCGAATAATCTCCTACAAAAAGAGAAAATTAATAGCCAAAGCATCATTAATTTTGGATTAAAGCACAAAGCAAGCCATCTTACTAAACCTATCTACGATAACCATAACAGAGTCTTTACCTTGGGCAGTTTGGGGTAATTTAAAGACAAAGTCTATGCTCAAGTGAACTCATGGTTTGCTTGAAACAGGTAAAGGGATTGCTTTCCCTTGTTTAGCTTAGCTTTTGGTCCTCTTACAAGTAGTACAGCTCTCAACAACTCAATGTACATCTTGCCACATTTTAAGCCAAAAGAATCTACCATTCAACAACTTATATGCTCTTCTTTCTCCAAAGTGTCCAAAAAGCCTACCTGAATGAGCTTCTCTCACTAGCAATTCTCTTAAAGAGCAAGCCAGTACACATAACTTGCCTTCTCGAAACAAATATCCATCTTCCATGTTATAGTCATCCACTGTTCTTCCTTCTTCACATCATCTAAATATAAGACCCAAATGGGGGTCTTAAGGATATTACTCTTTAATATTTGTTGTTGATAGTCAAATTTCACCTTAAGATTGTTACTTGGCTGCTAAGAAGACAACTAATGCTGGTCCATCTAATAGGCCTTGAAGCACAACCTATTCATATATTCAATTTAATCTTTGGAAAGTGACGTGAACAGTAATGATCTAATACAATCTTGTTATATAACTGTCTGCTACTCCTATATTTTAGGCATGTGCTTAATTATAGGATCGCCACATAGTCCATAACTAATGATTAATTGCTATTATAGACACTTGATGTTTGCTTATAAATATAGGAAGAAAAGCACTATAAGAACTCTCATATAACCTTTAACTCTATACTCATATATTGGAGTGGCTGCACTGAACTAGCCTTAATACTACATAGCCTTTACTTGTGCTTTTGCAAGATCAAAGCTTTACCCCAAAATCATCTAATAACATTTGGTGCCATCCTTCTTTTTTTTTTTTTCTTAACTTACTTACATAGCAAAAACAAGAATGACCAAACGTGCAGGTACTAGTTCTTTACCCCAACACCATGTGGAGGGAAGTAAGCATACTGATGAATAGTGTTTGGCTAAGTTGAAGTAACTTTGTCTCAACTTGGCCAAAAGAAATCAAGAACTCAATAAGAAACACGATGAGATTCTTAACCTTCTCCATAAAAATGTTAACCTAAATCAAAACTAAGGACACAGTAAAAGCAGTGTCGAGAATAGTAGTGATTTAGTTTATTCCCCTGAACTACCAAAAAGTAGGTTGAAGTTACACTGGGACCTTCAACCCTTGCTTTTAAGAAAAGTGACAAAGGTAAACAAGTATAGCAGGTGCACCACACAGGACCCTCATATGTTAGCATCCTTACTTCGATAAGTAAACAATTCCAGGAGAAGAAACACCCTTTCGTCTTCAAAATTTTAGATGAAGTAATACCATAATACATTAAGCTGCCACAGTTTAAGACTTATGATGGAATAAGGGATCTTGAAAATCATCTTGAATATTATTGCACTTTAGCTAAGCTTCACAACTTGAGTGATGCCGTGGCTTATCAAGCTTTCCCCTCAACATTAAGGAACATAGCAAATATAGGGTTTAAACATCTGAAGCCAAACACAATATCGTGTTTCGAAGATTTAGCAGAAGTGTTCTTGCAATGCTTCCTTGCAAGTAAGCTTTCGATTAAGGATCCTTCTATCTTTAACACCATAAAACAAAAATTAGATGAATTTATTAAGGACTATTTAACTAGATTCATGGTCGAGATAATCCATATTTTGAAGTTAGACATGAGCATTACTGTCAAGATAGTTATTAATGGAGTTAAACCCCAAGAAGACTTTTTCAAGTCATTGGCCAAAAATAAGTTGAAAACTTTTGATGAGTTTGGCTACATCTTGCATCTACTAGGAAGACAACATTAAAGCTCAGTAAGAGGCTGATTAGAGCAGAGGATACCAAAAAGGCAACAAGAAGAAGAATGTGAAAGATCAACTTGAAACACATGATGATTAGTGTTCTGAAGGAAATAATGGTAAGAAAAAGAGGCCACGCATCCCAACTTATTCTGTTCACATGCCACTCAATCATTTGATTATGCGCATTTTCATGGAAGTACACAATCAAATGGGAGTATTATGATGACCAGAAAGAATGAGAGGAAATCCTTTAAGACGGAATTCTAATAAATATTGTGATTTTCATCACGACAAAGGCCACAATACTGATGAATGTATTTAACTCAAAAATGCAATTGAGGATGCAATTCAATGAGGGTATCTAAACAAATCTCCTACCCATGATGGTGAGAATATTGAATGACCAACTTAGAGAAAATGTGATGAATAAGAAAATGTTACATGGCCTTCTTAGATTGAAAGAGATGTAAGAGATAGAAGTAATAGTAAAGCATCAAATGGTATAATTAATACTACTATTGGTGGACCTTCCACCTTAAGCCGATCAAACTCTTTGACTAACACCATACAATATATTTATAATCTATAGGGAAAAAAGGTCAACATTGACAATTCAATTTCTTTCATGGAAGAGCATTTCGAGGGTGTTTAAAGGCCCCACAATGATGCACTCGTGATTAGTGCAAGAATTGCTAACTTTGAGGTCAAAAAGATTTTAGTTGATACTAAAAGTTGAGTAGATATTATTTTTTAACACACTTTCAATTAAATGAAACCGAAGATCAAAGCACAATTGAGATCTTATAACTATGATTTATATGCTTTCAATAATGAACCCATTCGAGTCATCAAAGTTATTTCTCTTCTAATCTAGATTAGATATGACAAGTAAGTTGTAGAAGACAAGGTGGATTTCTTCGTTGTTAAATGTTGGTCCTCGTATAACATGATCATGGGCTGACTATATCAACATTTATTTGGCATAGCCCCTTCAATTGTGCATTTCAAGGTTAAATTCCCTACTCTCATTAGAGTTAGAGTATGTAAAGGGGACTAACAATTATCTAATTCCTTATATGTAAGGATGCTATGGAACAAAGAAGTTTTTCATGTTGAAACATGTCCAGAAGAGAAGTTAGTCACCATAGAAAATGCTGAGGAAGAAATGGAGGAAATCCCATTAGGAAATGATCCTAGGAAGACAAAAAAGATGAGGAAACCTTTGCTAGCGAATACTCATCAAAGTTTAATCAACTTTCTACAAGAAAATGCTAACATATTTGCTTAGTCTCCTTCGGATATGCTAAGAGTTGAGCTTAGTTTTTTTCCTCTTAATTTTTATAAATAAGTCTTCTTTAAATTGATCAATATTAAACCTTACCAGTTTAATACCAATCCTTAACTAGGGTTTAAGGAAAATTGGTTCATTTAACTTTGAAAACGTTTTGGAGTCATCACCCAATTGGAGCTAGGAAAAAGAGTTAAGTTATAACAATTAGATGAATTGATTATAACTTTGTTACTAATCTTTTGATAAAACCAATTTTTTGTTAAAACAATTTTTGAAAACCAATGATCTGGATCCGAGGGCTTCAATCAGCTTGGCTTGACTTAGAAAGTCAGATTTAGAGTGTCGAATCTAAGGTTTTTAGTATGAGGAATTTGATGTTGGTGGTGGTTTTATTAAAAAACCGCTATAAAGGAGGCTATCCTAGAGAGAGAGAGAGAGAGAGGAATCGTGCTAGAGAAAGAAAGTGTAGCATATGTGCTCCTTGGAGAGATTCTTATGCTTTTGTGCTTTAAAAATGAAGAACAAACCCCTATTTATATGTAAGTATAAAGCTTAAGTTAAGAAAATTGAATTAAATCATCAAAATTCATTAATGGGTTTTGACCCAAAAAAGGAATTTTTTTCCGTTTTTAGGCTTGATTTTAATTGCATAAATGACTAAATTTGAATGGATTTTGGGATGAATTTAATAGTAGGCTAGCATGGTATAAAATTTCATCATTAATTTGGTGAAATCATGTAATAAATGGGGTAAAAAATGACCATAAATCGAGCATATGAGAAATGGAAAAAAACTGGAAAATTGGAAGAAGATTGGGGGTGTAAGTCATGTACAGGGCATGTGTTACGCGCCCCTACATGCACATGCATTACACGCTTACATTTGAAAATAAAATGCATGCCCCCCCTGCTATGTCTAATCAGCAAGGCTTTGTGCCCTTGTTCATGGCTTACGAACTAAATTTTGGTTCGCACCTAGCTCCACCTACACCCCACCCCCCCCCCCCCTTTTTATATATTGAATAAATAATTAAAATTAAATACTTACTAAAAAGAAATCTTATCTTAAATGCATCTATATTTTTCCTTTCAAAAAGGAAAAGACACTTTGTGCCTAGTGAGATTTAAACTCGGGTCTCTTTGGTATTTATGCATATGTATTACTATCAGGCCATTAACTTGTACCTTATCCATATGTGCAAAATTCAATATATGAATTAGGTCAGCTTGAGTTAAATTTAAATATAAGCTTAGGCCCAACAATCTTTATTATTTTTTTTTATCTAAATTAAAGACTCTACTTTATCTAAAATTATTATATCTAAATTTCCTAAATCCTTTATTTTTCTATTTTTTGCATTTCTTACTCTTTTTTTTTTTGTTTTTCTTAAATTTTCTTGATTTTTTCTTGCTTTCTTAAATTTTCTACTTTTTTTGTATTTTTCTTCATTTCTTTTTTTTAGGGGGGTTTCTTTTTATTTTTTTGCATTTTCCCCTAACTTAGGACCCTTTGATCTTATTCTAAAAATTCTAAAATAAAAAAAAAAGAGCAAAAAATGAGGTGTCTATAGTTGTCCCTCTTTATGGTGAAATTTGAGTTAAACTTTGCGACAAAGACAAAAGAAATACTATTTTTTCCCTAATGATAGAAATTATCCTAAGGAACGCCTTAGCTAGCTATCCTAGGTTCGGTCTACTAAGGATTTGGTAGGGAAAGAGGTGGCGCTCTATGAGCTGGTTGAAAGACTGAAAGAGGAATTAAGGTCTAGTCATGCCTTTATGAGCCAATGAACCAAGGTGAGTGGGTAAGCGCTCTTTGAGCTAGCTAAGATCTTAAGGAGATGTTGAAAACTTCGTCTTACCCTTATGACCTGATTAACCAAGGAAGGATCATCTTTAAGGGACTAGTAACCCTAAATGGAATCATTTTGGAAGACCTGGTCATGCTCTTCTAAGCTCACCAACCTAGGTGAGAGCATCTCTCAAGGATTAGCAACCCTAAGTTGAAATTGATTTAGAGAACCTTATTGTACCCTTCTAGGCTCATTACCCTAGGCGGAAGTATATCTGGGGGACTAACAACCTTAAACTAGAATCGATTGGAAAAACTTGCTTGTACCCTTCTAGGTTCACCAACCTAGATAGGAGCGTTTCTCAGGGATTAGCAACCCTAAGTTGGGATCGATCTAAAGAACTTGGTCGTGCCTTTCTTAGCTCATTAACCTAGGTAAGAGCGACTCTAAGAGACTAGTAACCCTAAATTAGAATTGATTTGGAAAACCTGTTTGTGCCATTCTGGGCTCACTAACCTAAGTGGGAGTATCTCTTAGAGACTAGCAATCATAAGTTAGGATGGAGCTGGAGAACTTAGTCATACCCGTCTAGGCTCACTAATCTAGGCACGAATGCCTCTAGGGGACTAGCAATCCTAAATTGGAATTGATTAAATGTCTTATGGGCTTATTAAAAGACTATTGGCGAAGGAAAGCACCCTATGGGCTTGCTACGAGTAACAAACTAAGTTAAGATAGTGCCTTTAAGGGCTGGCTAAGGGAAATCGAAATGAGTTAAGATATCACCTTTAAAAGCTAGCTGTAATACCCCTTACATGCTTGGAGAGAGGAACTTTAATCATCGAGGCGCCTTTTGGTGTAGCGGCTCGGAGTACGTCAAAACTCCGGAGTTAAGCGTGCTCATGCTGGAGCAATCCTAGGATGGGTGACCTCCTGGGAAGCAGCTGCACCAAGGGACAAAACCGTACGGCGTTTCATGCCAAAGCGGACAATACCTCGGTGAAAGGAGTTCCGGCCGGGTCGTTACACTAGCTAAGCACCAAAAGATAGTGTAGAAGGTGAGCGCCTTATGGGCTGGCATAAAAGACTGTTATGGACAGAGTCGTAAAATGTTGATCATATAGTCTAAATGCAAATGCAGTGTTCAAAAACCAATGTGTTAATATCATATGGAAGTAATTACCTGGTCTTCTTGATAACGCCCAAACTGTCAAACCTTTTATTGTAGAGTCCTATCAAAACTAACCAACTCATTCTTCAATCCTTTGTTGTCAACCTAATTGATTTTAATGCAGAACCTCTAGGACTTTGCCAACTCTTTTAGAGAAATCACGGAAATTAACCCGATACAAAATGCCAGCGACTGTTTTTATCTTTATGGAACTTTTATGAATTGAAGCCCATATTCCCGACTAATAAATATCTGCTATGAGGTGATTGTTTATCTAGATTTCACATTTTTCTAAAAAATAGACTATAAAAACTCCTTGTCGAAGGGGATTAATCCATAATAAAGTATTTTAAAGAATTTTGTCAATTACCAATGTTCTAAATCTCATTTCTCAACTTCTCTTGTGTTTTCAGTGTATGGGTTCGATTAAATGGAGTAAGGGGAGTTGAACCTTTTAATGGAGAGGGTGTGGTGATTCTAACATTGATAACTATCAAGGATACCAACTTTGCTTATAGATAATGAGAATTAGACCATAATGACATTCAAAATGACTGGCATTTTTGTGTTCTGAGCAAAAATTTCCATTAACTTTTCATGGGTAGTACAATTTTACAGTATCAGCATTTATAGGGTCTCTCAATTCTAGATCATCCATTTGAGACAAAATTAAAACCCCTTCTGATAATACTCACTTCATGACATAAGAGCTTCCGTAATAAGGAGCAAATTTTCCTCTAAGAGTCTTATGAAGCGCTTTCCTTAACACCATATCACCCTCTTTTAAGTTTTAGGGTTGTACCCTTTTGTTGAAAGCTTAAGCCATTCTTTGTTGATAACACTGATTATGACACAAGGTTGTTAATCTTCTCTCATCAATTAGATTTAGTAGGTCAATGCGTTTCTCTACCTAATCGGCTTCGTCCAACTAGGTTTTTGATAGTACTTTGAGAGACAGGATCTCAACCTCTACTAGTAACACTGCTTTTGTGCTGTATACTAAAGAGTAGGGTCTTGCTCTAATTGATGTTTTAATGGAAGTTTGATAAGCCATAAGTGCAAATGACAACATTTCATGCCAGTCTTTATATGTAACAACTATTTTTTCAATTATTCTTTTGAGGTTTTTATTAGCTGCTTCAACTCCATTCATTTGAGGTCGATACAGTGTAAAGTTTCTATGAATGATCTTGAATTGTCAGTATAACTCTGACATAAGCTTATTGTTGAGATTAGTGCCAGTGTCGATGATGGTTGTTTCTGGAGACCCATATCGAGCCAAGATATCTCTCTTGATGAACTTAACTACGACCCTTTTAGTAACACTCGAATAAAATGAGGCCTTAACCCATTTACTGAAATAGTCGATGGTGACCAGTATAAAGTGATGCCCATTGGATGCTTTTGGAGTAATCAGACCAATGATATCTATTCCCTACATTGAAAAAGGCTATGGTGTCAAGAGTGTATGTAATTCTTGAGGCGATGCATTTATCTTATTTGCATTAACTTGGCAAAAGTGACAATGCCTGACGTATTTGATGTAATCGCTTTCCATTGTTGACCAGTAATACTCTAGCCTCCTAATTTTCTTAGCTACTATGTGACCGTTTATGTGAGGGTCATATATTCCTTCATGTACTTCTTTCATCAATATCTTAGCCTCATTGTCATCCACATACCTAAAAAATGTATTGTCAAAAGAATGTCAATATAAAGTGAACTCGCTTATTAAGAATTGAGTAGCTAATCTCTTAATCATCTTTCTATCCTTTTTCTTAGCCTCTTCAAGGTATGCGCCTTGTTGTAGGAACATTTTAATATCATAGTACCGCAAGCTTTGGTCATTCGTACCATTAATTGTTAAATAGAAGGTAAGCTTATCTTCAATTTCAATAATGAGGGGTTGAATCTTAACTCCGCCGAATATTTGGACCATAGATGTTAGAGTGGCCAAGGCATTGGCAAATTGATTATGAGTCCTTGGTATGTAACTGAAGGTGATTCCTTTGAATTTCTTCACCAGTTTAGTCAAGTGCTGGTGATAAGGTATTAGTTTAGGATCTTTTGTCTTGTATTTTCCCCTAGCTTGGTCGATAATGAGTAAAGAATCCCCATATACTTCCAATTCTTGAATACCTTTATCTAAGGCCATTTTGAGTTCCATAATGCATGCTTTGTATTCAACAATATTATTAGTGTATAGGAACATGAGCTACATAGCTATAGGGTACTGTGTACCTTTAGGGGACATCAGTATTACCTTAATTCCACATCCGGATATGTTAGTTGCCCCATCAAAGAACATCTTCCATTTCGGTTGTTCATCATCTTCTCCTTCATCAAAATTTCCATAAATTGCTAAGATATCTTCATCAAGGAAATTTACTCGTACCTCTTGGGGGGTATTATCAAATGGATTCTCTATTAATTGATTTGTTAGAGCCTATCCCTTGACTAAATTTTGGTTCACGTATGTAATGTTGAATTTTGATAATAATATTTGCCACTTTGAGATTCTGCCAATTAGGACTGGTTTGCCTGCCAAGTATTTTAGGGGATTGTATTGAGTAAATAGTTCAACCTAGTAATAAAGTATGTATTGTTTGAGTCGACGCATTACCTAGACCAAAGCACAATGGGTTCTTTAAATTTCTGAATATTTTTGTTCCCCTTCAATAAATTTCTTACTCAAGTAATATACAACCTGTTCTTTTCCTTCCTCGTCTTTCTGGCTGAGTATACATCCTATGGATTTTGGTAATATTGTTAGGTATAGAAATAAAAGCTTCCTAAGTTTTGGGGCCACCAAAATTGGAGGGTTCATGAGGTATTCTTTGATCGTTGTGAAGGACTGCCATTCTTCATCCCAGTTTATCTTGGCGTTCCTTTTCAATAGCTTAAATAGGGGACGACATTTATTTATGAGTTGAGATATGAACCAAGCTATGTAGTTTAAATGACCCAACAAACCTATAATTTCTTTGAGTGTGCATAATGGGGGTAAGTCGACTATTGCTTTGACTTTATTAAGGTCCACTTCAATACCCCTTTAGCTGACTATGAAACCCAATAATTTCCCTAAAGTTACTTTGAAGGTATACTTCTTTGTGTTGAGCTTCAACTACAATTTTCTCAACCTATCAAACAATCTCCTCAAATTATGTACATGATTTTCTCCTTCCTTGGACTTTGCAATCATATTATCAACATATACTTCAATTTCTTTGTGCATTACATTATAAAAAGATTGCTACCATGCCCCTCTGATAAGTTGCCCCGGCATTTTTTAGTTTGAAAGGGATTACTTTGTAGCAAAATGTGCCCCAAGTTGTGATAAATGTTGTCTTGACTTTATCTTCTTCAGGCATTCGAATTTGATTATATCTGGAGAATCCATCCATGAAAGAGAAAAGATGGTTTTCGGCTGTATTATCAACCAAGACATCAATATGGGGCAAGCGGTAATTCTCTTTAGGGGTTGTATGGTTTAGGTCTTGAAAATCTATACATACTCTAACTTTTCCGTTCTTCTTCATTACTGTCACAATGTTAGGTACCCACTCGGGATAATCGGATACCTCGATGAAATCGACCTCCAGTAACTTTCTGACTTTTTCCTTAATTTTCAATAAGACATCCGGTCGGAACCTTCTTAGCTTTTGCTTCTTGGGTTTAATATCTTTTATGGCTAAGCGGTGGACCACAATTAATGGATCTAATCTAGGCATATCTTTATAAGACCATGCAAATACATCTCGGTATTCAGATAATAATGCAGTCATTTATACCTTTTATTCTTCTTTTAAATTTCCTTTAATTTTCAATGTTTTGGAGTTATCATCAGTCCCAACATCAACTATCTCAGTTGGCTCGTCAATGGAAATTTTACTCATTTCATGTTTATGCCAGCTTTCTTGTACGCTATTGTGGTCATTGACATCACTCCTAACGACTAACCCAGTAAGGTCGGAAGTGATATCAATATTTTTATTACCTATCTATGTGAGGTATCCATGGTCTTTATTTGAAGCATTAGATTTGGGGAAAAAGTATGTAAAGGAAAGAGTGTAAATAAGGAAGAAGTGAAGAGAAAAGGGACTGATTCTTATTTAGAGGAATTTCTTTTGAGTACAATATTGTAGAATAAAGGTAATTATTATAAAACTCTATAAAATATTAGACCGTGATTCATCCTTTACCCTAGAGAAGACTTATTGCTATTCATAGGGATAGAGAACTAATTATTCAAGTGCTGGAACTTGTTGGATAGGCTAGCTATTTTATCCTCGCCAGAGATATCTGATATGAGGTAAGTGCACCTATTAATTTTAATATAGCGAATGTGAGTCTGAGTCGATCCCTCAGAGATTTCGAGTACAAATATTAACCTTAGCTCTATTAGCTAATCGGAAAATTGTGATAAATTGAATGAATTAAAAATACTGAAATTAACCATCTAAACTAATTATGAGACTTGATTAAGCAAATTAGAAAGCAATAAACTACGAACGACTTCAAGAAATTAATAACGTATTTAGGAATTATTTCCCCTAGTGTTTAACATGTGACCACTTAAAACATATTCAATTCAGTTTCAATTATTCTTAACCGGAGGGGTTCACAATTAAAGCTAATACATTTCTTAAGCATATTAACCCTAATCCTAAATTATTTACCGGAATCTCTTCACTTAGTAATATAACTTAGAATTGTATTAATGTATAATGAATTTCCCATACAAATAATCAACTTTCCGGAAGAAACATGTATCTTATTTCTAAGTATACATGTAATTCTCTCCAATTATGCTAAGATCGAATTACACATGCAATTTCTCAATCAACATGCATAATATCATATATTGATACTCTAAAAATATCAATTAATAATTAAACAACATAATTGAATCAAGAAAAGATAGAAACTTTATTGAAAATTATAAATTAACCCAAGAGTCACATGAAACCCTAGGTTCCATAATCCTAAATACTCGAATTTTAAGCTATCATAATGAATCTAAAAACAAGTTCCATAAAAAACATTAAATAAAACATGGAAACCCCTTTTGATTGATGAACAATCTCTCTAATCTTGAAGTCGGTGTTGCTCTCGCCTTTTTCTTCTCCCTCTCCTCAAGTCTCTTCTCTTCTCTCGTGTCTCGTTTTTCTTCTCTAATGTCTCTCCCTTGTCTAAACCCTCAGATATCCTTTTATATATGTATTATAAGGATTCTGTTTTCGTTACCAGACACGGCCTGGGACATGGTTGTGTTCCCAGGTCGTGTAACTTTCTGCACCTGGCAAATTTTTCTGGATGGACACAGCCTGGGGACATGGCCATGTCCTAGACTGTGTAACTTTAAAACTTCATAACTTCTTCATTTGAACTCCGATTTGAGTGAAACTCGATTCCTTTTCTTCGTTTTCGATCCTAGAACGCGTTCAAACCTTGAAATCAAAATTTTACTCAATTAAGTATCAATTTCTTTAAAGAAAACAAAAAATGTAAGGAAAATACTATAAAATCACCATATGAAATATGTTTAAAATCAAAGTTATCAGTATCCTTTTTGGCAAGATTTGAATTCTAGACATCGACTCAAATGAAAGTTTCTGACAATGGTGGAAAGGTGATTGGGGCATGATACAACTTGTCACCTCTTCCCCCTCTAGCTTACATTTTTTTACAATTCTTCTACTAGAGTTAGGATATAATTTAGCCCATAGGTACCAAATTGGCCTTCTTTGAATTTTGGCCTCTCATCTTTCTCTTGATTAGTAATCATGTACACCTCTTCAAACATTTTGGAGCCAAAGTCTTCTTGCTCCTCAGTGCCAATATAGGGTATGGCCATTTCTTTATACATTTCGTAACCCTGGTCACCCAGAATCGTTATAACTTAGTCATTAGAGATGAACTTAACCTTTTGATGAAGACTTGAAGGTATGTCCCTTGCTGAATGTATTCATGGTCTTCCTAATAACTGGTTAAAAGTCCTTGGGATGTCCAAGACTTAGAATTAGATGTAGGCTAATATCAACCAGTAAGTCGATCTCTTTTATAATTTCTCTTCTAAACTTGTCAAAAGCCTTAACTGTTGTCAAACTTGGCTTGATAGCGGTTGTATTGATGCCCAATAGATTTATTGTGGTAGGAGGGAAAACATTTAAGAATGATCTATTGTCAATGAGGACTCTTACTGTAATGATGTTGCTTACCCTCACTATTATGAAGAGAGGCTTAGTATGTTAGTTATCTTCTTCACTTAGTTCTTTGACGGAGAAAGAAATTTGATCCATGGTGAGGATAGAGTTAGTGACAGACCTTATTCTTTTGGCCGATATTTCACAAGGGACTCTGACTTCCCTTAATGTTTTGAACAAAGCTTCCCAATGCAGTTCCGATACCATCAATAAACTCATGAGAGATATTTATGCTGGAGTCTTAGCAAGTTGATCCATTACTTTATACTCACTAGACTTGATTATTTTGGTGAAGGCAGACAATCCTTCTTCATATTCAGTCAGTTCATTGTTTGGCTTTTCTAGTACAGTTTTCTTTTTCAAGTCCTTCGGGTCGTAAATTCTACCAAAGCGGGTAATCCCTCTCATAAGCGAGCTTAATTGCCTTTGATTTATTGCCTAATAGTTAAGAGGGGCAGTTTTATAATTTTCGAGGGCTATAGGCACATGAAGGTGTACCTTTTAGTAAGCAGAATTTGCTTCTCCTCTTGTTTGTAGAATCTATAGACCCTAGTATTTCGATTGGAACTAATCATGTTGATGGCGGGATCTAAGTCATCAAATATCATATTGATGATGGGCCTATGGTTAGGCAAGGGGTTTTTGTTAATGTTTCTAATTGAAGCCTCTATAAAGTTTAGTTGGACTATGCCTTTGTTGATTAAATTTTGAATTTTATTTCTTAATCTCCAACATAAGTTTGTTAAATGGCCCACTTACCCTAAATGATATTGATACCTTGCTTTGGGATAAAAAAATCTTAGCTTGTACCTTTCATTGAGTGGCTCAAAGTGGAGTAAATTATCTTTTCTTAGTTTTTCAAGTATTTGACTAAGAGGAACGAGTATTTTGGTGAATTGCCTTAGGGCCCTTATGACTTGTGGTTGGCTTTTGAATTGTTGTTAAGTTGGCGGAGGATTTGCCTTGAAAGAGACCTGAGCGTTAGGTCTAATATTTGAATTGACTATGCTGATAATAGTTTCTTTGGGCTTGTTGGTGGTGGGTTTAGCAAAGGGTGATCTTCTATTTAATGGTTCTTGTAACTTATCAGAGGAGATGGCACTTTCAATTCGACACCCTGTTGCTACAACTTCTACAAAACTATAAGAGGCTTACTCGATTAGGTGAGAGATGAGGGTTTCTCAAGAGTGCTGATAAAAGTCAAAGTTAGCTCTTTCTCAATCATAGTGTTGAATACCTTTGGAGTTAAGGACCTCCACCTTTAGGCATATTCTTTAAAAGATTCATTATGTCTCTTCCTTAGGGCAACTAAGTCTATCATGGTCAGTGCCACTTCAACATTGAACCTATATTGCTCATAAAATGCCTTAGCCAGCTTTTCCTACATGTTTATCTAGTTTAGGTACAATTAGGTGTTCCAAGTCAAAGCGGGGCCTGTCAAGCTATCTTAAAAAGTTTGGACCATAAGCTGGTCATATTATACATATTTGCCCATTTTACGTATGTATAGCTTGGCGTGCAATTTAAAGCACCTGGTCTTATTATACTTCTCAAAGTTAGGTACTTTAAATTTCTCTAAGAAGCTTCCATAGTCATAAGCAAAGAAGTTTGTTATACCAGCTTGCTCGAATCCATCATACCCTTTGAGAATTTTCATTTTTTAGTGATTTGTTAGGTCAATTGCCTTTTGACTTGTTTCAATCTATCCTGATCAGCTTTAGGTTTTGAGTTAACTGGAAACGAGAAAGTGTTTGGTTCGAAAGTCAAGTTGACCTTTGAATAGACACCTTTTATCTTAAAGGATTCAAAGGCCTAGTTAACTTTGCGGTAGGCCTCTTTTATTGTAAGGGGCAAGGCTTCTACGTTCTTTCCATATTGGACTTTAGAGTTTTCTTCGTTTAGAGTTGTAGACCTGAGCAAGGCAATGCTATCAATAAGGAAGCTCAATTGATCTGCAATCTTTCCCACTATTCGTTCCAAATAGTGGAATCTTAACTCGATAAGATCAATAATTTTAGGGTTGATATTGTTGTTGTTGGTATTGGTGTTGTCATTTCCTTGACTGGCCATTTTGGTTTGAGAGCAGGTTTTGATAAGACTTCTTTAAAAGGCTTGATGCTTTGGAGCTACCTTGGTGACCTGATTTAAGATCACTTCTTAACAAGTTAGCACATGAATATTTTAAACGAGATGAAAAGAAACAAAGAAATATATAAGAATGCGAAAATGCATAGTATACGGATGTAAAGAAATATAATTGATGAATAACCAGTAAGATGGTCATTTATATTATTTTGTAGCTTCCAAAGTTCCCTTTTACATTATTTGAAAAAAGAAAATACATTTAAGAAGAGTATTCCTATTAAATGTTTTTCTGGCACTTGGCAAGCACTCCCTTTTTTCTGCTTACTAGGTCCTACAGGTGCTTCTTTCCTCTTTTCTGGGTTGGGCTCTTCCATTTCTTCAAGTTCTTTGAGCCTCTTTTGGGTCATCCTCAATTGATGTTCCATAACTCGGGAACATTGTCTTAATTTTCGAAAAAGATCTTCCTACATGTCTTGCTCTTTATAGATTATTTCTATACGAGCTTGTACTTAGTCCATGTAAGTCTTGATTTCAGAATCTGGTTTAGTTGGTGTGGGTTGGATGATCTCTAGTGTTTGATGCTAGATCTTCCCTACCTTATGGAGTTGATCATACAAATATTCTTTGATAACCCTGTGTTTGTGCACTTCTCCTGGCTATTCTCTTAAATTAATGTTTGGGCTGATAGTCTTTGTTTCCCATAACTGTTTGGTTGCTCGGAGTTTAAACATCTTTTATGGTAGTAGAATCTAAAGGTCCTTATAATCTAAGGTCATGATATCCAACAAAGGCTTATAGACTATATCTTGGATACCTTCGAATTGTCTAATCATATTGTTATGGTAATAGCTTGTGCACAATTTCATCTTAATTAGGGGTATTGCTTGATAATTTTTGCTGATTAGGATTATGTAAACCCCGTAAATTTAGCTATTTAAGAGTAAAATTGAACCTTAGTATTGTAAATGATTTCATGCGTCATAAAAGCCGAGTGAGATAAAAATTTAATAAATTATAAATTTGAAAATATTATAACTAATAAAAATCCTAGAGTTTTGATTGAAACTCCAATCGCGTATAAAGACCTTAAATCCGATGCACACGTAAATACCCGAAATCGAACTCGAATTTAACAAAAATCCTAAAATTATAACTTTAAACTTATAAAATGAATAAATATTACTTAATAGTAATATAACCATAGTCGATTACAATTATCGACTAAATCACGTAAGTGTATGTAAACTTTAGCGAAAATGTTGAAATAACTTGTAAATATTATCAATGTAACAAGTACCAATTAAATTAATAAATTTTCAAAAAATATCAAAACTAATTTTTAAATACTAATTTTATGATTTTTATGTTTAGAAAAATTAAATATATTTATTGTTATTTTTCTCTTTCTGTCATTTTCTTTTCTTTTTCCTTCTTCTTATTTTTTTTCCTTGTTTCTACATAAATCTTCTCAATTTTCCAGTAGCCCTCATTTTCTAAAAGCTTTTTCCAAGTGTTAACTTATGTGAGCAAAACCAAAAGTAGTGATTACATAGTCTTATCTTAATTAACGCATAGATTTAGTTTTTGTTCTTATAAATTGCCCTTGTTTTTTTTTTTTCTTTTTCTTTCTTGTTTTCTCTTGCCTATGTTTTACACGTGTAGAAACTTGGAAACATTCAAACCGAAAAAGAGAAAGAAAAACAAAGTAAAGCATACATACATAACTTAGCAAATACTATAGAGAAGAAGAGGAAGAAGAAGAAGAAATTAAGGGGAGTTATTTATTTTATTTGTACATATATATATATATATATTCTACAACATGTACATGTATATTTAGTATATTTTTTATTTTATTTGTTATTATGTACATGTATGTATGCATGAGTATATATGTATTTATACATAGTATATTTATAGTGTATACATGTATGTGTATAAATATATATGTACTATGTATTTCCTTATATATATATATGTGCACGTGATTATGTATATCTATATGTATATGTACATAGTATTTTTTTAATGTTGTACTATATATGTATGTGTCAATGGGTATATATGTGTATATGTACATAGTAATTAATTTTATTATATGGTGTATAGATGTAAATATACGTATATGATATATATATATATATATACATGTAGTATGTATTTTTGTATTTATGTACATATGTATGTATTNATATTATTATTTGTATTTCATATTTTTGTATATATATATATATATATATATATAATACAACCATACATGTATATATGTATATAAATTACAAATCATGTATATTATACTCATACATATAGTATATAATATATAATTAAGATTAAGATAATTTATTACATAAGTATAATATATGTATAAGTATAATATAATAGTATCGTATATGTAGAAATACAAGTATATTTGAATAAGTATATACATAGTATATTATAATATTAACTTAATAAACAAAGTAATTTAATAATTATATATATATAAGTATATTGTAACATTAGGAAAAATTATACTAAATATTTAATTTAGAAAATTTAGTAAAATATAGTAATAAATATTAATATACATATATATATGTATATACCATAAAATATAAAATATAGGAAAAAGTACAAAAGGATACATGATACTCTCATATATTGCCACGTCACCACTTAAGTATAATTTAAGTAATTTTCGTAATTAATAGTAATAATAAATAACTAATTAATTAGAAAAATGATAAAGTAGAAAAATATGAATTAATAAATATTAAATCTCAAAAATAAGTAATTATAGTAAAATACACCTAAAATGAGAAAATTACAAAAATATATGATATAAACAATTATTAAATCATAATTGTACTAAGAAAAGCCTAATTTAATAATTTATAACTTTTTAAGTCAAAATAATAAAGTTTGTGATATTTTTATATCACGGTAAAAAATTTAGGTTACAACGTCCAAAATGGACTTCGTTACAAGCCTGCTACAAGAAAGTATACTCGAAAACAATTAAAATGGACTATAAGTTCATAAAGATCCGAGCTAAATCGAAAAAGTTATACTTGATTAAGTAAAAAGTCTAAATCAATAATTTCATACAAATGAATATCTAATTTAAATAAATAGTACAAAATACAATACTAGTTTAGTTATTTAATTTCCAAACTTATTACTTTTTATATTTCTTAAATATCAGGTGATCCTGATATAGATACTAACTTATCAAGATAACTATTACGACTGTTAATAAATTTAATGATTAAGTAAGTACTCTTAATGACTTTATACTTGTTTTGTGCTTATAGTTAACGTACATAAATTAAGTATTAATAACTTGATGCATGGGGATTCATGTTATACATGTATCTAATATTGATTGATTATTGTGCAAAATACTGTTAAATGTAATAATTGAAGATTTGGTTATATGATTGATTGTTGCATAATTTGAATGATTTGTTGATAATGTTTAATCACCTCATAAATCAACTTAATCATATTTAACTCAACTAAAATCAAATGGATCATGTATAAGCATGAACATTGCATATAATGTTCCAATTGTCACTTTACGCGATTGGTAATGAAAGGCCTTAGAGGGATGGATTCCTACATGATTTGATTAGTACAGTGCATAAGCATTGATACAACAAGACCTTACCCTTGGTTCGTAAGTTTACTTGGCATAAGAAATGCTAATCGTAGGTGATTGGGGGTCATGTCTAGAGACCACTGCTGTAGGGTGTAAGCATGGACTATAGGGGCTATCTCATCGTTAGACCTGGAGATTTTGTGTATTATTATATTCCTTTGAAATGAAAACATATTTCATAAAATATGTAATTTAAATTTATAGTTAAAAACTTCAAGTATTAGAGCTTGGTTGTGATTAGTGCCAATGTATCTCTAACTCTTACTTCAAAAGGCATTAAATTTGATATTGTATGCAGCACCGGTTAACTGCATATATTTTGTTTGGCATACTGCTTATTCATACATTCATATATTTGTTAATAAATTGTTTGATAACTCGCTTGCTAGTATAGTATAAGGGATAACTCACTAAGCTCTTATAGCTCATTCCCCAATGGTTTTCATTTGCAAGTTACTAGATAATCAAGTATAGGTTAAGAGTTGAGTATTGAATACCAACGTCAAACTGTATATTTAGTTTGAATTATTATATATATAATTATTAATACCATATTTAGATTTTATAACTTTCATAATTTCAAGTTTCAGAACTTTACTACCTTATCTTAACATTTGGTAAGAGATATCGATTCTTTGTGGTTCTGAGGAATTGTAGATTATTAGATATCTATAGTTACTTATATTTTATAATATGTTAATAAATTAAAACCATAAATTCTAGCGAATAATTATTTAGAGTCTTCCAATTTCTAACTTGTAAGGCAATTTTCATATCATGGGTGCACACTTGATATGAAAATTTTAAGCAATCTTATTAGGCCCTCCTTAAGGTTATGACAAATTACCCTTTCGAAGTTGCTAAATTTTGCTGTCCATAAGATATTAGTGACTTAGAAATTTCTTAACACTTCTATCCAATAGTAAGAAGATTTTCCTTTTGAGAGATGGACCTTATCGATAAAAGAATTGATCAGATCAATATTATGAGCAAATTCCCCTTAGATCAGATTAAGCCCATAACACTTCATGTGGTTTACAAGCCATACTGTCAATAATGCTACATTAGTCTTTAGTGTACCATCGCTTTTTCTTTCAAAATGTTGAGGCTTTTAATTTGTTCAATAGGGAAGGTTGAGACATATGATTTATCTTTAAGAAACTAGCCCACTAATTCAACAACCCTGAAATGGATGAGGAACTTTCCATTAGGGGATAAGAGCTGTCCCCAATTTTTGAGATTGCCACAGAAGATGCCGCTTTGGTTAGATTTAGGCTCAATGGTGAACCAAGCTTTTAAGTTTTCTAATTTGATGTAGTTCCCATTACAGCATCTAAGGGCTTTATTTACTTCAGCTTTTTAGATCCCTAAGAATCTTGAGAAGGCATTCATTGAGTTAACTTCCAAATTTGGGGTGTATATATTTTCTAAGGAAGTAGCTTTAAGTAATTGGGTGTACTTTTTAAGTATTGGACTAATCAGGTGAGGCCCAGCTTGAAAAGCTACTTCTTCGAGTTCCCAAGAGTTGGTTGGGGCCCTAATTAAATTAATCTCTATTTTTACCCTATGAAGTGATAGAATGGGCTTGATCTTACTAATGATAGTCTTTTGTTCCCTTAGATTGAAGTGTCAAAACCATTGGTTTAAGATGGAGTTGGGGCTGATGGGCTTGCCAACGAACTTTTCCTTAAAGTGGATGGAGTTGGATGAGCAAGCCATTTCCTAATCTAAATTACTAAAGAAGAAAAAAAAAATCTTACAATATTGACCAAGCGTTTTTTACAATAACAAAACTTATTTACAACAATTCTATGTTTATGATACGTTAAAATTACAAAGGAAATCAAGGAAACTCCAAGCCATTATATATTTTCAACCTCATCTTGCTTGATTATTCATCAATTTCGGATGTCATGAATGCATAAAGGGTGGGTTCTAAAGGTTTTTAAGCTTGTGTAACCTTACTTATTGAAGAACACTTTCATTGGTTACATCAAGTTTAAGTAAGGTAGCCTAATCAATCTCAAGCAGTAGTTACACTGCAGCACTCAAGCCTATACAATGGCTCCTTTCCTAAGGTCTTAAGACAGCTTAGGTCTAACCACATCTACTTTGTATCTTTGATGCAACAAATAACCCCCTATGTCCTAATGTATGCTATATGCAAAATGGATATGATAATCAAAATGAATTATACATATGAAGATAATAACAAATAAACAAATAAATAAATAACATGAGCATTTTGAAAAGCAATGTCAATTTTGAAAAGTTTTAAAGTGGCTGGCTCTCTTGACATCCCTAATGGAGTCGCCAAGCTGTTGAGGCTGGTTTTATTCCTTTCGGTTTTTATAAGTAAGTCTTCTTTAAACCGATTGATATTAAACCCTGCCCGTTTAATATTAACCCTCAACTAGAGTTTAAAAAAAAAAACTAGTTATTTTAACTTTGAAAATGTTTAGAAGTCGCCACTTGATTGGAGTAGGGAAAAAGAGTTAAGTTATAATCAATTGGGTGGATTAATTATAACTTAGCTATTGATCTTTCAATAAAATTGATTTTTTGTTAAAATAATTTTTGAAAACCAAAGATTTAGATCTGGAGGCTTTAGTTAGCTTGGTCAACTCCGGTCAACTTCGATCTGCTAGAATTGACTTGGAAAGTCGGATTTATAGTGTCGACTATAGGGCATTTGGGTGTAAGGAATTTGATGGTGGTAGTGGTTTTAGTCGAAAATCTCCGTAAAGGATGCTATCCTAGAGAGAGAGAGGAATCGTGCTAGAGAGCGAAAGTGTATTATGTATGCTCCATGGAGAGATTCTTGTACTTCTATGCTTTGAAAATGAAGAATAAACCCCTATTTATATTGTAAGTACACAGCTTAAGTTAAGAAAGTTGGGAAAATTGAATTAAATCATTGGAATTCATTAATGGGTTTTAACCCAAAAAAAGAAAAAAGATTTTTTTTTTCCATTTTTAGGCTCAACTTTAATTGCATAAATAACTGAATTTGGATGGATTTTGGGATGAATTAAATAGTAGGCCACACGTGCTACACGATTTCACCATTAATTTGGTGAAATCATGTAATAAATGGGATAAAAAATGACCTTAAACCAAGCATATGAGAAATGGAAAAAAAGCTGGAAAACTGGAGCTAAAATCGAACACTGGAAGAAGATGGGGGGTATAGGTCATGTATAGGGCATGTGCCATGCACACATGTGATTGAAAATAAAATGCGTGCCCCCCTATTGTGTCCAATCATTAGGGCTTCATGCCCTTGTTCATGGCTTGCGAACCAAATTTTGGTTTGCACCTAACCCCCTTTCTTTTTTTTCTTTATATTAAATAAATACTTAAAATTAAATACTTATTAAGAAGAAATCGTATCTTAAATGCTTCTATATTTTTCCTTTTAAAAAGGAAAAGGCACTTTATGCTTGGTGAGATTTGAACTCAAGTCTCCTTGGTAATTGTGCATATATATTACCATTAAATCATTGACCTATGTCTTATCTATATGTACATTAGGTTAGCTTAGGCTATATTCAAATATAAGTCTAAGTCTAATGGTCCTTATTATTGTTTATCTAAATTAAAGACTTTATTTTATCTAAAATTATTATTTTCTAAATTTTCTAAATCCTCTATTTTTCTATTTTTTGCATTTCTTACTTTTTTTTTTGTTTTTTCTTAAATTTTCTTGATTTTTTTTTCTTTCTTATATTTTCTACTTTTTCTTGTATTTTTCTACATTTCTTTTTTTATTTTTTGGGTTTTTCTTATTTTTCTTTTTCTTTTTTTGCATTTTTTCTTAATCTAGGACCCTCATCTTATTCTAAAAATTCTAAAATAAAAAAATGAGGTATTTACACTAAGCTTCCTTAGAGAGGCAATAACACATAGGCTTCAAATTGATCCCAATGCAAAGATAATTCAACAAAGAAAAAGGTATTTTGCCCCTCAATGGCAGGTAACTATAGAAGAAGTTCATAAACTATTAAAAGTAGGATTCATAAAGAAAGAGCCTTATTTGACTTAGTTAGACATTCGTGTGTTAGTCAATAAGTCAAATGGCAAATGATACATGTGCATTGACTATATGAATTTGAATAAGGCATGTCCTAAAGATTGTTTTCCCTTATAAGAATAGACCAAATGGTTGACTCAATTACCGAACATGCCTTACTATCTTTCATGAATGCATTTTCTAGCTATAATCAAGTCAAAATGGGAAAGGAAGATGAAGTTCACACGTCCTTTATCACTAACTTTAGGACATCACAACTTATCAAAGGCTTATAACTAAGATGTTTAAGCCTTATATCCATTGGAACGTTGAAGTTTACATTAACGATATGATTGTGAAGATCATGATAGAAAGTCGACATCTTACCAATCTTGAGGAGACATTTGGCACCTTGAGGAGATACAATATAAAATTGAACCTACAGAAATGTGTTTTCAGTGCTACCTCAAGAAAACTTTTAGGATATATGGTCACCTGGTGTAGCATTGAAGCAAACCTAAAGAAGATTGATGCTATTCAAAATATGAAGCCCCCTTACATAGTTAAAGAAGTTTAAGAGTCAACTAAGTGAATAGCCACTCCAAATACATTCATGTCAAGAAGTGTAGATAGATGCATAGAGTTTTTAAAGTATTGAAGAATCCAAAGGAATTTTGATGGGATGACAAATGTCAAAAAGCATTTGATGAGCTAAAGAAGTTTCTTGTATCACCGCCAATACTCTAGACACTTGTTCTTGAAGAAAATTTGTATTTGTATTTGTCAGTTAACAACTTAGCACTTTCATCTTTCTTAGTCTAGATAGAAGGTAGAGAGCATCGGTCAATCTATTATGTAAGTTATGTCTTATAAGGGCTAGAGCGTCGATATACAAAGATTGAAAATGTTGTATCGATAGTGGTCCTTTTGGTAAGAAAGTTAAAGCCATATTTTAAGGCATATCAAATTGCCGTCTTTATTGATCAACCTTTACAACAAGCTCTATAGCAACAAGATTTCGCAAAGAGGATCATGAAGTATGCTCTGGAGCTAAGTGCCCATGGTGTGTAATATAAACCTAAAACGGCATTAAAAGCTCAAGTTTTGGTAGATTTTCTTGCTGAATTCATCAGAGAAGAGTATAATGTTGAGATGGCTAAGAAGCCGATATGGAACTTGTATGTTGACTGCTCCTTCACTAAAGAAGGATGTGGTGTAGGCCTTATTTTATAAGGACCCCATAACGTAAAAGTTAGCTATGCATTGAAGTTTATATTTCCAGCTAACAATAATGAAGCTGAGTACAAAGCTCTGCTGCTAGACTTAAGTTAGCTAAGGAAGTTAATGTTGAGAAAGTTGAAGTTTTTTCTAGTTCGAAACTAGTTATGAATTAAGTTAAAAGGAGCTATGCAGCAAAGGAAGAAGTGATAAGCAAGTACTTGTTGATAGTACAAACGTTCATGGAAGAGTTTCAATCTTTTTCAATTGAGAAAATACTAAGAAACAGAAATATTGCTATTGAAAAATTGTCAAAGTTAGCTAGTACAACACTTCCTAACTTAAATGATAATGTTTTTGTCAAGTATCCCCCTAATAAGAGCCTACAAACTGTTGAGTAGAGTTACGAGTTGGCTCCTTGCCCAAAGAGAAGTCTTAGATGGATCTAATCATTGATTCTTTCAAACAATAAGAAAGAAGGTTGAAGGTTGATATATCAAGCTGTAAACTATACATTAATTGATGACCAATTGTATAAGTGCAGTTTTTCTCAACCATATCTTCGATGCCTTTTATAGAAGGACACTTAAAAAATATTGTTTGAGTTTCATGACAGTATTTGTAGTAACCATGTGAAGGGCCAAATCCTGTATCTCTGCATGTTGAGAGTTAGCTATTATTGGCTTACTATGAAAGAAGATGCAAAATCTACTGCTCAACAATGTCCATAATGATAGAAACATGAAGCATTGAGCCATGCACTTTTTATTGAATTGCATAACCTTACTATCCCTTGGCCCTTCTCTCAATGATGATTAGATATACTTAGACCATTTTTGAAGTCTACAGCCTATTAGCAATTCATCATAGTTGCCGTGGATTATTTTACTAAGTGGGTAGAGGCTGAAGCAATGGCTAAAATAATCAAATAGAAGGTTGAAGCTTTCATTTTCAACTTTATTATATCGAGGTTTGAGGTTCCATTTATAATACTCACTGATAATGGATCATAGTTCAATAATGATTAGTATAAAGCATTTTGTGAGAAATGCGGCATTCGTCTAAACTATACTTCAGTGGCTCATCCTCAAACCAAAGGGTAAGTAAAAGCCATTAATAAGACCATCTTGTATAGTTTAAAGAGGAGAGTTGACTAATCCAAAGGCAAATGGGATGACAAATTATCAAATGTTTTATAGGGTTATAAGACTGCCTACAGGACTTTAACCAGTGAAATGCTCTTCAGGCTTACATATGGTTCGAAGGCAATCTTACCAATTGAGTTAGATCTACCTAATCTTCGTATATATAACTTTGATATTATGGCTAATCAGATTGGCTTTACAGCTAACTTGGATACAATTGAGCAGATAAGTGACATTGTAAGGACTAGAGTTGTTGCATATCAGCATAAAGTGATTAGGTATTACAATCAAAAGGTAAAACACAAGGTGTTCTAGCCTAAAGATCTAGTTTGCTGAAAATTAGAAGTAACTAGCGTGTAAGAGAATCAAGAGAAGCTCGGTATAAATTGGGAGGATCTTGTTAGGACCTGAGAAGTCGTAGGTGAGGGGGCCTATCGACTTAAAAGGTTAGATGGAACAATCATACCTCGGGCATGGAATGTCAAAAATTTGAAGCTTTACTTTGAATAGTTCCTTTTCATTATCGTCTTGTTCTTATTTTCCTCTTCTAAACTTTGTAAGGCAATGGCTTATGTCTTGTTCTAAGCATGAAATGGTAATTTCAATCTTTTATGAATATCTCTACTGTCCATCACTTTTATTCTTAATCAATGCATGGTTAATGGATTAACAAAGTTTTAGCTATATGGAGAACGAACTAATGCTTAATAAGTTCATGTCTCTAATAGTTAACAAGCTTAGTTCATATTAATGAACAACATCAATCTCCTTTAAAAGGTATGTAGAGTAATTAAAGAATAAACTCTATGCTACCTTCAATGGGCAACTCCACAGCAAAGAAAATAAACACTCACTTCACACCATATGGGGCTAACGAACGTTATGTTTGCGAAAAGACATTTTAAAAGCATGTGAAATAAAACATACCAAGAAGTAGAGACATACGAGTGAAATAGAATGTGCTTAGAATAAAACGTGTAAAATGCGAAACATTCTATTACAATGAAAAGGTCAGCATCAACCATAATTAAATCCATAAAATGTTCACAAAAACAAAGTATTAAACAGTTGATCACTTAAGGATCTAAAGTGTTTTTGCTTTTGGATTGGGCAAAGGTGTTGTCTTGGTCAGTAGAGCTTAGAGCCTCCTTAGAGCTTACTTCTTTATTGGCACTAAGGGTTTTAGAGTAGGTGGAGGTCTCTTTACAAACATAGGGGGTCTCCTTTGATGATTGTTCTTCGTCATTAATAGGCACTTCACCTCTGGCTTTCACAAATTCACCCTATCCTTGAACCCCTATCTTTGCCTCTTTGTAGACTTCTTCATTTATAGTCAGCAAAGTCAAGGCATGATAGTTTGTAGTCAGAGTGAACCTTTAAAATCTCTTTTCTCATTAGTTGGACCCCTTACAAGAACTTCATTTGGAGCAACTTTTCTTATTATCGATTAAGAGTTATGATTTCTAGTGCTTCTTCTATGGAGGGCTTCTTTTTTGTTGCCTCCTCTAATTTAGAAATGCAAGCTTCAAGTTTAGAGCCATCCATCTCTAAGTTCTTTATTTAGACCCTTAGTTTGTCCTCTTCATTACTCATAAAGGTTATTGTTTGTCCTAACCCCCAGCACTCTTCCCGTTTTTTGCATAGCTCTTCTTTCAGGTCCTTAACCTCTTTATATAACTCTTTATTCTTGGTCTTAAGGCTTGAGACTTTATTGGCCATAAGGAATGTGTCAACTTTTCGACAGAAAGCTCTTTTTGCAATTTTTTAGCCTCCATCTTGGCTAGGAAATTAACAAAGCTGAATAAATTATTTGCTTCTTAACAAAGCAATAAAATTTAAATAATACCTTCTTCATTTCTTTCTCGGCTTCATCTAAAGCTATTAAAACATGATTGTTAATCTACATGCAAACAAGATTATGTTAGCAACGGGACATAAGCTAAAAATGAGAAGTCTATGATTGTTACTTACATCATACAACTTGCCAGTAATATGACCTTTATTGCAACCATCTACTTTGTCTACATCCTTCTTTGCAATCTCCCTATCTTTAAGGAGGATGACTCCCTCCATTAAGGTTAAGGACTTCATCCTATCACTTAAAGTAGAATTTGTATGCAAGATATTGTGGTTTCAACATGGCACAAAGTATTTGCTACTTCATGGTTAAGGACAAACTTAGCTAAATTGATGCCAAGAGCTTTGTTTCTTAAGGCTACCTTCATCTTCATGTCTAAACCCTTAAATTTCTTAGATAGAGGCTGGTTGGTAAGCTCTTTTCCATTTCTCTTCCTAGTACTAGGCTCAGCATTTTCTTGAAGAGAAACCTCGATGCTACTAACACCTGGAATATCTTAGCTAGCTTCTTTAGAATCATCCTGAGTGGTGTTTATTATAGAAGGAACCGCCTTAAGCTATGCAGTACCAACAATTTCCATCTATTCAGCATCAATGGTTTCCATCTGTTTTAGCCATTGCTCTTTGGCAATAGAAGGAGTTTCCTTCTTCTTTTTGAATGATAACCTCCTTCATAACTTTTACTTGGGCAATCTTTTTTGGTGTAGGTGGCCAACTAATAGAGACTTTAGTAGTTGCATACTTATCAAGCTTTTGCTTTTTGGCCTTTTCTTAGGCTAGCAGTTTCGTGAGATTCACATTGCTTGTACCTATGTTTGCATAAAAGAATAGGAGTATTATAAACTAGAAAAGGGAAAAATAAAAAATTTACAAGGTTTGTGCCAAGTGAAGCTCAAAGGAGATTATTTTCCCCTTATTTACAAGAATGGCTTTCCTCTTATAGCTCTACTCAGCATGACAATTATTTTGACACCTACCTTCCTTATCTAAAAGGATTGGATCTTCCTTTTTGTATTATTTTATTATTCTCTTAGCATCTTAGAAAAACATCTTATTCCTTCTTCTCTCCTAAATCCTTTTGGCTACAACAACATTCTTCGGCATCAAGTCAATGTTTTTGGTATGGATAGGCTTAGTCCATTGGGTCTAAAAATCCAAATCCTCGTCCGACCTAATGGAAACAAATTTATCATGCCACTTGTGGATTTTTTACTCCAATCCATCCATGAATTTACGCCCATGTTAAGTCACCGTAAAATACGAACCATGGGGCTGCTCTTTATTAAGAAGAAGTATCTAAATAATTGGGGTGTAGCCCTAACCTTGATCTCTTCACATATGATCTCAAATGTAATAAGAAACTTATAAGTGTTTGGTGAAAATATACTGGGTGCAACTTGGAAATAATTAAAAAATTGTTTCAAAAAGGCAGAGAATGAGAAGCGTAGTCTAAAATCGAGATATTTCATATATATATATATGAAATTTACGTTTTATTGGAAAACATACCCTCTCATCCTCTCTTGGCCTACGCAGATGCCAGGCATTGGGAAGATCTTGTCAATATTTATTATACCTTGAGACGAGTGTCTTAATAACACCACTAACTACTTCATCTAAGGAATTACTATTATAAACTACATTATTGTACAAATACCTGGCAATAGATCTTCCTTCCTTATCGTCTGGGTAGTTATCCACTTGAAGATCGTTAATGCAAGTGAATTATTTTGTGGATGGGGGTAGGTAGGTAGAAGTAGCCTTAAACATGGTTACTTTAGAATCTAAAAGTATAAGTCGATGAATGACACTTCAAATCATACAGAGTTGCTTTAAAATCTGCAAGTTTAAGTAAATGAACAACATTTCGAACCATACTTGATTGAAATTAAATTAATGGAGAATACTCGGTAGCACGAGAAAATCTATAAGAAAATTTGAGAGCAAATGAAAATTCTAAGGTAGATATGAATGAAGAAGAAGTTTGGAATGTTAATTGGTATGAAAGAGTCCTTTGTATATAGATGTTTTCTCCTCGTAACTTTAACACACTTTTGATGAGGATATGGGTTTTGATTAGATAGTTAGGTGTAAATGGATGACTCATTTCATAAGTCAAAGATCTGATGGATATTGTATCACTGATAATTATTAACCTTTGAAGTGTAATGATGGCTAGGATGACAATTGTCACGCATGCTACTGTAGAAAAGCAAATGGGTAGGAAACTTAAAAGGATGCAACCTTTCGCATAGGATTTGATTCAATGCATTTCAAAATAAAAAATCAAACTTTAGCATGTCACTTGGCATTTGGAAAACTCATTTGGTCGTAACCATCCAACTGCCTAAGTTGAGTACTAAATTTTACCCCCTTAATGGAATTCTCAACTACAGGAGTTGGAGGGTAAATGTTGATAATCTTATTTTGCCTTAAGATTGTTACTCGGCTACTCAATTGTTGAGAAGACAACAAATGATATTTCCTAGTAAAGATAAAAAGGGCTTAGTCCATCTAATAGGCCTTAAAGCTCGGCTTATTCATATATATGGTTTGAACTCTAGAAAGTAGTGCAAACACTTATGATCTAGTATAATCTCATTACACAACCGCCTACTATTCCTATATTCTAGGAATGTGCTTAATTACAGGATCACCATATGGTCTATGACCAATGATTAACTGCTATTAGAGACATTCGATGTTTACTTATAAATATGGGAAGGAAAGCACTATAAGAACTCTCTTATAACCTTCAACTCTATACTCATTCACTTATGCTTCTCTAAAACAATCACTGACTTAGGCATCAAAGTGGTTGCACAGGACTAGCCCTAATACCACTTGGCCTCTACTTGTGCTTTTGTAGGATTAAAGCTTTACTCTAAAATCACTTAACAACACTCACAAATCCTAATAGTCTAGCCTATAGCTCAATAAGAAGGATATGTCTTCTTAATAAGGCATTGGTAGCCACATTGGTTTTGCCTTATTTGTACTTGATCACAAAATTGAAACCTTCGAAGAATTTAACCCATCATGCTTGTCTTGCTAATAGTCTGGTCTGACTTCTAAGATGCCTCAAGGACTCATAATCAATATAAATAACAAACTCTCTTCATAGTAGATAATGTTGCCACACTTAAAGTGCTTGAATGAGTGTTAGGAGTTCTTTGTCATAGATAGAATAATTCAATTGAGGTCCCTATAGCTTTTCACTATGGTAGGCAATATGTCAACCTTCTTACATTAGCATAGTACTTTTACCAACACTTAATGCATCGCATTCAAGCACAAATATTTTCTTGAAGTTAAGTAAGGCTAATATAAGTGAAGAGGTTAATTTCTCCTTTACCTTGGCAAAGCTTCTTTCTTCTTTCTCTTTGCACTTAAAGTCAATGTTCTTCTTTGTCAACTTGGTAAAAAGTGCAACAATGGTGTTGAATCCTTTAATGAATTGTTAGTAAAAGGATGCTAGTCCATGGAAACTTCTTGCTTCGACATAGGTGATTGGAGTTGGCCATTCAATAATAGCTTGTATTTTTTCATCATCAACATATAGGCCTCTTCCCTCTATTACATACCTTAAGAAAACCATTTCCTCTTAGTAAAAACAACATTTCTTCAAGTTGTTGAATAGTCGCTCAACTCGGAGCACATCGAATACAACTAGTCAGGATGGTTTGGCAAGTCGGCATTGTACATGAGGATGTCATCATAGTAGATTATAATACATTTTCCAATCAAATTCGTTGACACATGATTCATCAAACTCATGAATTTGCTAGGGGCATTTGATAAGCCAAAAGGCATCACCATCCATTCATAAAGACCATGTCGAGTCTTAAACACAATTTTCCATTCATTTCCTTATCTTATTTGAATATAATGATAGCCAAACTTCAAGTTGATCTTATTAAAGATCCTAGCTCCATGCAGTTTGTCAAACATGTCGTCTAACCTTAAGATGGGGTATTTATACTTGATCGTAATTTTGTTTATAGCTTTACTACTTATACACATATGCCAAGTACCATCTTTCTTTGGCACAAGGAACATTGGCATAATATAGGGGCTAAGACTTTCTCTTTCGTATTTTCTCCCTAGTAGTTTATTGACTTGTCTCTAGAGCTTGGCAACTTGCTTGAGATTCATTTGATAAGCTAATTTGTTTGGTAAGGTAGCTCCTAGTATGAATTTGATGCAATGCTCAATCCCTCAAAAAGGGGGTAGTCTTATTGGTAACTATTGTAACGTCTTAGAAGGGGGCATGGTAGTTATTGGTCTTATATATGATATCAAGGGGGGAGAGGGAGGGGGTGGGGTTATGTGAATTGATATCTTCGAACTTTTGAAAACTTTTTAATTTAAGAAAAATGAAATTACCCCTCTTAACAACTTATAATAATGAATAGTGATAATTTAATGATTCAATGCATAACAATTAATAAATCAAATTAAAAGAGTACAAGGAAGGAGAAAATTAGGCAAAGATTTTATAGAGCTTTGGCCTTTTGCCTTTTGTCTTTTGTCTTTTACCTATTACTCTCTTCTAGCTCCACTATTGTAGACCTGATCTACTTTATCGGTATCGTTCCACTTGATCTACTTAAACAAATCACAAACAAACTATAAGTATTTGTTATAATGACTTTGCAACACTTTGCTCTACTTGTCTAGTCTCTCTTCAATTTAGGCTAATACAGATCTACAGAGTACAAACTACTTTTTTTTTTTTTTTTACAATAAAGTATAGATATTATAAGTGAGAACAATAATATAAGTCTCAAATAATTTTGCACTTGAAATAAATAACGCTTGTTGTAGAACTTTGATTCAATGCAGCTTTCTAAAGAAGTATCCGATGAATTTTTTGAAACTTTTTAAAAGGTAAAAAATGATCATGATTTTTTTTATACATGAAAAATTTTCTTTAAATTTTTTTTTTTTTGTATTGACATTTTGAATCCTTTCTCCTTTTATATTGAAATCTTCCAACAGCTAAAAATTTGAAGATTTTCTTTACTTCCATAATTATCCAACAGTTAGATTGCAAAAGATAATCATTAGATATTTTTGGGAGAAGCTGTTAGTATTTTGAATTTAACGAACTATTCTCCTTGATTTGTTCAGATTAGATATATTTAAAATCATAACCATCGGATAGATTTCTTAAACTTAATGAAGAGATAATCCTTATAAGATATTTCTGGATAAAGCTCATTTTGAATTTCCACAAAATCCGACTCAACTTTATCCTTAACCATATTTGTATCTATCTTGATTTTTCAAAAATTAAACTGCTCAAAGATAATCCCCATGGATCTTAACTCCATCTTAAGTGAAACGGAATTAAGTGTATTTTCTTAATACATCCAATCTAGTGGAGCTAGGTCTTGATTAAGTTGAATATGAATTAAAAATAATTTCAATGTTATACTTCTAGACTTACTTTCTGAATAAGCTTCTAAAAAGTATCAGCCTTTTGTTTATAAAGTATTAAATAAACTTTTAAAGTGTTGTACCAATTCTTCTTATAAAAGCTTCTACAATACTTTTTGAAGATTTTCCAAACTAGTGTATTTTCAATCAATTCAAAGCTTTTGAAAAAGTTTCTGAATACAACTTAATTTTGCGAAATTAAACTTTTTGAAAATCCTTTTGTAAGCTTGCACTCTTAAAGATTCATTAGCTTTTAAACCTTTTTATTTTCGTTAAAATGTATGAGAGATATCTAACAGTAGTCTTGCCTAAAATCATCATATTACGTGAATACCCATGATATAAAGATCACCATGTAAGTTAGAGGTTACAAGCTCTAGCTAAAGAGTTTTTAAGGGTGCTTATTCATTTTTTATACATTTACTTAACTATATATATATATATATATATTTACGTATAACTATAAGTGATCTAGCAATCCATAGTCAATAGAACCGTAGAGAGTCGAAATCACTTATCAAACAATAAGAAAGGGTATCTATATCTCAACAATCATGAAGCTACTAAAGACCTTAAAAGTTTAATTTGACTATACTACTTGCTTTCTTAAACTTATAGTCTACTTTCTTAGCTCAATGGAGTACTCTACAATTGAATCTTAGCCCAGCCTTAACTTTAGCTTTATAAGACCTGCAAAAGAAACTATTAAGGGGTAAGCTACATCCAGCTTAGTAAGTAACCTTCCTAGCTTACCATCAGACAATAACAAGCAAGTTATTTATTAAACATATGAATGCATGTACAAGCATATGCAATGCAAACAATGTGTACAGTTAGCCAAAAATTGCATACAACACGGTTTTATGCCTACAGTAGACATGGCTTGGCCTCAAGCAAAGGCGACACTCCCTAGAGCCAAGTAGATCCCAAAGGTTAAGGTAAGAACATGTCACATGAATATGTCGTATGACAAACAATCATAACATACAAAATCAATATGGATCCATCTATGTATGATCTCTTGCTCTATTACGTAGTGTTGATGCCCTTTAACATATGCAATAAGATGTAATGAATGTCCGGTTTGATTAAAAGCCGAATATTTATTAATTTAGATTCATTCGATAAGCTAGTTTGTTTGGCAAGCAAGAGTCAACCAAAGTAAGCATATACAAGTTTCCATATATCCCAACATGCAATAAGTTCGATTATAAGATATAATTAGATTGTACACTAACTGCAAGCACACAATAGGGTAAAATAGGGAGCAGTATACTCATTCAGCCTTGAAGTCAAGTATTCCCAATAATCCTTGGTATTCTCGAACTTGGTATCCTAAATCATCTGAGTAAGGTAACTAAAGTAAATAAGACTCATCTTAAATGTAATCTATTCACTAGCCTTGCTATAATTTCCTTATTTTTGCTTATTTCATATTTTGGTCGTAACTTTCTCATTTTAAGTTAAACTTTTGTGTTCTTATAGTTGATTTTTATCATTTTTGAATGTTCTTTCATTTGGTGAGGTTATTTTTGGGCTTTTAGATTAGCAAGGTTTTGATTTGGACCATACAAGTTCATAGGCTCAAAGGATAAGTTTGGTCACTTTAAGGTTTGGGCCTAGTTTTGGGCTTTAGGCTTAGCTTTTGATCTTAGACCTTTGCACTTAATATTTTAGGCTTCCTTTTAAGTATTTTAAGTGGAATTTTTTGCCCAACACTTTAAATTTTCACTTTGGGCCTCGATATTGCTCTTATGGGCCTAAATGAGCCATTTTTACTACTATAAGGCCTCAACTTGCTAAGGGGCCTATAGGGGATGACTTTAATGGGCATTTAAACTTAATGGCCTTTTATATTTTATTTTATGAGCTTTTTAATTTAGGGATCAGATCTTGTCACTAAATTATTCGGTTCTATTCTTAGTTCTTTTAAGGCCTTTTAGGCTTATCTTGCATTTTAGGATCTTAAGCCCAACTCCACTTATTAAGATAAGTCCATTTTCTATTAGGATTTAGATCTGGTTCTTTTTATTTATTGGGCTCCTAATTATATTTTTAAGGCTTTAATAACTAACTAAGCTAGTTTAGGCCTAATTTGCATTCGAGGACCCTAAACTTGATTATAACTCATTCCAATAAGCTAAATATCTTAATGGGTTCACTAAATAACCCATTTTACTAAGTATTTCAGATTCGGTTCATTTCATTAGTAGGGTTTTTATCATTATTTCTAAGGCCTTAATCACCAACTTAACTAATTTAAGTTATTAACTCATCATTACTCTACTTAACTTGGTTAATTACATCCTGAATCATATTTAATACTAAATAATCATGTTATTAAGGTAACAAATCAAAATCTATAGATTTGAAACTTTCATGAATGTGGTGGCCAAGTAGGATTCTTCTAGGCTTTCCTTCAACTTCTTCCGTCTAATGCTTATTCTAGTATGTTTCCTTATTTTAATCACATTTCTACATGTTTTAAGCTAATAACATTACTTAACATGGTGAAAACAAGATGGATACATATCAAGGAGGAGGTGGCATGTATGGTACTTAAGGTTTCTTAGAGTTTAATCAACATTTTTTAAAGTTATCTACATAAAATTATCTCTTACACCTGTCACGACCTGAGGGGGCTAGTCGTGGCAGTCGCCGTATATCATACAAAAGATTGTAGATTGACTTCCCTTCTAATCAACAACCCTTTTATATGATAGACAAGGCTACAACTATTACTAACTACCAAGAGTGCGTAAGCTTAAACAATATCATTTCATGACAAATAATAATATTATAAAAACATAACATATAATCTATTTGTATAAAAGTTTACAAATACAGAGTCTGAAACGTGTCTTAAGTTAAACTAGAATAGCAATTACATATTCAAATCTAAACTATCAGAAGTATTCTCTGAACTCATCCTGCTTCCACACTAATCCCGTGTAGAAAACTAACCTCGAGCATACGGCTCGACTCCACGAATAGATCGGCTTGCGAGAGAAGACTACAAAGGTATAAGCCTATTAGTTTAGTGAGATATTTTCTCTCAACTATACAATAATCAAATTTATACAACAGTTAAGTTCAACCATATGAATGCATGAACAAGTAGTATGCTAAACAAATATATGCAGGTGACCAAATACTGCATGCAACTCAGATTTAACGCCCTCTAAAGTCAGGGTTAGAGATTCATCGGTATAGTTAGATTCGGGTATCATATTAGAACTTATTTCATAACGAAACTCCGTATTTCGTATTTAAAATGTAATGGTACATCCATTACTAACCTTATCAAAATGAGTTTTACATATAATTGTGAGTAGGTTCACGCAGCCTTTACTCACCCCTAAACGAAGGCTTTTGAACTCGACCCATAGCTAAGCAGTTAACGCCTCTAACGCCTAGTCATCTCGCGGGCAAGGGTAAGGTCATATCGCATGTGTGCACCGTACGAAATCAATAACAATCAATAATCAACTCACGTATGGCCTCTCACTACCTCCGTGTAATGTGACTGCCCGGAATTAGTTATGCAATGCATGATTTATGCATGATCCCAATTAACTTTTCTAGTCAAATAAAAAGTTAAGTCATATTTAATCAGTGATCATTCCAAGTCACAAACAATCCATCTAGTGAATCTACTATGCAACAAACATTATATTATTGAAATTTAAAGTAGATTCACCATTAACAACAATTATCATGCACAAGCATAACCTAACCCCATACACATTCATTTATAAATCATAATTTAGATTCACTAACTATAAGCACAAACAAGTACGGAATCATTAGGAAAAACTCACTCAGTCATGGTTAGCTTAAGGGTCGTAGTAGTCAGTAGGCAACTCAGGGTCGATATTAAGATCATCTGAGAATAAGGGAAATTTGTAAGTTTGAGAATTTAAAGCTAACTAGTATTGTAATTTGTAAGGTCTACTTCGCTTAGTTATGTGAAATTGTCGATTCGAGCTTTTTATCGAATCGCGTATAACTTTTTCATTTTAGCTCGGATCGTTATGAACTTATAGTTCATTTTGATCGTTTTTAAACATATTTTCTCGTAATGAGGTCCGTTTTGGAGGTTATGACTCGTAGCGTAAATTGTGATATAAAAATATCACAAAAATCTTTATTTAAGTTTAAAATTTATAAAATATTGATTTTTGCTTTTTCTTATCATATTTATGACTTAATAATTATTTAAATCGTATATTTGATATTTTTATTATTTTGAGCGTATTTTTCTATTTTTGAGATTTTTAACTTTATTATGATTATTATCATTATTATTACCTTTATTATTTTTACTATTTATCATTTTCTTATTTATTATTTTTCTTATGTACTTCACGATTATACAAATATGTATATTCATATACTTATAATATATATTTTATAATTTATTTTATTGAAAATTCATTACGATATCATATATATATATACATATATACCTTACATATTTACGAATTTAGTAAATATATTATATATGCTAATATATATTCGGTATACTACTTATATATATGTATATACTATACATTATACGTATTATATATGTATATGTATTTATTGAAAATAAACATACTCTTATATTAGGGTTCAATTTTGATTAATTGTGCATAAATTAGTTTTAGGGTTTTAGTATGCGATTTAGGATTTCGATCTATTTCGAGGGTTTTGTTATCGGTGTTATACTTGATTTATTAAACTTCATAATCTTTTATTGTTACTAGTCTTATCGACTTATTGTACAGTTTAGGTCACTTGGACTTGAGTTAGGGTTCAACTACTATTTTTTCCTAGGGTTTACAATACCTCTAGAATACAAATAGCAAACTAAGTACATGAATAAATGTGTAATTATAGGGTCTAAAATGATATGTACATGATTATAACATATTTATATAGTATTTCTATTCTCAAACTCTCAAGGTATCATAGGTATAACTTATGTGTACAAGAAAGTCAAGTTGAGTGAGTTTTACCTTAAGCTAGCCTGTACGAGTTCCAACTTTTCCACTAAAAAACAAAGTTGAAACTTACTCCTTTGAGGGAAAATGTTTTTCGGCAAGAAAATAAGGTATGTGTGTGTGATCTTTTGGTTATGGTGGCTTGTCATTTGGTAGTGTATGGTGGTGGTAAAAGAAAATGGTGTTAAGTTACGCAGGGGGCCTTAACAGCTCTTTTTGTTTTCTTCTCTTTTTCCTTTGGTTTTTGTTTAGGTTTCTTGAGAGTGTTTCTTAAGGTTTTCTATGTGTGAAGAATAGTGTCAAATGAGGGTTTTGGAGAGGTGAAATGGCAAGTATTGAAGGTGGATTAAGGGGGACAAGAGATGGTTATCTTGGGATAAGAGTACATAGTCTTTTCTTAATACTATTGTACCTTATTTGTTTTTTGCTAAATAAGGGAGGATTTTGTCTCTTAAAGGATAAGTGTCCAGCAATTCCTAATTAGTCATTTTTCCTTGGTTCTTAATTGATTTTGACTTGTTACTAATTAAGATGTAATGAGAGTTAGTAGATGAATTAAAGGGTAATTAAGCTAATTAATCATGATTGTACTTAATTAAGCAATTTAGGCCTAATTAAGGTGTAATTAGGGTCTTTCCATATTTTATTACTTTAATTAAGTTCATTAACCTATATTATTTTGTTTGTTAGAGTCCTTTATTATTTAAGATCTATTAGGGTTTTCAAATAGCATATGAGGCTAGCAATTTAGGGTTTCCTAGTGATGAGAGAAATTATTTACGATTAGTGAATAGTTTAGAGATATGCATAAGGTTTATTAGTTGAATTAGGGTTTTGAACTTCTAATTAAGGTTTTACTCAATCTATTGATATTTTCCAACCGTTTTGAAGTTTCTCATATATTAAGGGTTTTACGCATATGATTAAAGTTTTAAGGTTTTACTCTCTTTAGGGTTTTTTGACTTTATTACTTAGGGTTTATAACTTATTATTTAAGGTTGAATAATTTAATTTATGGATTTTATTATGATGTCATTTATTATTATATATTGAGCAGTTCTAAGGATTACTTATTAACTCTTATATTTGACTCCGAGTTTAGATCCAAAAGTTGACGGGGTTTATATTGTCTCCCCAAGTATAAGGTTGGCACAATTAAAGAGATATTTTCATATAATTCCTTTAGCTTTATATGATTAATCACTCTTGACTTATAGTTAATGATGATATAAAACCTCGATTAGCGAATTAAGATGTAGTTAAGTTTCTTAATCTTAATTATTCGTACACTTGGTACAAATTAGGTACATTTTAGGGCTTAATGTGTCAATTTAAGTTAGTTAAGCCTATTGGGTTATCTTTAGAGAACACTAGGCTAAATGAGAGAGAGAGAGATATAAATTAATATATAATAGTCTTATAGAAGATATATCTATAATCTCATTATTTTCCTAAATAAAGTACTTTTTATTCGTATAATTTAATAAATTTCTTCTTTTTCGAATTTTAAATTTAGGATATTAATAATTGTAGAACTTGTATATTTTTAACGTAGATTCTCAAAATGAGTGGATCACTAGTAATAATCATTCATAAAAACTATTAAAATTGAACTTTATATTTTTACAGATCTAATATTATTTATTTTGTGAAATTTGAGTGTATATATATAATTTTTAGTAAAAAGTACAAGTTTCTAAAGAAAAAGTAAAAACTTCTTAAATAATACAAGAAATCGATATTATATAAATTTCAAATATAAAATTAAATTATAATGATATTACATAATAAGTATTTATGACTATATTAGGCTAAATCAAGGGGATAAGTCTAATATACTAGGTAATTTTCATCTAAATATTATATTTTAATACCTATACTATTTTGTATCAAATAAGATAAACACATAACCTTATCGAAGACTTTTGGGGACAATTGGCTAGAAGGCTAGGTAGGTGGATGTTTCTATTTTTGTGCAAGAAGACTTGTCTACTTGACTTGGAGTCAGTTATATCACAAACTACAATTATGTGATTGATTGATTGAGTATGTGATTCCATCGAATATGTATTGATTCATTGAAGTTTTTCTTGGTATATGACTGATTGATGAATGCATTTTATTGTTTGGAAAACTTAGAAATGAATTGTCCTTCAAGGTGTTTACCTAAGTGAACCCCATACGAAGGGAAGAATTGTAATGTCAAAGCATGAAGCTTGAAATTATGACAATTAAGATGTTTATGTTGTAGAATCTAAGATTCGTACCTAATACTAGGTTATTGTATTACTTTCCGCATTCATGACATGGCATAAAGGACTTACAGGTCAAGTTTCTAAAAGCTTGAATATTGTTAAGTTGGGTTTTGAGCATATAGATTTGTGCTACTCAATTAGTTTTGGCTACTTTATGTGATTTCAAGTAGGTCAATTATATGTTGGATTTCCAAACTATGACGGGTAGTTTCTATTTTGCAACGTTTTAGGGGTCTTACTCCTAAGAGGATCCTTATTGCCTTTAGGAATAAGCTAATGACTCTTTGTAGTTAGATTTGATAAATGCAAAGTTGGGGGTCCCATTGTTAGGAAACTCCTTATTGCCTTTAGGATTCCTAGACGTTGTGTCCAAATGCCTAGGTATGTCAACTAACCAAATGAGTAAATTAAAAGGGTATAAGATATCAATACCAATGCATGTCACGTGCATGAGCATGGCACATATTTCTTGCATAAACAGCTTTGTCTTGATAACCCTAAATACGAGATTGAATATCTTTTGATAATGATGTCTATAAACTCATTTTATGTTTGTTTTTATTTACTCTTGCTCAACTTACAGTAGCCGAGAGGATAAGTTGTCTTATCTTTAGGTAAAAGTTGAGTAAGACAGAGCATCCCATCATAGAGGCGAAGAGATTTTAAAATACTGGTAAAGGATGAGCTTTTGGAAGAAGTGATTAACTCTAGGGTATAAGTTAAACACATGAAGGTAGCTTTCTAAGAAATATGTTGGAGTTATTTTACAAAGGACTTAGTATAGTTATAGTGGTCAAAAGTATGTGCTTGTAAAGAATCATAATATTATATCGAAACATATGATTGTGATACTCTGAGTACGACTCAGTATGTAAAAGTTTTGGCTATTGTTTATCTTGTTGAATGAGAAGTAGATGAGTAGGTGGAACACAGGTTTGCCTTATCCTTAACTCAAGGATAGTAGTAACAAACCATCTTTAAGTACAAGGAGTTGAAAGAGAAAAAATTTAAGTAGACACCTAGAGGATGGGGCTTTACAAGATTGTATCAAAGCATTTTTATTTTAGCTAAGCTTCAAACTATCATAGTTTGTTAATAGATAGGGGTTGAAGAATGTTGGATGGAAGTAATACGACTTATATATGGATCTGATGGGTGAAAGTATGGACGAAGACAAGGAGTTAGATATAACTAAGAGCATTGATCAAGTTGTTAGGTAGAAAGGATGAGGTATGATATGGAGTAATTGAATTGAAGATAACTTTAACGAAAAGTCTTGAGGAAGTACCTAAGAACTTAATTAAGTTAAGCTGGTATTGAGAAGGAAATCATTAGAAATTTATACAAACTTGAGAATTGAAAAGAAATTGTTGGAAGATTTAAGTGAGCATATATGTGGAATCAAGGAGAATAGGAATGAAGTATCCCTTAAGGTAAGGAAATTGTCATGCCCCAAATTAGAGAGTCATAACAACCTCGTTGTATAAACCAACTTAAGCTAGAAGCTATCTATTTAGCCACTACCATAGGTATAGCTTATATAAGGCATTTATCACTTTCTTGCTTCGAGTCATCCAATTTTGATTTTAATAGATATCAACCTATGATATAATTTTCCAAAATAGCTTCGGAAAATAAACTTGTAGCTTAAATAATTGAGAAATTAATCTTTACAAATCATTTAGAGTATAAAATCTCAATTTCAATAAAAAAATTTAAAAGTAACTTGATTTGAAAAAAAGTAAAGTGATTAATAAAAGGTTTATAAAAGATTACAGGTTATTAAAGCATAGTAATGGTATCCATAATTGAAAACTAGAGGGTTAACCATAGAGAACCTATTAGTTTCCTTATAAGTTAGTAAAACCGACAAATAAATAAGAAGACAGCCCAAAGGTTTGAAATCTCACTCCTTAACCTCGTTCTCTAGTTTTTTAGAACTTGCTGTAATACTGGTGAGTCCATTAGAAATTTGCAAAATAGTTACAAGGGAGTTAGTAACAACTTGCTCAATAAGTGGGATGGAGACAATAGCATATATTAGTCATCAAACAATCATGGTTTTTAAGCAAAGGTAATTAGATGCAATGTATGTTCAAACAAAAGCCATCGTACAATATTGATTGATCGCCTTGAGATAAGAGAAATTGCACTCGCTTTAATTCGGATTTTGTACATCATGAATCGATCACCAAATCAAGGCTTATGCAATAGAGAAACATGATTTGTCTAAGACTACCTTCAAACCACGATCCCCAGCCTTACTACATCCTCCTCTTATATTACTTAGTTTGACTAAGGGTAAGGAGATGGCCATTTTTGCTATCCTCATCGAAGGTTTTATGTTTGGCCTGAACTTTCTAGTCGTTTTTCCTAAGTGGGTTGTGATGCAGGTCTGATTAGAATTTAGGTCGAGTTTGAATTAGCTTACCTCTTAAGGTGATCAAACAATTTCAAATAATTCAAAGCAAACAATATCATAAAGTAACCAATATATATAGTCCAACACTTTACAATAGCAATACAATATTTAAGCACACATTCACATAGGTTACTAGCTTACACTCATAAGAAAGACACACACTAAGGCCTCCAAATATTCTTAATAATACTTTAAAGTATAGTAAAGTATTGATCCCACTTACCTAGAACTCAATCGCTCACTATTGCACTTGCTAACTTATCTTTATTAATGATCCTTCAATATTTGCACCGATCTAGTACTTTATTATGCTTCAAATATTACTGATTTAAGTGCCTATATAAGTATTGAGTTATTTAGTTACTAGTTTATTGTCTTTATGCTTTAAGTATTGAAAGTTTAATATGGTGCTATAAGTATATTTTACATTTATTACCTTTAGATCTACATCCTAAGCCATCATGCTTTCGGCATATTCAACTAGGGAAGTGTTGTGAATCGTAGCCAAGAATAGACAAGGTTGGTCATTGAATAGGTCTAAGCTTGCAAAAAGCTCGAAAAGAGTCAATGGGGAAATGTACGAAAGGGTGAAAGCAAAGGATGAAAAACAATAAGCAAAACCTACGAACAGCTCTAGAGGATATGACGCACTAATGGAACTTCTGAGGACTCCCGATACAATTCGATGTGACATACGAATTGGTCCAATGAGGTTACTCACCACCTAACCTTGCTTAAGGGAAAGGATAAGAGTGATGTCGAAAGTAAATAATAGTGTTTATGTAAGGAAGAAGGTACTCAAAAGTGTATTGAAGATTATCTAATCTGTTACAACTATAAGTACAAGGATATTTATACCCGTAAACTAGGGCAACTTGCCTAAAAAGGAATTGACAAAAAGGACATTTCCTAAGGAGGGCAATGTACATGTTATAAAGGGGTAAAAATAAATATACAAGGAAAACAATCATTGGAACTATAGATTCTACATATGATACTGTAAACATGGTGATGCGGCATTGGCGAGGTCATTAGGAGATGTAGAAAAAAAAGTATAGATAGATAGGATTGTCTGAGTAAGGATGGCTTAATCAATTTGGATTCTCTCTCTCGACTTCTGGGCAAAGATGATGTTGAGTGATTATACGGCTCAGTACTGGAGAGTATTCATCTACTCGACAAACCATAGAATAATGGGTTGTCATATGATATGGTATTAAAGGTGATTCAGTAAGGAAGTACTCAGTTTCGATAGGGGTTGGTTGGAACATAAAGATTCGACGTACTAGCGCCTCTAGTCTTCGGGCTTAATTGCAAGTCAGGGGCTCTGTAGCTTGATTCCCATCATTCCCTCCAAGTTGTTTTGGATTTGGAATCAAATCTGAATGGTGTTCACTCAGTCCTTTATCTAGGTGATATAGGCTAAGGTTAATAATGTTGAAGATATTAGAAACCCTATAGTCTTCAGGTAGCTCTAACTTGTAGGCGTTGTCACTGATTTTCTAGAGGACTCTAAAAGGTCCTTTTGCCTTTGCAGATAGCTTATTCTTCCTTTTGTTTAGGAATTGCTCTTTGTTAAGGTGTAGCCATACTAAGTCTCCCGATTGAAACTGCTTGGCTGACCAACCTTTGGTCTTTTCACGTATTCTCCTAGCAGCTTGGTCGATGAGTCGAGTGACCTTATCGTAGATGTGCTGGAGAGATTGTGCTTTAGTTGAGGTATTAGGGTCCTCTTACGTGGGTTTTGGTTTAGGGGCATGGTCGAGGGGCAACTTGGGATTGAATCCACATACCACCTCAAAGGGAGTCTGCTTAGTAGTGTCATGTATGGTTTAGTTATAGGAGAATTCGACCACTGGTAGGTAGATGTCCCAATCAGCTATGTTCTTGCCTATTACAGCTTGGAGTAGTGACCCCGAAGTAAGATTAACCACCTTTGTTTGGCCGTCAGTTTAGGGGTGACATTAGGTACTGAAGAGCAATTTGGTTCCCAGCCGATGCTACAGGGTTCTCTAGAAATTGCTCAAGAACTTTGGGTCTTTATCGGAGACTACACTTCTCGGTACGCCATGTATCCGCATAACCTCTTGTAAGAAAAGAGAAGTAATAGCTGAAGCATCGTTAGTTTTGGTGCAAGGTACGAAGTATGTCATCTAACTAAACTGATCTACGACGACCATTATAGAATCTTTTCCTCAAGTAGTTCTCGATAGTCTAAGAACAAAGTCTATACTTAACTCAGTCCATGGTCTTGTTGGAACAAGTAGGGACATTGTTTTCCTTTATTCGGCTTTGCACTTGGCCTTTTTGCACACAATACAACCTTTGACCACTCGGTGCACATCCTTTCGCATTTTCTACCAAAAGAATCGGCCTTTTAATAGTTCATAGGTTCTCCGTTCTCTAAAGTGTCTAGAGAGTCCGCCATTGTGGGCTTCTTTGATTAATAATTCCCATAGGGAACAAGTCGGCACATACAGTTTCCCCTCTTAGAATAGATAACCATCATCCATATAATACTCGTCTACTATCCTTTCATCCATGCATCACAAAATTATTGTTCTAAAGTGTAGATCCTTGGAGTACTGTTTTTTGATATTCGTAAAACCAAACAATCTAGTCTATAGTTCTGACAAGAGTACTTACCTCCTCGAAAGAGCATTTGCAACTACATTGCTCTTTCCTTGCTTGTATTTAATCACAAAATTGAATCCTTCAAGGAATTTAACCCATCTCTCCTGTTTCTTAGACAGCTTAGTCTGACTTCGAAGGTATCGTAGTGACTCGTGATCAGTATATATGACGAATTCTCTTGACAATAGATAGTGTTACCACACTTGCAGTGCTTAAATTAGTGTCAAGAGTTCTTTGTCATATATGAAGTAATTCAACTGGGGTCCTCGGAGCTTCTCATTGTAGAAGGCAATTGGTTGTCCTTCCTGAATCAGGACAACACCTATTCTAATGCCTAACGCGTCACACTCTAGCTAAAAAATTTTATTGAAGTTAGGGAGCACTAATACGGGGGCGAAGGTCAACTTCTTCTTTACCTTGGCGAAACTCCTCTCCTCCCTTTCTCCCTATTGGAAGTTGGTGTTTTTCTTCGTTAATTTAGTAAGTGGTGCAGTGAGAGTATTGAAGTTCTTGATGAACCTTCGGTAAGATGAAGCTAATCTATGGAAACTTCTCATGTCGGCACAAGTAGCAGGAGTCAGCCATTTAACAATTGCTCAGATCTTCTCATCATCGACTCGTAAGCCTTCTCCATTGATTACTTAGCCCAAGAATACCACTTCATGCTAGCAAAAACAACATTTCTTTAGGTTGCTAAATAATCTCTTGACATAAAGAATATCTAAGATTGCTCTAATGTGTTTACAGTAACTCGGCATGTTGGCATTGTAGATCAGGCTGTTGTCAAAGTACACTATGATACACTTCCCAATGAGATATCTTAGCACATGGTTCATAAGCCTCATGAAGGTGCTCGGGACATTCGACAAGTTGAAGGGCATGACCATCCACTCGTAAAGTCCATGTCGAGTTTTGAACACAGTTTTCCATTCGTCTCCTAGCCTTATGCAGATTTGATGGTAGCCGAACTTGAGATCAATTTTGTTAAAAATTTTGGCTCCACTTAGTTCATCCATCATGTCTTCTAGCCTCGGGATTGGATACTTGTATTTAATCATGATTTTGTTCACAGCTTGGCTATTAACACACATCCATTAGGTTCTATCCTTCTTCAGCATTAGAAGTATAAGTATAGCACAAAGGCTGAGACTCTCTCTCACGAATCTTGTTTCTAGCAACTCATTAACTTGATGTTGAAGCTTAGAAGCTTACTCAGGATTTATGCGATAAGCTGGCTTGTTCGATAGTGCAGTGCCAGGTATTAAGTCAATGCAGTGTTCTATGTCTCAAGTCGGAGGCAACCCTTTAGGTAACTATTTTAGGAACAGGTCGACATATTCATCTAATAGTTCTTTCACCTCCTAGGGTAATTCATCCCACCCCTTCATTTCTAATAGTCGCCTAACCAAAAGGAGGGTCGGTTCATCAGCATTAATGGCCTCTTGGAGCTCAGCCCTACTCATCACCAGAGCTTTCTTCGATCAACGAGCAAATTTCATTTGTAAATTATGAACCTCTTTCGACGGCATCAGATTCAACGTGATCTTTTGATCATCCTTCTCGAACATGTAAGTATTCCTATAACCGTTGTGGATGACTCTCCTATAAAAAAGCTATGGTCTTCCTAGCAACACATAGGAAGCGCATATGGGCAGTATGTCGCAGAGAATCTGGTTGGAGTAATTGCCGATAATGAGTGGCAATAGTACTTGCCGAGTGACGTGTAATGCTCCCTAATCACTTAACCATTGCAACTTGTACGACTTCGGATGTTCAACAATTGACAACCTCAGTTTTGAGACGAGGTTGGCTGATGCTACATTGGTGTAGCTCCTACTGTCTACCATGAAGGTGCATGTCTGTTCATTCACCTTGTAGGTGAAATGAAATAAGTTCTCTCTCTACTCCACCTTTCATAAGGGCTCTACGCTCATAGTGTGTCGAATAATCATGAGTAACTGGTTCAAGTCCTCATCATACATGTCTTCCTCGATCAACTCTTTCTTGGCATTCTCATTCTCGATAGGAACCTCCTCCTCCTCAGGTTCCTCATCCGTACCCTCTACGTCTAACTTCGAGGAGTCTCTCTTAATGACCATTGTCCTTCGGTTCGGGCATTGAGCAGCCATATGTTTAAACCCCTGGCACTTGAAGCATTTGATCTGGCTAGTCTTCCTACCAGACCCTTGCCCTTTCTCATACGTTCGGGTCGGCACTACATCTTCGGGCCAGCTTTTCTGCTCAACTCTAACATCTATCCTACTTCTCGGCTTGGTACTCGGTAGTGTCTGGTGACTTGCCTATCTTGGTTGGCTAGTTGTCACTCTAATCGTTACTTGGCTTCTTCTTTGCCTCTTTACCCGCTAGGCAATCCTAACAGTTTCATCCATTATGTCAAATCGTTGGAGTTCCACAATGTCTCGGATGTCTCCTCTTAACCTAGTGACAAACCTTGAAACTGTTTAAGTAGGTGGTTCCTCCATTGCGCATCTTATCATAAGCATTTGGAATTTTTGAACATATTCATCAATAGTTTGACCTACTTGTCTTAGCTCCTGAAGCTGTGTGAAAGTATCTTGGAGATATGTTTTCGGCATGAATATATTTTTGAGCACCCTCTTCATTTCAAGCCAAGTATTAATCTCTTGGTACCCTTTTCTTTTTCTCATGGCTTGAAAATTCATCTATCACATGGTAGCATATTTAGAAAATTCAACAATAGCAGTCCTTACTTTCTCGTAATCCTCATACTGGTAATAATCAAACACATGCTCCACTTTCTCTTCCCAATCCATATCCTTGTCAACATTCCCAAATCCATTGAAATTCGAAATCCAAAGCTTCACATGGTCGGATGCTCTAGGGACTCGTACATGTTCATCTTCAAAATACTCTTCTTCCTCCTCATCAAGCTCTCTTAAGTCTATCCTTATTTTTACTCATCCGCCAACCTCGAAATGGTTGAGCTGGGTTCTGACCTCTAACAGGTTGAGCAACTTGTGGAGTGTTTTGCATAGCCTTAATGGGTCGGCAAAACAGTACATGAATAGCTCGGGTCAGATCTACCAAGAGATTAACTACCTTATCGAGTCTCTCATAAGTGCTTTTGGGAGTTCTCTAAGACTAACACCCATAGTGGACAACTCTACTATCAACACCGGTACCAACATTTATATTTGGGTTTGTCATTTTTCCTTATAGATTCAGAATTTAAACAAACACTTCAGAAAGTGAACAACTAATAACACCGCAATCAAATGAACTCAATATTTGACTTTGTTTCACACAAGCAAAATAGATCATAATAGAAATCCAAGAAGAGTTAACTATAGTTCACATAAAACCTCCCCTCTAATACTAAGATGTTAAGAACCGTAGCCAATAACAGATAAGGCTGGTCGCTGAATGGGCCCAAGCTTACAAAAAGCTCGAAAAGAGTCAATGGGGAAAGGTACGAAAGGTTGAAAGCAAAGGATGAAAAATAGTAAGGAAAACCCACAAACAGCTCCAGAAGATATGATGCACCAATGGAACTTCTGAGAACTCAAGGCATAATTCGATGTGATACACGAATTGGTTCAATGAGGTTACTTGCCACCTAACCTTGCTTAAGGGAAAGGATAAGAGTGATGTTGAGTGTAAACAACAGTGTTTATGTAGGGAAGAAGGTATTTAAAAGTGTATTGAAGATAATCTAATCTGTTACAACTATAAGTACGAGGGTATTTATACCCGCAAACTAGGGTAACTTGCCCAAAAAGGAAGAGACAAAAAGGACATTTCCTAGGTGAGGGGGGGGGGGGGGGGTTGGTAGAATGTATATGTTATAAAGGGGCAAAAATGAATATATAAGGAAAACAATCATTAGTGCTATAGATTCTACATGTGATGCTATATATGTGGCGATACGACATTAGTGAGGTCATTAAGAGATGCGGACAAAAAGTACGGACAGATGGGCTTATCTGAGTAAGGATGGTTTAATCAATCCGGATTCTCTCTCTTGGCTTCTCAATAAAGATGATGCCGAGTGATTGTACGACTTGGTACTAGAGAGTACTCATCTACTCGGCAAACCATAGGATAATGGGCTGTCATACGGTACATCATTAAAGGTGATTCAGTAAGGAAGTACTTAGCCTTGGTAGGGGTTGGTTGGAATATAAGGATTCGACGTACTAGCCCCTCTAATCTTCGGGCTCGGCTGCAAGTTAGGGGTCCCATAACTTGATTCCCATCAGGAAGCCTTAGAGTTACCCTCTGCACCACATGAGTATTAAGGTTCATAACCAATTCAACCTCTAAGTCAATCTTTGAGGTTGGTAAATATTCGAGATCGTTCAACAAACACCCTCTAAGCTAATTTCTAAGCTAGATTACCCTTGAAGTTTTAAAACTAGAAAGCATTTGTGTTATTCTCTAAGCCATATTAGAGTTAAAGTTTTAACAAGATTATTCTCTAAATCATCCTTTGAGTCTGATAACTACCTAAGATTTCTTATGAATTACCTTCTGTAACAAATTCTAAGTGCTCATACTCATGTATTTCGTTTTAAGAATCCTCTAAGGCATTCTTTGAACCAACCACATAGTTTATTCAACTTTTAGATCTCTTAGCAAAACATCCTCTGAGTTATCCTCTTAGCTCAATTAACTTCAAATTTCTTAAGAGTTCATCCGCTAACTCAACCTTTGAGCCTCCCTTATCTATACTTCCCGTCAAATTTTGCCTCTGACTAAACCTCTAAATCAATATCCAGTAGACCATTTACCTTCACTTCCTTTAAGATATCCTTTGACTCTATTATCTATAGAATTTGTTAGGAAAATTATCCTCTAACTAATTTTCTGCTTTCCCTATTTTTACCTTTTACTCATCATTTTTACTTTTGACCAAACTTTTGAATAGCATTCCAGTATGACACTCATTTACAAAATCCTCTAACTTATCATCTTCCCTTAACCAATTTCCTATAATCAATTGATTTGTTCATTTCTACCTTAAACTCTAGTAAAATTAATTAAAGTAACATTTCAACCATTATTTAATCAACCCCATTACAACCAAATTCCAAGTATATTGTCATCATCATCCACCAATTTTCCAATTCTCATATTACCAAACTATTCATTAAATGGATTATACTTGATTTTGTTAGCTTTACTCAATAGAACCCCTTTAAATAGCACCCATACACTACAATATAGATTAATAACCAGTGGAGCTTAGAATCTAAGTGGGGTCCTTAGGATAAATATACTTATTTGTTTCCAAATATACTTATTTGTTTCCAAAAATACTATTTTAATCATAATTTAAGGCTAAAAATTCATAAAAATTATAGAAAATAATTTTGTTAAAAAATCTTCATAGCATCTTAGTATAAACATAGAAAAGTCTATAGAAAAATTTTGGAATCAAAACTACATCATTTGATCTCTTTAAAACAAAATAAAAAATCGGTGCATATGTCTAATTTATTAAGGAACACATATTTATACTCAAAATTTAGAAAAATTGGTTAGATTTTTGAAATCTATACACAAAATTATTAAGAAAACCAAAATTCATAATTTTTAAACATAATTTAGTATTTTTAATAAATTATCAAAAATCGGATCATATTTTACGACTCACTAGCAATCGAACCTCTAGCTACCATCAGCTCCTCCACCTTTGTCGATTGTAATGAGCATTGCCACCCCAATTAGGTGGTGGCTATCATCCTCTTCTAGATCTCTTCTAAATAGTCATACCCTAAATTAGCCCATTTTTTCACTATTTTTTCTAATTTTTTCCTAAATTAATTTATACCTAATTTCTATCCTCTCAAATTTTTCTCAAACTCCAAACTTGTCAAAATGACTCATGAAGGTGGGTGTTCAATTTTTATATCAAAAGTTGGTATAGTGGAAATTTCCAAGTGTCTTCATATGCTTTTTAGTAAGGAGTATGTGGCCTTAAATCAATTCTTCTTCCTACTAAATCTAACCTCTAAGGAGCTACGACTAAAATCACTGATTTCCCAGTTGTCACTTGCCTTCCCATTCTTTGTTATGAATTTTTCTATAGTTCTTTTAATATATTTAGCATATTTTGAGTAATTTAGGTATTTTCTAGTACATATTTATACACGAAAAAAAAATACATTTAGTACCAGTAAACACCCCTAAATATTATTTTATACTTTTTTATGATTTTTAGTATCGATATCATTTATCTCTAAATATTTTATTAGCTATCGGACCCTATTTTACTCAATTTTGATAAATAATATATAAATAAACCATATTGTAATAATTTTATTATGTTTTTAGTATTCGTATCCATGGGGCGTCTTTAACTAAAGTTTTGAGTCTACTCTTAAATTTTTAGGTCATTTAGGTTAATTTCTCTAACATTCTAAATTACTCGCTTGAATAACTACATAAAGTTACTAAGCTAATAGAAATTGAGCATATCAAATATTGTAAGACAAAAACATGTATAAGATTAAGTAAGGCGATTGGGTTAGTTTGTGAAAGATCAACCATAACCTATAGGCTAAGTAGCACCCTATAGAACCTTAGGATGATGCTTAATCTAGTGTGGAAAGTAATCATGAGTTAGCTAAAAGTGAACTAAGGTGTAAGGCAAAAGAAGATTCATTAGAAGAAACAAAACAAAAAGAAAAAGAAAAACCTAAAGAAAAGAAGCGAAAGTAGACGTTAGAAGGAGATCATAGTAAGGATATACATGTTGTGGTGATGCAACTTATAGTTGTTACTAAAATAAATGAAATAGCAGGAAATGTCAAAGGTGAATAATTAGGAGTAGATTCAAAGAGTAAATCAAAACCTTTATCAGAGGCATAATCAAACCTTAATTCAAAGGCTAATTTAGTATAGAATGATATTATGACTTGTAAGGTAATAGTCAATTATGAGATTAAGAAGTCATATGAAGATAAAGCATATGAAGTTAATAGGAAGTACAACTACAACATTATGAGTGCCTAACCTTTATGAATCCCTTCGCACATGTGGTAAGTAAGAAGAGCATGGAAAATTTGTGACTTTTACGATTCTTTTGTTAAGACTCATGTCTTACAACTCTTGTGTCTTCCACAACAATGTTTCCTATCCTTGTTATTGATCTAGTACAATTATTTCTACTATTAGCCTAAAAAGTGTCTAATGTCCTTACAAGTCTTATTTGTAAAAAATTGTGCCAATTTTCTTTAGATCAAGTCGAGTCCACTTAGTATGAGTCATTATCTATCTCCTTTGTGTATAAATTGGTGAAAAGTTCAAATTTGCTAAACTCATTATTACTGATATATGTGTTAACTTTAAAAAGTACCGAAGATCTTAACAGTAACCATAAAGGGACGACCGTGGTATAAGACTTGTAGAAGTGCAGAAATTGAATTTGTTATGACCATCTTAAGTGGAAATTGAGATTAGGACAATGCATAAGTGATAGGGATGAGGTGAAAAGATATGTTGTTAAGTTGTCGGACAAACAATGAATTAATGAAAGGGATGACTATAAGCTCTATAAGACTAACTAATATGAAAGTCTAAACTAACTGAAGGAATGAAATGAGGACTGAGTGAAAGTACTAGCGTAGATGGTGATGAAGTTGAGATATCGGAACTTTAGGTTAACAAAGATAATTATAATCTACCAAATAATGAGATGGGGTAAAACTTGGGTAAATTAGCAAAAGTTAGTTAATAAAAGAACTAAATCTTATAATGTATATATATTCATATTTACCACTATAGGATATTTTCTAAACCTATTGCCGACTTAAGAAATGTTGACTAAAAATATTTTATAAATCTATGTAATCAATAGTTATTACATGAAGATACATATTTCAATTGATAAAATGTGCAAATAAGTATATAGATAAATGTTCACTATTTAAATGAGGAATTTACATGGATTTAGTTAAATGTTAAAAACTTAGGTAGTATTAATTACTTTATAGATGGACTTTCCTATAATTACAAAGTAGACACTAATGGCTAAATAGAGACTTAGCCACCATGTTTTCACCACACAATTGGACTGAATCTAGCTAAGAATGGTGCTATGAATCTAACTTTGTTATCCCTATCATATCTTAGGTCGATCACAACATTATATGTTCACTAGAAATAAAAACACACCGTTCATATTTAGAAATGAAAGCTTAGATAGAGGTTTAGCGTGTGTAACAGAAAAATAGACCTTATTAACATCGAAGATGAAACTTTTTGAAGGGGGTAAGAATATAATACCCTACAACCCCGATTTGCTAGCTTTCGAGTAGTTTGTATTCTTTATAGAGAAATATGTACTTATAAGTCATGTCAATAGGTATAAAACAATCTATACAAGTTTTATTAGTAACACAAGATAATATATAAAAGTAATTTATATTTATTTAGCACTTAATAGGATTATATTGGCATGTAGGATTATTTGGAAATAACACTTAGTTGGCTAGATATCTCCTCTTCATTAGATCGATCGAAAGTATTCATAGGTATTGGAATATCAGAATTATACCTAGACTTGAATATGCACTTATATAAATTAATAAGGAATTAATTGAAAGGTTTAGTGCTTAGGATACACTCTAGAAATTATGATTTGTGACAACGTTCATATAATTAAGTTGAGTTTCCATGATTAGGTAATAAAAATTAAAGGAAATAACTATATAGCTTTAATATTTCAAATCATGCTCATGTATATGTAATTTTCTTAGAACTAATATGTTTATCGGGTCTAATCGCTATAACATAGAATTTCTTAATTGTAGATATAGCTTATGATAAATCTTTTAAAATCAACTACGTGATCTTATTAATTGATATTAGAAAGTAAAATTCCATATAAGATATATATGAATAAGTCCCAAATAATTAATGGAACTTAACTATATATTATATGTTACTAATATTTTTACTAATAGTTATGTTAAAACTTACTCGAAATGATAATATATGATAGAAGAAAATTGCGACTATAACTTATTCCTTACTAATAATGTTGGTAATAAAAAGAGAGAGTATTCTTTGAATATTCTAGAAATTAAGATAAATATTAAATAAAATATAATAATCTTTTAAAATATCTTAAAGGAAAAAGGAATTAAAAAAAAAAAAACAGAAAGAAAACAACAAACCGCCATTGAATGAGGCTGTGAAATTGTCACAAGCAGATTCCATCACTTGATCCCGTGTGGCACTTAGCATTTCTGACCACACTAAGGAAGGCTAAGTCAGCCTATAGTATACTCACAAAGTTTAGAGAGAGAGAGAGTAGAGAGAGAAACTCTAAAGGTATATTGTATTCACTCAAATTATTGGTGTTTTACATTTGAGGGGAACACCCTTATATATATAGAAGGCCTTTACAAATTAATGGTTAAGATTAATTCAATCTACCGGTTGCAATTGAGTCCCAATTATCACATTCACCTACCCCACTTACTACTATACAAGATTCTGAACTTCTCTAGAACCTTTTAGAACTTTTCATCTTCTAGAAGCTTTTAGTAGGCTTGGGCTTTAGGAACCTCTTGGGAATAGCCCATTTTGGGAGGTCCGTAATATTCTCCTTCACTCAATCCGGTAATGCCCTTGTCACTCCTTCATTATAGAACTTTTAAATCTTGTCTTTGAATTACCATAGTGCTTCAATTAGTTCCCAGCTGGCCTTACTCTCTAGTCTTCCCTCCAACATAACCATATACTCATGTGTAGGAGTCTGTCCACATCTCCTCACATGTCTATCAACTATAATCTCTTCAACTTCTTTGTTAAATGAATCTCGTACTCCCATTGGGGCCCTTTGTGATATAGCTCTTATGAGATCTTCCTCATCCTTATGGAATAGTTTTAGCATGCTCCCATGGAAAACTAAGTGGAATTTCAATTTGGATGGAAGTTCTAATTTGTAAGACACTCACCTTACTCATTTCATAATTGGGAATGGGCCTTCGTAGTGCCTCATCAAACCTTTATGAAGTTGACCCCTCATACGTTGTATCAAATGTAATTTAACATGAACTTAGTGGCCTACTTAATGTTCCATCGGCTTACGCTTCTTGTTTGCAATCTTGTTCATTCTCTTGATTACTCGGTCTAAGTATGTCTGAGCTAAGTCATGATTTTCTTGCCATTTCCTTGCAAATTTATATATGGGAAGGCTGGACCCCATATATCCCACTAAGGGTTGCCTTCCCAGGACGATCTCGAAAGGACTTTGTCCGATAGACTCATTCTTCTATAGGTCGAATGAGAATTGCACCACATCTAAGAACTAGGTCCAATTGCGTTGGTTAACTCCTACAAAATTCCTTAAATATAATTCCACCAGGGCATTCACCCGCTCCATTTGGTCATCCATCTAGGGATGCAAACTAGTTGCAAAATTCAACTCGAATCCTAGATGTTTGAACAATTCTATCCAAAATTTCCCAGTAAATTACCCATTTCGATCACTCACAATATTTCTCAGTAAGCTCCAATACTTTATTACATGTCTCAAGAACAATCAGGTAGCCTCATTTACTAGGCACTCCTTTGTTGCTGGAACAAAAGTCACGTATTTTGAAAACCTATCTACCATAACCATAATTGCACCATACCCTTTTGATCAGGGCAAACTTACAATGAAGTCCATGGAAACACTCTCTTATGGCCATTCAGGAATGGGAAGAGGCTCTAGTAGCCCTAGAGTTGCCTTATGTTCAACTTTGTCTTATTGGCACATGAGACAAGTCTGGACATAGCTCTCAACATCTTCCCTCATCTATGGCTAAAAATGCTTCTCCTTCACTAAGGCTTAGGTATAGTGCATTCTTGGATGACCTGCCCATTTAGAATCATGACACTCTTTAAGTATCTCTCTTCTTAGGTTCAAGGAGTGGGGCACATAAATTCAATTTCCCTTTGTGTATATTAGTCCATTCTCTTGCCAAAATATCTTTGTTTTCCCTTGTTGACATTGGATCAATAAAGCTTTAGCCTGCTTATCACTCTCCATCCCCTTTCGAATTCTACCAACGAAGTTGCTTTCAGGTTTACTAATGGTTGCCAACTCAACCCTTTGGCTCAAAGCATCCACCACGACATTAGTCTTACCTGACTTATGCTCAAGGTTGAAATCGAATTCCATCAGGAAAACCTACCATCGAGCTTGCTTAGGAGAGAGCTTCTTTTGAGTTTGAAACTAACTAGTAGCCATATTGTCAGTTTTGACCATAAACTTCTTCCCTAACAAGTAGTGTCTCCATACTTAAAGACAGTGTACTATCACTGTCATCTCCTTTTCATGCACTAGATGTTGTCTCTCTATATCATTCAGCTTCTGGCTTTCAAACACCACAGGGTGTCCTTCTTGCATTAAAACCCCTCTAATAGCAAAATCACCAGCACTTGTACATACCTCAAAGGGTTTGCTAATGTTAGGAAAGAGAAGGACCGATTCCTTAGTGATTGCTATCTTTAAGGTCTCGAGTACTTGTTGTATATTTGTACTCCAAACCCAAGGGGCATTCTTTTTTAGTAAGTCTATCAATAGGCTCGCTATCCTCGAATAGCCCTTAATGAATCTTTTGTAGTAATTTACTAAGCCAAGGAAGGATCTCAACTCGATAGGCTTGGTATGCTCCTTCCAATCCTAAATGGCCCGTACCTTTCCTTCATCTATTTTAATCTTTCCTCCCCCACTATGTGACTTAGGAAGGTTACCTCTTCTTGCACAAAAGTGCATTTCTCTAATTTCATATATAGATCATTCCCTCGTAAGGATAAGAATACCGAGCGAAGGTACTCTATGTGTTCCTCTAACGTTTTACTATAAATCATAATGTCATCTAAGTATACTATTACAAATTGATTAAGAAAGGGGCCTAAAACTTGATTCATAAGTATACAGAAAGTAGCTGGAGCATTGGTAAGGTCGAATGGCATTACTAGGAATTCAAAAGCACTAGACCTTATAACATAAGTGGTATTGGGTTCGTCTCCTTTTGCAATCCTCACTTGGTGATATCCCGACCGTAAATCCAATTTGGAGAAGTATTTGGCTTCCCCCCAACCTGTCGAAGAGGTCCGATACCAGTGGAATGGGATACTTTTTCTTTATATATAGTGACCTTGTTTAGGGCTTGATAATCAATATAAATTTGGAGTGATCCATCTTGTTTCTTCTGAAAGAGTACAAGAGCTCCAAAAGGTACCTTTAAAGGCCTAATGAAACCTTCTCCTAGTAATTCCTTCAATTGTTGGCTTAACTCTTTTAATTATAGAGGTAACATCCTGTACGGGACATTGGCAAGCGGCTTAGCTTCAGGTTCTAATTTTATCACATGGTCCACTTCTTCTTGGTGGTAACTTCTTAGGCAACATTGGAGGCATTATATCCTTAAATTCTTCCAATATCTCCCCCACTTGAGGTGGAACGTTTTCTTGACCAATAGTCTTTTCCTTGACTTTTAAGGCTGCCAAGTAAGTGACTTCATTCTTCTTGAGTCCTTTTTCTAATTGCATGGCCGATAGGAATTTGGTGGCTTGGCTTACCTTACTTATGATGGGGACTACACATTGTGAGTTGTGATCAAGTATGCAAATGTAGTTAGCCTACGGTATGATCAGTGCATCAATGCGATTTAGGAAATTCATCCTAATCACAAACTCGAAATCATTCATTGGCATTACTTCAACCGTCTCCTTTCCTTACTAACCCCCAATATGGAGTTATATCCCTCTAGCTACTCCGATAGTAGGAACTTCTTTTAAGTTAACTGTTTTGAGCCATGTTTTGGTCTCCTCCACTTTTAGCCCCAACTTCTTTGCTACCATATCACAAATGAAAAGATGGGACGCTCCTGTGTTTACGAAGGCATTAAGTTTCTTACTTACTACCAATACTTCGATATACATCAATCCTTTTCTTCTTTCATTAACTTGAAACTTTATGGCACTGAGTAGTCGAACTGACCCTAAGTGAGCCTCATCCCCTTCATCTGAACTCTCACCTGCTATTAGCGCTACTAATATCTCTTTCTTCAAACACTCCTTAGCATAATGGGGACCATTGTAGAAATAATATTTCAATTCATGGGGTTTCTAATGCTCCCCATCTCTCCCTTCACGAGTTCTACCCTGATCGTTATCTTTTTTCTCTACCTTGGTTTTCCCCTTAGAAGAACTCCTACTGTTCTCCCTTTCAACTCCCCCTTTTTATCTTCCCCCTAAGGTCTTAGGATCTGTCTTCTAAAATTCTAGTAGGCCTTCAGCAACTGCTATAGCCCTGGAGATGTCTTCCATTCCCTTTCACTTTAGTTCTAATTTGGCCCAGGGCTTTAAGCCATCCACAAACATTACTAAAGCATCTTCTTAGTTAAGGTTTGGGATCTCCAACATCAATTCTAAGAATTCCTTAACAGATTGCTTTATGTCACCCTTATGGGTTAGGTGATGCAATTTCACCTTTGCTTCCTTAGCCACATTTTGAGGGGAGAATTGACCCTTCAGCTCTTATACAAAGCGATCCCATGTATTGATATCAATTGCCTTCTTGTACCACCATACCATAGCAGAGTCTTTCAGATACATGGCAGTAATATGTACCTTTCTAGCATCATCTAAGATTCCTACAGCGTTGAAATATTGTTCTACTCCCCACAAGACGTTGTTTACTTCTAGAACGAACCACGTTCCATTGAAATGTTCTGGCTTGGGAACATCGACCTTATGGCCTGTTTAGATGGTCACTCCATTTGCAACATCAATTTGATAAGCCGTCAATTGAGTCTTGAGATCTTCAATCTCTTGGTGCATGGCCACTATTACTGCATTAATCTTAGCTTCATAAGCCTCTTCCTTAGTTTTTAAAGCCGTGACTCGAGCTTGGAGAGCTTCACCCTTCTCTTCAATAACGTTTCTACGCTACCTAAGCTCCTCTACTTCTTAATTCAGTGCTCCTTGCAATTTGCCTTAGAGTTCTTCTTTCATCTCCTTAAGACTGCCTTGAGACTCATCAAATTGTTCCTTAGCCTCAGCAATGCTCAACTTTGCCCTATCTATCCTATTAAGGAGGGAATTCGATAATTCCCGAAACCTAAACTTTTTCCTAGTAACACTGCAATCATCATGGTTAGCCACCTCATCGACCATTGAAGTGTTGTTATCTCCTCCGGATGACATTTTCTTTATAAGTAGTCCCTTTTTCTACTTTGATACCACTTATCATGGGTAGATTTTGTCACTTGATCCCATGCGGCACTTAGCATTTCTGACCATACTATGGAAGGTTAAGTCAGCTTATAGTACACTTATAAAGTTTAGAGAGAGAAACCTTGAAGGTATGTCGTATTTACTCAAATGATTGGTGTCTTACATTTGAGGTAAACACTCCTATATATATAGAAAGCCTTTACAAATTAATGGTTAAGATCAATTCGATCTAACGATTACAATTGACTCCCAACTACCACATTTACCTACTCCATCTACTACTATACAAGATTTTAGACTTCTTTGGAACCTTCTGGAACTTTTCATCTTTTGGAAGCTTTTAGTAGGCTTGGGCTTTAGGAATCTCTTGGGAATGGCTTATTTTGGGAGGTCCGTAACAAAATCACCTCCTATAAATATGGCTTTAAGCCATACAGTTGGGGGGCATGCATAATTAAGCAAAGGGGAAAAAGAAAAAGAGAGAGAGGGAGATAGGGAAAGAGAGAAAGAATGAGAGAGAAAGGATGAGAAAGAGAGATAGTAAAGAAAAAAAAAAAAGAAAGAGGAAAGGAAAAAAAAGGAGGAAGAAGAAGAAAAAGATTATAAAATCTAAGTTTTTTGGTGTCTAATATTTCTAGATAACTTCATTTTCATAGTTATAATAATTTTCTTATAAATTGATATATAATAGACTTATAGGAGATATATTCATAATCTCGTTATTTTTCTAGATGGAGTATTTTATCGATGTAATTTCATAAACTTCTTCTTTTTTGAATTTTAAACTTAGAATATTGATAAATGTAGGACTTGTATATTTTTAGCATCGATTCTTAAAATGAGTGAATTTCTAGTAATAATCCTTTATCAAAACTATAAAAATTAAACTTTTTATTTTTACAATTCTAAAATTATTTCTTTGTAAAATTTGAGCATATTTATAATTTTTAGTAAGAAGGACAAGTTTCTAAAGAAAAAGTAGAAAATTCTTAAATAATATTAGAAATCAATGTCATATAAATTTCAAATGTAAAATTAAATTACAATGATATTACATAATAAGTATATATGATTATATTGGACTAGATCAAAGGGGATAAGTCTAATATACTAAGTAAGTTTCATTTGAGTATTATATTTTAATATCCATGCTATTTTGTATTAAATAGGATAACCTGTAACCTTATTGGAGGCTTTTAGGAATAAATGGCTAGAAGGCTTGCTAAGTGGATATTTCTATTTTTGTGCAAATAGACCTATGTCTACTTAACTTGGAATCAGTTATATTACAAACTATATTTGTGTGATTGATTGATTAAGTATGTAATTCTATTGAATATGCATTAATTCATTGAAATGTTTCCTAATGTATGGCTAATTAATGAATGCATTTTGTTATTAAGAAAACTTGGAAGTGAACTATTCTTTAGGGTGTTTGCCTACGTGAACCCCATATGAAGGGATGAATTGTAAAGTCGAGATACAAAGCTGGAAATTATGATAATTAAGATATTTATGTTGTAGAATCCTAGATTTGTGTCTAACAATGGGTTATTGTATTACTTTCTTCATTAGTAGAAAATCATAGAAACATTCTTGCCTGAGCCTCTTTTATTTACACCTATGGCCTAGCTTAAAGGACTCATCGCACTAGAAACATTGTTTCTTGAGCCTTTTCTCTTCTATTTCTTTAGGTGTCATCTAACATATAGGTCTAGCACTAATTAGGGTTAGTAAGGGTCTCGATGGTAAGTAGGACGTTGGAAGTAAGGGGGTGTGACCTTATAAGTAGGCTGTATATTTAAGGTAAATTTAGGTAGTATATTTGTTTTGGTATTGTATGTAGGTCTAATGTACTCAAGAGCTGAGTTAATCACTAAGGCTTACTATAAAAGAAGTTAACTAACGGGACCTTTGAGATATCATTGAAAATTGGAATTGGTTGGTAAACATAGTAACTTCCGTGAAGTTGCTCTCTAGATATGACTCATCGAGGAGCACTACACAACTTACTATTTCACTTGATAAGACTCATAAGCTAATACTAATGTTCATTTGCCAGTAATCTTGAGTTGTGGATAAGATTAGATAAGAGTATAAAAGAATGTATTAGGAGAGTGTTATCTTGTAAGAACAATAAGAAGAATATTCATTAATAATGATGTATGCTCCTTTCGGCTACAAGATAAAAGACTATTTATAGTAAGTCCCTAAGTTAACAAAAGGGAATGAGTGAACTTACAAAAGGATAATATAAAAATAACAAAACCTAGTACATTGTGAAAAAGGGTAAATAAGACATAAAAAATAAAGAGAATACAGTATAACATCAAAAAAGTAAGGGGTAGGTAGCAGCCTGTCAATAGGTTTGAGTTTTGGAATCTTAGGGCATTATGGTTGAACTGAGTGGCTGTTGAGGTTGCTATAGGCTACTAAGGTGATTGGGTTAGGCCATAGCTCAATAAGGTAGGATAGGAGAACTTGATACACATGAACCTCGGCACTTGGTAGGTCAACATTTGGATAGTGGATTGAATAGTGCAAAGTATGTTCAAGCTAGGAGTTCAAAGAGTTTAGTAGACTGCCATCCTAATACGAAAGCTATCAAGGCCTAACTAAGATGCTTGAGTCCTCTTAACAAGTCCTTGTAAGCCTCTTAATTAGGCTTAGGTAATAAGTCTTCAGGTCGACAATTCATCAGCTCCCTAGGTGTATTAAAGATTTGCCCTCAAATCTTAGTTGTCTTCTTCTTCTAGGACATAAGGTGTTAGATTGAGTACATTGAAGGTAGGGGATACCCCATAACCTTCGAGTAACTCCAACTCATAAGCACTGTCATTTATCATTTGTAGGACTTTGAATGGGGCATCTGATTTGGGGGATAGCTTATTCATCCTTTATCTTAGGAATCATTCCTTACTAAGATGAACCTAGACAAGGTCTCCGAGGTTATAAATGATATGCTTTCATCCTTTATTCCCTTATTCTCGCTATTGAGCAACCATCTTAGCTAGCTACTTGGCAACTTTCTAATGCAGTCTCTAGAATTCTTCGACGTGCTACAAACCTAGCTGGCATTCTCCTAGAGAGATTGGGTTAGCAATGATATTTAATGGCAGATTTAGATTAAGCCCATAGATAATCTTAAAGGTTGACCTTCCTATCAAGTTATAGGTGGAGTAGTTGTAAGTAAATTCTATTATTAGTAAGCACAAATCCCAATCATGTAGATTCTTCTTAATAGTAGCTCGAAGCAGGTTGCTTATTGTTCTATTTACAATCTCTATCTGGCTATCTATCTACAGATTGTAAGAAGTGCTGAACATAAGTTTAGTGCTGAGCTTCTTCCATAGTATTCACTAAGAGAAGCTTGTGAACTTTAAGTTATGATATGAGACAATACTCCTTGGAATGCCATGCAATCGTACAATTTCCTACAAAAAGAGGTTAGCAATAAACAAAGTATCATTAGTTTTGTGGTAAGGGATGAAGTGGCTCATTTTACTAAACCGATCGATCACCACCATAATAGAATCATGTTTTTGAGTTGTTCTAATAGGCTAAGCATGAAATCCATGCTTAGCTCAGTCCATGGCTGCTCAAGTATGGGAAATTGTGTATATTTCCCATATGATTCCTTTCTTCCTTGGCTCACTTACACACCTCACAACGTTTAAGAACTTTGCACACATTCTTCATCATTTTAGGCTAATAAAAGTGTTCTTTTATCAATCAGCAATTCTCTTTTCGCCAAAATGGCTAGCTAAGCCCATAGCATGGACTTCCCATATAGGTAATTCCCTAGTACAACTGTTTAGTACACAAATTTGCTTCCCCTTCATTAAGAATACTTGGTTCAAGTAGAATCCGTCCACTACTCCTCTAATATTGCACTTGGTTATTAAGAGTCTAAAGTACAGATTACGTTCATATTGATCAAGTAAAGAACTAAACCCAAGTACTTTAGTTTATAGAGATGTAATAAGAACATCCTGATGAGAAGGGGCATTTGCTATAGTGTTTGCACTTCCCTTCTTATACTTGATGACATAGTAAAAGGTTTCCAAGAACTCGACTCATTGAACATGACAGGAGAGAGTTTCTATTGGCCTTAAAGGTGTTTGAGGGACTCATGGTCTATGTAGATAATAAACTCTCTTGGCAGCAAGTAATGTTATCAATTCTAAAGAGCTTGGATAAGCACATATAACTCCTTGTCATTTGCCGAGTAATTCAAAGTGGCACCATTGAGTTTCTCACTAAAAAATGCAATAGGGCACTAATACCTACTCCTAAAGTGTCACACTCTAATTCAAAGACTTTCTCAGTGTCTCCTAGTACAAGTATTAGGGCAAAAGTCAATTTAGACTTGATTTAATCAAAACTTTTCTAAGCTTTCTCCAACCATCTAAATTTAGAGTTCTTCCTGATTAGCTTGGTCAATGGGGCTACTATAGAACTAAAGTTTTGAATGAATCTTTTGTAAAATGAAGCTAGAGCATGGAAACTTCTCACATTTCTTGCATAGGTTAGCATTGGCCATTCTAGAACAACTCTAGCCTATTCATCATCAACTTAAATTCCTCCACTAAATACAACATTTCTAAGGAAAACAACCTCATTCTGATAGAACACGCGTTTCTTCAGATTATCAAAAGGTTGTTTAGCTTGAAGAATATCAAATGTTGACCTCAAGTGCTCGATATGAGAATTGAGGTCAGCACTATACATAAAAATGTTGTCAAAATAAATCATAACATACTTTCCTATTAAGGATCTCAAAAAATGATTCATAAGTTATGTCAAAGTGCTCAGTACATTTGTAAGTCCAAATGGTATCACTAACCACTCAAATAGACCATCCTTCATTTTGAAAGTAGTCTTCCACTCATCTCTTAGTCCATTCTAATCTGGTGATAACTACTCTTCAGATCAACCTTTGAAAATATCCGTATACTATGCAACTCATCTAACATATCATCTAATTGCAGAATTAAATATTGGTATTTAATAGTGATCCTATTGATAGCTTCGTTATCATTGCACATTCTTCATGAGCCATCCCTTTTTAGCACTAGGATAGCTGGTACGATATAAGGGCTCGTGCTCTCTCTAACATATCTATGCTCAATCAACTCATCATGTTGTCTCTTTAATTTGGCTACTTGCTCGAGATTGAGCCTATAGGTAGGTTAGTTAGGTAGAGTAGCTTTAAGCTAGAGGTTAATGCAGTGTTCTATGCTTCTCATAGGTAGCAATCCCTTCAGTAGCTTGGCTAGAATAGGTTGGCATATGTTTGGAGCAAGGTCTGTACCTCAGCTGGTAATGTTCTAACCTCTTTTAGCTTGAGTAATCTCCTAACTAGTAGAAATACAAACTCTTCCTTCTTGACATCCTTAGAAAATTAGGCTAATCACTAAGGACTTCCTCTATAACGATATAGAAATCTTCTCATGTGATTCCTAGACTTCTCTCAGGCTCATTAGGGTTAATGCAACTCTCTTCCTGTCCTTCTAGAGCATATAAGTGTTCCTATATCATTGTGAAGTACCTTAAGATCAAAGAGCCATGGTCGGTCTAATAGTATCAACGAAGTGTAGATTGGTAAAATGTTACATAGTATCTCATCCTTACACTTTTCCCTAATGGAGATTGGTACCTTCACCCACTCGATGGCCTAAAGTCCCCCTTTCTCATTTAGCTAATGGATCTTATAAGGTATGGGGTAAGGATAGGTTGGCAAATTTAGGGCATTCACCACTCCTTGTGCTACCACATTAGTACAACTATCCCTATCAATGACTAAAGCACATAAACTTCCATTCACTCTACATTCAGTGTGGAAGAGGCTCTCCCACTACTCATCTTCCCTTACAATACCTATACTAAAAGCTCTTTGAACAACCATATTAAGATATTGCTCCCTTGGCTCGGATCTAGTAAGGGCCTCTAGGTTTTCTAAGAACTCATCAAAATACTATTTAGTATCCTCCCCCTCTTCCTCACCTTCACTAATACTCTCCACTTCAAATTAGGGCTTCTCCCCCATAATGGTCATGATATGCTAGCTCGGATATTAACTACCCACTTGTCTAAAACCAAGGCACTTCAAACACTTGATTTCTTGTTTCTTTTGCCTTAAGTTCTAAGCTCTTAATCCTTCTTGACCTCAGGCTATTCGGCTTTAGCCTTACCTTGCCATCATCAAGTTTGCTCGATACTTAACCTTAATAGTCAACCTCAGAACTATACTGAGCTCAATCATATACTGGTCAGCTCGACATGCCAGCTCTACTCGGTAAGCTAGGTCAGCTGTTTGTTACTCAACTAAGCTAACTTCGCCTCTACCTTTCTACTCTTTAGGCTACTGGGATAGTCTCATCTAGATTTCTAAGTCTTTGTACCTCTACTATATTACCAATCTCAAGCTTTAGGCTAGAAATAAACCTTGCCATTGTTTGAGATTCTTGTTCATCAACATCACAATGGATCATTAGTAACTGGAACTCTTGAACATACTCTTCCATAGATCAACTATCCTGCTTAAGTTCCTTGAAATGTTTGTAGCTATCTTATTCATAATGTTTTGGCACAAATCAACTCCTCAAAACTCATTTCATCTCATTTTAAGTTCAGATTTCACGTTGGGCTCACTAACATGTAGTTTGCAATTTCTTCCACCACATTGCGACATACCCAGAAAATTCTAAAGCTGCTATACGAATTTGCATTGAGTCTTCATAGTCATAGAAGTCAAATATCTTCTCAATGTTCTCTTCTTAGTCTAAGTAGTCATTAGCATTACTAGATCCATTAAAGCTCAATATTTGAACTTTAAGATGTTTGGCTCCTTTGGAGGTGCGAAGCTCATGCTTTTTGAGTTTAGTATACTACTCTTCCTCCTCTCCATATTCTTCAACTTCATCTAAGTTAAGCCTCCTCTTTATAAACCTCTCAACATGTCAGGGTGGAGCTAGGTTCACATTAATAGCTTATGGTGCTCTATGCTCAACTATTTGTCTTCTTAGCCTATCTCTTACATCTCGGCCTCATTCATTAGCTCCTTCTTGAGGCATATCTTCTATTACCCTCTTTACGGATATAGCCATAATAGCAGCAAGGTCTTGTAATTGCTCATCAGTAGTTTATGAAGTCTATTAAGCAATACGATCACGACCATAAGCATCACTCTTAGTGTCATTAATCTCTCTTTGAATACTAAGGTTGGACATTCTTATAGCAAAGCTCAAGAAGTACTTCTGTCAATATAGAAAACTTAATCACATTACTTAACAACACAACACCTCAATAGCTTAAACATGTACACTGTTTTTGTGGGATAGAAATAGAGTATAGCAAAACTCATACAACAACTCTTTAAGAACATAGGTAACTCTACTTAGCTTTCAGTCATAACCTTAAGCTATGATATTAAGATTATATAATGTGCTTAGGAGTTGAGTTAATTATTAGGGCTTACTGTAAGGAAAGGTAACCGGTGGGTCCTTTAAGATATCAAAGAATATTGGAATGGGTTAGCAAACATAATAGCTTTAGTGAAGTTGCTCTTTAGATATGACTTATGAGGAACACTACATGACTTAGTATTTCACTTGATATGATGCACAAGCTAATAATAAGGTCTACTTGCCACTAATCTTAAGCTGCACACAATATTAGATAAGAGTGTAAAAGGATGTATCGAGAGAATGGTGTATCGTAAGAACAATAAGAAGAATATTCATTAACAATAATGTATGCTCCTTTTGGCTACAAGATAAGGGATTATTTATAATAAGTCTCTAAGGTAACAAAAAGAAATGTGTAAAATTACAAAAAGGTAATGTAAGAATAACAAAATCTAGTACATTGCGAAAATGGGTAAATAAGATAATGAGAATATAATATAATGTTAGAAAAGTAAGAGATAGGTCACAACCTGTTAGTAGGTTTGCATTTTGGAATCTTGGGACATTGTGGTCAAATTGAGCGGGTGTTGGGGTTGCTGTTATTAAGCTGCACTAGAGGATACCGAGGTGATTGGGTAAGGCCACAGCTTAGTAAGGTGGGATAAGAGACCTCAATGTACAAGAATTTTGGCCTCGGCACTTGGCAAGTCGACATCTAGATAGTGGATCGAATAAAGTAGAGTACATCTGAGATGGATGCTCAAAGAGTTTAGTAGACTACTATCCTGATACTAAAGCTTGTCAAGGCCAAGTTAAGATGCTTGAGTCTTCTTAACAAGTCCTTGTAACCCTATATAGCCATGACTTGAAACCTTCCCATTTAAATGTCTAAAAATCCACTATATAGATTGAGTAGGTAATTGGTATTTAGGTGTGTTGGTGGTTATCACCACCATTTCAAGTAAGATTCCCATGCTAGTATTGCCTCCTACAATATCACTCCTTTTCTTCCCATTGCTCGACGCTTCAAGGGTTTGGGATTTAGCTTTACTAAGCTACTATTGTATTGCCAATATTGTGACACCTTCCTTATCTAGTTGATCTTGCTGCTTATTAAAGGTTTCTGTGAATAACTTCACCTAATTACTTTCCTTCTGCTGTTATTTTTCCTCATGCTCTTTAAACAAGCTACGTATGAGTTCCTCCATCTTGTACTAATCTCTAATCTTAGGCATGCTACCCACTAGAGTAGCTCTGATTCCACTTAGTATGTGTTAATTCAATTGTACAGGAATAAAAGAGAAACGGGCTACATATAACCTTAGCAATGGGAAGAAGACACGAAGGCAATATGGGAGAAGTTCTTTTTGTATTTTATTTTTTCTATATATTTTGTATACATACGGTTTTGTATATTTCTATCCTAAGTTTGTTATGATTTGTTGTACAATGCATTAGGGAATGACATGTGTACTATAATAAAACTAGAGAATATTCTAAGAAACTACTAGACTATTTGCTACTTGGACTGAATTATTTACTAAATAGTAGATCGGGCTAAAGTGCTAGTTTCAACCCATATAATATCCTGACTCAATCCAACATAGATCCTAATTGTAATATGGATACCGACCTGCTTGCACAAACATTAGACAGCTAGATACGACAGAACATGTTCCACATCCAAATGCTTCTGTTCTTTGTCTTCTCTTAAGGTTTCATTTCTTACCTCATTTCCTCTAATTAGGGTTTCACAACCCAACATCCTTTAACTCATTTTCCACCTGCATAACCCCTATATCATCCCCATAGTTGGCTAAAAAATAGAGATGATTCATTTCCTAACAACAATGTCCATAGTTCATACCTATAAAAATAAATAAATAAATAAAGAAAAACCAAAAACAAAAAAGAAAGACACACTCACAAATAAAACGTCCTTATATGTGCAGAGCTTGAAGTCTATAATGAAAGAATGAAAACTGAGGCAACATATTCATTTTGCAGAGCTTAAATTTATAGTGGTAAATAATATAACGATGTTGATAAACCTTGAAGTTGCTTATTATATCTAAAATCTTAGCTGTAGAAGACATGCCCAAACTGATATTCTAATATCATATTTAATACGTGAGAATGAATCAGATTAGAATCATGATTTTTTGTATCAAATGTAACATAAGATATCCAAACTAAAGGAGCTTTAGATCGAAAAAAAGTAGTGCCTGTAATAATAAAACTAACTGCCTCCAAATACAATGAGTATCTTGTGCAAATTAAATCAAATAATCTTTCTATCAAACAGGTAAGAATATTTTTTTAGTTGAACACAAACGCTAACTCGAAAGTTTTCCAAATGATGCTTATAGAAGTACATCCTCTTTTTTTTTTTTTTTTAAACCTGATCTAACCTTCCCCTCTCTTGATTCCTATTATATTGGTCCATTGAGTTAGCTCTGTAGGTAACTATTCTTTTCAACGAAAAGTATATTTTTAATTTTAACATTTACCTACTTTTTTTTTTATTTGAGTTGTTGATCTTTTTTTTTTCTTTTTATCTAAATCTTCCATATTTTCGAAATTTTACAAAATAGAACTTTGATTAAATCTGTAAAATTTTCGTTCCATCCATGACACATGCCAAATTCAAATAAGTAATTTAACAAAATGATAATATTAAATATATTTACTTACATAATATGATATAAATAACATTAAATATACTTAATTATATAATAAAAATAGTTAAAAGAAGGGGTAGGAAAATCCTATACAAACCTCGAATACGTTGGCCATCCCAGGGCTACTGAGGAACTACACTATACATGCTCCGGATGAGAGAAAAATCTATTTCTAATAGATATATAATATGTCGTACCTTTATAAGTTTTGGAAACGTCCAAGATTCAAATAAAATAAAAAATAATTAAGGACTCAAATAAAAATGTAGATAACTGTGAGGATTAAAAGTATACTTTTCTCATTCTTATGCTATCTAATATGTGAAATAAAAATTGTATGAAGTCATTTTACTAACAAATAAAATTTCTTCATTTATTTATTCGAAATAGTATTTTCATTTTTTTTTAATTACTATCTTTTTAATAGCTATTGAAATTGGCTTCTTCTTCTTCTTTTATTTATTTATTTATTTTTGTTAAACAAAAGGAGCTCCAACACTTTAAATAGGGAAACTAATAGATAATGTTTCATTTGACGACTACTTTCAAACTCATACTACTAAACATGACTCCTATTTTGATATTTTCAAGAGAAACGATAGCTTACAACAAAGGTAAGCAAGAAGTTCAACGGAAAAGAAAAAACACAATGTGGGTCATTCTCAAACAATTCCCACTTTTTTCCCCTCTTTTCTATACCAGTCTTTCCCACCTGTATTTTCTCCATTAATGATATGCCTAATACATTGGCTAATCCCAACTATCGATTGCAACTAATTCATTCATTTGAATGGAAAAAAGATTAAAAAAAAAAAAAACAAGGGAAAGATATACCTGATTATAGACATCTCCAAATACAACTTTCATTGGAAGACCTACCGTGTGAATCCTACTTTTCTATATCATCTATTTCTAAAAACTAGCAAATCGATCACTTGTTTTCCCATTCATATTAGGTATCACTAGGTGGCATCATAATACTATGGCTAAAAGCATATCTAGGACCGTTGTATGCATTAGCAAATTCTATCAATTTTAAAGTCCATGTGGGTTTGACTTTCTCATGACCTGTAATGTTCATCCATTCCACCCATGACCAAAGTATTGATCATGAAGTTTTGGTTTAGGTTCTGCAACATGAAAAAGGGGCACCTAGGATCTCAATAGCAATAAACTTTTCAAATAAGTATAGTTAGTCAATGAAGCATATCCTTGCCTCAATTTGAGAATTTGCAAGAATGATACAGACTGCCTGAAAATATCATCAAGAGAATTGATATGGCTAGCTCCCATCACAAACTTGCTAGCAGAAAAACGATTGATAATAACTTTTAGTTGCAATGAACGTTCGATGATATTCTCGTTCTTGTATTCATCAATCACATACAAATCATTGAGATATATCAATGCAAGATTCTTTTCCTTTTAATCCATGCATAAGGATATGATTATAGAGAATACTGATAAGAACACAAAATTGGTAGTTAAAAAATTATCCATTCTAGATTACATATATGCTTCAATTCATTAGTAACATTTCCAAAAGTAATCCATGTTTTGAAACCCCAACAGTGATTAGCATGAAAAAAATAAATAGATGAGAGAAACATTATTGAGCTATATGTACTCAAAACTATGCCATCAAGGCAATTCATAAAAAGCTTCGCTATCTTTAGAAATCCCTACAAGGATGTTTGAATTGTTCCATGAAATTCATGTTGACAACACATAAAGCACAAAATTTCCACTGTCAAAAAAAATCTATTCATCTAATTATTAGAGACAACACAGACCAAATTATGTTATACCGACAAACTTCAAGATCTGAAGAACAAAAATCTAAACCAAAAGAATAAGAACTATACTCTTGGCAACATGTTAACATGCCTTGAATTTGAACTATTTAATGCAATTAAATATATCCATCAAGGCATAAAAAGATTAAAACAGCAAGAAGATTTGAGACATAAAACTCAAAATGCTTTGGCTATTTGCTACTATCTATCAAACTTCACGTTAATGAACATACCGAAAAAAAAAGAGAAAGGGGGAAAAAAAGGAACGCAAGCACACATTGTGCTCTTAAACTTCAAGTCATTTAATCACTTTCCACATTTTCAAATATTTCGTGAAATTGCACCGCAACATGAAGTTTAACAATTTATAGATAATCAAACTTTTATGTTAATAGCAAATGATTGTTAAGCAGATGTTAAATTGCCATAATAAGTAAAAAAATACTATATGAATGCACCACCGATATTGAAACCCCAATTCTAGAGTAAAAGAATGAAAAGTGGGACAATATATTCATGTTGCAAAACTTTAGTGTACAGAGATGATTAATGCAATGATACTGATATGCCTTCATTGCTTATTCGAAGCCATAGAATCTGGCACTTTTCTCAAAACCATGCCTTCAAAATTTAGGTAAGATCAAAGTTGGCATTCTAAGATGACACAACCATAGGAAATTTGGATTGAAAATAACTAGTTCTTCTACTATAAAACTAACAGCAGGCACTCGCTAATTCAATGATCATCACATGGAATTCAAAAAATCTTTCTATCAATAGCTAAAGAAGCTTTTCAGTTGAACAAAAGGGATGCGTTGACAGTTTCATAGTGTTTCCTTATAAAAATGCGTCCTTTCTATCTATGTTTAAAGAATTACAACAAGGTGTCCTACCACACAGTAATAAGAAAAAGAAAATATTAAAGAAGTTTTCTTTTTTTTTTTTTAAACCATCATAAAGAAGGATTAAATACCTCATTTGTGAACAAGCTTGCTAATACCTTCTTCTAAAAAGTATAACTTTAACAAACCAATAAAAGTGTAAACCAATTAGAAAATGCATTCAACTTAGATAGTATTTGTTTTCTGGGGAAATGTTTTCCCACCAACTAATTATATTTACTGATATTTATTCATTTACAACTACCAAATACAATCCTTGTAATCACGAACAAACATGGCTACTTGTCAATCTGTCAAGAGTGGTGTAAAGGGAGAATAGTACCCAGGAAATGCTAGCAAAGAATGACGAAAATAATTTCTTTATGCTAAAATTGAAAGTTACTTTCCTCATTTTCCACTAATAATTTATGTGGTGGTCAATTACTACCACAGTGATTGCCATTATCTTCACCCCTCTAATAACTACAACCTATGGTGAATATTTGACACTTACAAAAGAAAATCATAACCATAGGTAAGAGCATCTCTATTAAGCATTTCCTCAAGGTACTCATAAGCATTACAACACAAATCATAATCATAGCCTATTAAGCATTTCCTCAAGCAATTCATAACAAAAAAAGAAACCTAAAATAAAACTAATTAAATGACATTAAAATTCGAAAACAAATAGGAAATCACCCTTTTGAGTCCCAAAATGTATGTAGATAGCAAGAATGCGAAATATGTAGATAGTGTAAATTCAGTAAATTTAGCGTTTTAGGTAACGAATTGATTTAAATATAATAGATAATTATCCTAACTCAATGAAATCAATAAATTTAAAACTAATTAAAATTTTAAACTCGAACATAAAACAAATGATAAAAACACTAAAATTTTGCTCGAAACCTAAATTGTATTAAAAAACCTTAAAATCAATGTATGTGCAAATACCCAAAATCGAACCTGAACTTGACTAAAAATTTAAAACTATAATTTTAAGCTTATAAAATGAATAAATATAACTTAATAGTAATATAACCATAATCGATCGCAATTAATAACTAAATCACGTAATCACGTACAAATCTTAACGAAAACGTTGAAATAACTCGTAAATATTATAAATGTAATAGGTACTAATTGAATTAATAAATTTTCATAAAATCTCAAAATTAATTTATAAATACTAAGTTTAGATTTTTATGTTTCAAAAAATTTAATATATTTATTTTTATTTTCCTTTTTCTTCTTCCCATTTTTTTTTTCCTTACTCCACGTGATCCCAAGCTGGAAAATACAGCAACTCATATGTTAAATTGCAAATAACAAGTGTCAACAATTTATGGAATAAAGGACAAATGTAATAAAGCATGTGTCTTATTTAAATTAATGAATAGATTAAGCTAGATTTTCTTCCTTCTTTTTCTTTTGTTTCTAACTTTCAAGTTGTTGTTTGTTTGTTCCACGCCTGGAAAATCCTAGAGCAAACCAAAAAAGAAAACAAAGCAAATAACACATACAAATCTAGCAAACACTAAGAAGAAGAAGAAGAAATTAAGGAGAATTCAATCTATTAATTTAATAAAGAATTTAGGTAAGTTATTTAATTATTTTTGTACATATATATATACTCTATAACATGTATATGTATATTGAGTATTTATTTTAATTATTTACATGTATGTATGGGTAAATATATGTGTGTATTATACATAGTATATTTAGTATATGGTATGTATGTATGCATAGTTATATGTATATATTTATTAACTAGTATTTTAGTATATAATATATGTATGTATGCGTATAGTAGATATTTATATATATATAATTGATATTTTCATTTTATAAAAATTCGGTATGTATATGTATATATGTATGCAGGACATGATATGTATGTATAATATTATTAATTTTATTTTATATTTTAGTATATATATATATATATAATACAATCAGATTGTACATATGTATATAAAGTACAAATACATGTATATTATATTTATATATATAGTATATAATATATAATTAAGGTTAAGATAATTTAATACATAAAGTATAGTATAAGTGTAAATGTACGTATATGAATAGTATTGTATATGTAGAAATACGAGTATATTTAAATAGTACATATATAATATACTATAATATTAATTTAATAAATATATATAAATGTTTAAGTGTATTGTAATTTAGGAGAAAATATAATAAATAATTAATTTAGAAAATTTAATAAAGTATAGTAATAAGTATTAATATATAAATATATTGTAAAATACAAGAAATAAGAAAATAGGAAAAAAGTATAAAAAGGACACGTGGCACTTCCATATGTTGCTACATCACCACTTAAGTATAAATTTAGTAATTTTCGTAATTAATAATAATAATAAATAATTAATTAACTAGAAAATTAATAAAGTAGAAAATTTTGAATTAATAAATCTTAAACCTTAAAAATAAGTTAAATGAGTGATTATAGTAAAATAGACCCAAAATAAGAAAATTACAAAAAAATATGATTTAAATAATTATTAAATCATAATTTTACTAAGAAAAGTCTAAATTGATATTTTATAACTATTTAAGTCAAAATAATGAAATTTGCGATATCTTTATATATCATAATCAAAACTGTAGGTTACAATGTCCAAAACAGACCCTACTATGAGAAAGTAAGTCCGAAAACAATCAAAATGGATTATAAATTCATAAGAATCCGAACTAGAATGAAAAATTTATACGCGAGTAAAAATTTAAGATAACCGAGAAAAATAAGTAAATTATTCAAGTAAAACTATGTTTACACTATACTTAGGTTATAGTAGGAAACCGGGAAAATAATGATAAATATTTAGTTAACAAGGAAACCCAGTTTTCAGAACACTTATAAGCCTTTTTATTTTTTAGGTATTCAATTATCGAGTCCAAGAATTCTCAAAAGTCGAGAAAGTGAGCATAACCTAAGTAAGGGAGTTTTTATGATCTGTTATTTACTTGTTGCTTGTTATTTGCATGCTACTTGTTAATTGATAGTAATTGTTTGATTGAATGACTGATTGCTTTATATATTATCATCCGTATGATCATTTTCTTAAATTAGTAAAAAATAACTAGTTATATTTGTCGCATATCTATAACCCAATTGGTTTACCGATGGAGTGTGTTAGCATTATAGATTTTTGAGAAAATTACTTTTGATAAATGTTTTTTCAATCTTAAATATATTTGATATAATTTCTATGAGGGCTCATAGAGCTTGTAAATAATATTTTATCGCTAAAACATAGCATCTCAAATTGATTATGAGAGGACTCATTATATATAATTATGAGGCCTTAGATATTTTTTGATAGTGAAATGGACTTGCTATTTATGCCCAAGGGGCCTTTAATATGTTTGGTGAGCGGCCCTAGTTGGGGTCCACCTAAATTGATTGTTGATTCTTAGACTAGGGTAATAGTCGAGTAATGTCTAGTGGGACATTACCCCCAAGCAACCTCGTGCAGTTAAGGTAAGGTACTCCATGTAGGTAAGTATAGCGGAAAAATTGATGTGTAAATAATGCAAATCTACACCTTTCATAGTTTTAGACTCCTATGTATATGTTTCTTACATTCATTGCGCTTGCATTTATTTCATATGTAGATAGCTTGTATGTATGCTAATAATATTTAATAACTCACTTAATGGTAGTAGTGAGGAACAAACTCACTAAGCCATGATTTGCTCATTTCTCTATAGTTTTTTTTGCAGGTTTCTTATAAGCAAAGATTGAGATAAGCTTGAGAGTAAAGTACAAACTGGAGATACGTTTGTCAATGTTAAGGATGATTGAAAAGTGTATAGCGGTATATAAACAATTTATATAGAGCATGTTCATATGATAAGATTATGCAGTATTTCTTTTAAATTAATAAGTTGTTTTACCTTGTCTTAGCATTTGGCAGAGATACTGATTCTCTACAGTTCTGATAGACTGTGGAATATCGGATATCCATAGTCACTTATATATTATAATAAGTTAATTAAATTAAAAATAAAAAACCTTAGTGATTAATTGTTTAGAGTCTTGTAGTTTCTAACTTGCAAGACAGTTTTTTTGTATTATGGGTGCATACATAATATGAAAATTTTAACCAATCCTATTAAGCTCCCCTTAAGATCATGATAGATAGTAAGAATGTGAAATTGATGGACGGAGCCTTGAGATTATGGCGATTTGGCGGGAAACCTAATTAGGGTTTTGATGACCATTTTGATGGGAAGAAGAAAGGCACTTGATCATTACCAACAACGGTGAAAGTTTGCTGTCTCACTTATACTGTCACAATCTTGTTCCATTCAATAAAAATAAACCATGTAGCATTGCTTTTAGGATGACAAGAGGCCACCTCTTCCTACCATCCACATCTTTGTTATCTTGTGGAGCATACTTCCTGTCCATTACTCCATCTTTCATTTTTTTCCTTTAGCCATATCCATTTGAAAAATATCTTTTAGTTTTTCGTTTTTCAATTTTTTCAAGTGAAAAATAAAAATTAGATTTAAGAAATATTTATTAGTACTATGTCTTTCTCAAAAAACAATACTCCTTCATGCCTTTCTTTTCATCAAGTAAGATAAGAAATTAGATGAAATATTCCGTAATAAAATAAGCCACCACATCTTTATTTCATGTATTTTGCATTTTAAGTATAATACATATTTTTTTGTAATCTTATATGCATAAAACAATGTTCTTAGCCTTTCTTATGGTTAAATATATGATTAATTTTTTTTAAATAAATAAAGGTATATAATAAACATGCTCACATCATTTGGTGTAGGAATATGCACAAAAAACACGTGTTTTTAAACAAACATAAAGCTTTTCAAATTAAAAACGCATGTTTGATATGCTTGTATATTGAAATATTTACCATCATTTTTTAGGCATCTTATTTCTTAAATTTTTTTTAATGGATCATAGATTTTTCTTAAAATTCATTTATCATTAGATAGATTTTTTAAATTATATCTAGTCTTAATTATTTCACTATGTAAACTAGTATTTTTGAAAAGCCAATTTTTAAATAATTATATCATATTATCTATTATAATATATAATTGAGGAAGTTGAGAAAAAAAAAATTAATGTTCAAAAGTTAAAAAAAATATGTATAATTAATTGAAAAAGTTGATATTAAAGAAATATGATAGATAAAAAATATAACTAAGATATATGATAATAAAAAAGCTTCTAAAATTTAAAAACAAATAGGTATAATTAAATGAAAATGTTAATATCAAAAAGGTATAATGGGTTAAAAAAAAAAGGAGATGTGATAATAAAAAGGCTTTCAAAATTGTATATTATAATATATAGATATTGGAAAAATACTATTATTTTATTATATATCTCAATTATCATCATCTTTTGTTATTAACATGTCAATTATGATAATTTTTCTAATTAAATTTTAATTTTTCATTTATAATTATATTTTAAACTAATAACAACATATAATATGGATTTTCAATTAACTATCATGTGTTTTCATGGATTAAAGGATCATATATAACTTTTTCTAAACATTATAATATTTCAAATAACTATCAATAAATGTGTAAATTAAAAAATATAAAATATATTTATATAATTAAAATTGAATAAATGCATTCGTGCAACCTTTCAAATATGAAGTTATTAGTAGATAATTTACTATAATCTTTTGTATAAGTTGTTATTTTCATGAAAAGAAACTCATACGCTGAATGGGGCTTTAATTAGCATATTCATGGTTCTAAAAGATATGAAGAGAAAGAGATTCAACTATTCACACGAAAAACAATCACTAGAAGACAAGAAAGAAAAAAAAAACTTTGTACTTTAACATTATTTACACCACTAATGAAAAATAGGTATATGAAAATGCGAAATTTTTTTCTTCATTTAATTACTTGGTGAGTACTTTTGGAATATCCATTAGTATTATCCTAATTATTTAATCTTCTCTTTCCTTATCATCTTTTTCAAATTCATTCATGAATTTAAAAAGATCTAATACATATAATTTTCTTTTTATCAAGATATATTGATGCATTCCTAGAATTTTTTTTTTTCAATTAGGATAGATGGGAGATTCGAACCTTAATTTATCCTAATAGTAGACTAGTAATGATCTCACTAAGCTACAATAGTCTTAGCACATTCCTAGATTATTTATTATGAAAATTGAACAACATAATCTTAGTTTAATTTCCAATAAATGTCATTAATATGCCTTATTATTTTTCTTTCTAAGATTGAGAAGTGGGATGCATGAAATTTGCTAGTTTGATTTAATGGTCCTACGAACTTAAAATGTTTTAATACTTGATAGCAATTTATCATTATTTTTGTGTAATATAATTTACATTTATCATTTTGGATTCTATGTAAATTTTCAGGGAGTATGATATGAAACATTATTGAAAAAAAGAAAGAAAGAAAGAAAGAATCATATGAAATATGAAAACTATGCTGATAAATATTTCTTAATGCCAACTGCTTATTTTGCTTAGTAAATTGTAAAACGCAAAAGCAAGAGAAATATTTTCATATAGATGTCATAATTTGGTGCGTGGAATTTCATACAATACTTCTTTTGAATCTAATAAAGAAGAGAGAAAAAACTATTTTGCAATGTATTGATAGTCAAGAAATGTAAAGTCAATTCATATAGGAAGTTATGAAGTCTATTTACATATCTATGTCTAAAAAGTAACTAATTAAACTAAGCTAACGAATAGGGTTGAGGCATAACAAACTAACTAGCAATGCTAAGTTGTACAAATTATTTACAAAATAAAGTAACAAATTAAATACAAAGTCTCACATCCCCCCTTCAAGTGAGCTAATTTAGAACAAATGAATTGCAAATTTGCTTCAAGAAGAGGTTTTGCAAGCATATTGGCAAGTTGCAGTCTCAAGAGTGCATGAATGAGTTTGAGAAAACCAGAAGCAACTTGATCTCGTATAAAATGAATTTCAATCTCTATATGTTTAGTTCACCTGTACAAATAGGGATTGTTGGCTATAAGCTATGCAAATCTTTTATCAAAACAAAGAGTGACTGGAAAAGAGACATCCATTCATAAATCCTTTAAAATATAAGAAACCTACATCAATTCTTTAATTGTTTCAACTAAGGCCTTGTATTCTACTTCAACAATAGAGGTTGCCATCGAGCTTTTCTTCTTCTTTTTCCATGAAACAAGAGAGTTGCCTAACATGATACAACACTTAGTTATTGAGCTTTTGTTAAGGGAACAAGAGCCCCAATCAAAATCTGAATAACCCAACAAATGAAGAGAATTGTTAGATGAATAAAACAGGCCGTGACAAGAGGTTCCTTTCAAGTAGTGAAGAACATGAAAAAGTGTCTATAAATGTGGTGTTGCGAACAAAGAAATTGACTAAGGTAATGAATGGCGAAAGAAATATCTAGACAAGTGAGGATAAGATAAAGAAGTCGCTTAACAAGTCATCTCTACTGTTTAAGATCAAGCAAAGGTATCCTATCTTGATTATTCAAACAAACATTAGTAAGCATGGGGGTAGAAACAGGTTTTACCATGGCCAAACCAACATCATTTAAAACATCTAAAGTGAACTTGTAATGCATAGCTAGAATATTGTTCTATGTTGTACAAATTTCAAGACTAAGGAAAACCTACCTCATTATAATTTAAGTTTTACTACTAATTTAACTAAAAAATTCTATACTCCTTTCAGTTCTCTCTCTCTTTCTCTCTTTCTCTCTTATATATATATATATATATATATATATATATATATATGTATCCAATTGATACTATAGATATGGTGGACTATCTTAAGGTCAATATTGGAGAATGCTAGGAGCATATTGTGAGCACCCCTTTCTTAATTGTCATAATGCGAAGTGGCCATAAAATTAAACAACCACTAGTTCTTTAAATAAGATATTTTAATTTCGCTAGAGTGAATCGTATGACTTGATGAATTTATAAATGTTTATTGTAATGACTGATTGTTATGTGATTTGTTTGTAAGAGTACATGATGGACAAAGTTAAGATATAATGACTTGAGCTTGGAATTATCTATCATGCTATGAGTGGTATTATATGAATTGTGAATGGGAGTGAAGTTATCATAAATTAATAATTAGTGTTTCGATAAGTGCATACTTTAAATTGCAGACATTGCTTATGGATAGTTTTTGCTCAGCTATTATAGAAATTGACTCATATATGCCTAAAAATTGTTGCTCGATTATCATGAAATGATTTACATCATGGGCATTCATGGCATAGCATGAAAACCTCCTAAGAGCCATATTTTATAAAGCTTGGTTTTGATTTAAGGACCTAAAGATCATGTTTAAAAAGCTCAGTTCAAGAAAAGATGACCTAAAGGTCACGTTAAAAGCTCAATTTTGATTTAAGGACCTAAGGGTCATGTTTAAAAAGCTCGATTCAAGAAAATATGACTTAAGAGTCTCGTTGAAAGCTCAGTTTGCATAAAGGTACCTACAGGTCACAAGTTTTATAAGGCTTGGTTATTTTCAGTATATAGAATTGCATGCTCGATTCTAAGTTGCCAAGTGCCACTTAAATAATTTGTTGGGGAGCCACCAAGTGCCATTCATTATTTGCTTAGTTAGGATACTGGCCAGTATATGTTACGTGCATTAGCATGGCATAACATTGCATGCATAAGCATCTATTTATTGGTAAATTACAGTAAGCTCGGTTATGATGGGTGTTATTATTTGTTAAAATTGTTGTGACATTGATATTAATGTAAATTGGAATTTAGTTATTACTATTCATTATTTATAATATGCTTTTGTTCACAAGTTTTGTTTTAACCTTAGGACCTGAAGATGGAGATAACGCTATAACCTAGGTTAGGATGGGAACATCGAGAGCAAGGTTCGAACATTATTATACTATGAAATATTATTGAATGACTTCATAGTTTTTGTTCAATTTTTCAGACCTTAATGGCTATAGGCATTATGGTGCCCTTATGTTGTGTATCTTTAAAGATGCTTCCATGATTTTCTATAATTATTTGTTATTATAAATCTTGATTTTTGTGCTTAGTTTCCAATTAGACTTATCCTCAACTTGAGGACGGTATGGCAATCCATCTCTTAAACACCCGTATACTAAAAGAATAGGCCCAAGAAGATTGGGTGCTACAATGGCTCCTTCAAAAAGTTGGATATTTATTTATTTTCTACTCCCCACTATTTTTGTTTAGATTTTGTATTGCGTGAATAAATGTTAAGAACAATTTTTTAAGAACACTAAGAGATAAAATAGAGATTAGAGATCCTAAAAGTATTGATGTTGCCTATCAGAGCTTTTAGCATTAAATATAAATCCCTCACCCTAAACCTTTTATATGCTTTCAATTATCATTCCATGAATGTGGGTGCATAATGTGAAAGCCAAAAGTTATATATGTACATAATTTAAACTTCTTGCTTGGATTTCTATGAACTGATATTTTCAATAGATTTAGAAACTGATCAATTTATTGATCAAAATGAAACAAAATAATAAGGTAATCTACTTTGATTCTCAAGCTATTCATCGGATGGAGCCACTTATCCTCAATTCACTAGATTGAAGAATCATGCGATTCTCATTCCTGCATTTTCTCAATCACTCTCATTGAATTCCACAAACTATCAAGTTTGGAAGATGCGGTCGAAAATCGAACTTTTGATAGCATCTTCAAAGCACGACATGCTATTGACATCAAGTACTTATTTTAGTTATGGCAAAAAAAAAAAAAAAAAAAGAAGAAAATTAAAGTGTCTTGGAATGCAGACTTAAGTAATCTAACAAGCACTTTAACAAGTATCTTGGAGCATCATTGAAGCACTCAAAAAGCATGAGCACCACCACCAACATATACATAAAATTTTAGTGCATCGTTTTGGAGAAAGGACAAATCCAAGCACCGGGTCAAGCACAAACTGCTAATTGGATACACACACGGAATAAACACCATAAGTAGCTTGGCACCATGTAGCTACGTGTTAAGAGAGAAGCACAAACACATGATGCTTTAAAAAGGATTGTGGAAGCAAGAAAGAATGCAGATAGATGGACAAGACTGCTCATGATGGTGTTGGGTGTAAAGAATCAGGCAGCCACCAACATAAGCATAATATCAAACGCAAAGATTAAAATGTCTGTCATGACAATATCATAGAACTTTCTTCTTTTTTTCCTTCTGCTAAATAGATATTAGAACCGACTATGGAAGAATGCATAATATACTCTTCTGATATTCAAATTAACAAGTACAAGAAAAGGATCCATAGTCCAATCTACTTGTTTTACTCAAATCTAATTTCAGGAAATTCTAAAGATAAATTTAGATCCACATACCACAAATCTAAAACTAAAGCTTGTAATCATTATGGGAGTTCACATTTTACATTTTAGCAAGGTCTAAGTGCCGTAGATCTCTAGTTGACTAATGAATTGAATAAGGGCAAACTCTCAATCAGTTCTATTGTTGATCGGGCTAGGAAAGCAATCTGTACATTGACAAAGAGCTTAAGAAAAGACCACACCATTGTGGTCAAGCAAATTAAGTTTTGCATTATGAAATAAGCCACTCAATCAACGTGACCTGACAACTGGTATTGCATTTAAGTACACGAGCTTCAGTCCTTGATGGCCTAAAAGTCAACACACGTGAAAAGCGATGGTTTTCCAGTGTAAATAGTTGACCATATATAAAGGATGCAGCTGGAGAAGCACTAGCTATTAAAATGTTAACGTGCTAATATTGCTTGAATTCACTAATCATAGATACAGAATCTGACTCTTCACTCAAAAGTTTGCCATGCAAAGATTAATCACACCAAACTTGGTAAACATTTTAAACGGTCTCATCCAAGAAATACGACGATCATCATACCCCAAAACAAATGGCACAAAGAGCCTCAGGGTCACAAAGCTAAGCATGACAACAGACACACTGGGTTTTGCATGCACAATCATCAAGTGTTTGGTACTGAATTTTGTAGGCTGCCATTTTAATTTGATATAACTTTGACAGTAGAATCTTCCGTACCCCTCGGTTCCAGAGCCGCATGAACTCTCCCTTCCACGATCACTTTCTTCCGAACATGTATTATCATTTCCTTGAGACCCCTAGCTTCCCTGAGCAATATGCCGAGCACCCTCACCTCGGCGTCAAGATATCTAAATTCACATATGGTAATCTTCTTCAGCTCTGATGAAAAACAAGGAGGAACCGGGTCCAAGATTGAGCTATAGTTTTTACCCCGTTTTGTTATTCCCTAAAACACAGCAACAATGACTTTGATGCCAATGATAAAGTTGTTCAAGAATGAAATTCGAGTAGATTAGATACCTGATCAAACTGCAGCGATTCAAGAAATGGAAACGTCGTGAGAAATGATAAAGGCGCTGGACCATCAAAGCTGAAAAGATGCCAGCCAAGTTTCAGCACCTTAAGATTGATGAACAATGGAAGGCTATCTATCGACTCCTTTCTTTCACAAAGAGCCTGACAAAAACAACCAAAGTATAAAGCTTTAATCAATAACGGCCTAAGACTTCATAAACCACGCAGGTATAAACAATCATAGAATGAAAGAGTACCTTAACAGCAACCGAAGGCAAAGTCAGGATCCTTGCACTAGATAACCCTATAAAAAGATTCTGCACGTGCTCGCTGAATTGATCTCCTCTTCGAAAGGAGGAATTCAAGGTAAGTGAGGCTCTATCCAACTCATGCGCACCAAATACACAACACTCATAGTAAAGGTCACTGTTATATTCGAAAGAATGAAGATTGGTCCCAACTATCAACACTTTAAACCCATCTGAGACTTTAAATCTAGAGGATCTGTCGTAGATACACAGTTTTTTAAGTTTTGCAGCTCTAACTCGAATCTTGTTGTTATCTCTCAAACAAGTAGTGAGAACCAGCTCCTCGAGGCAAGGAAGAGAGAACAACTTTCCCAGTAAGATTCCATCGACAGTATCTGTGTCAAGATGGAGCGTTTTTAGATTCGGAAGTGATAACTGAGTTGGTAATGCCATTATCCTATCTATATGTAGCTCGGTTAACGTTGTACAATTGAACACATGAGAAGGAACAGCATCCAGCATAGGGCAATGTATGAACAGCTTTTGAATCCTATGCTCGATTGCGCTATTGATCCATGTTCTAATACAATTTGCAACCAAATCATCATTTAATTCGCATCCTACAGTAAATTTTTCCAGGAAGGCAGAATCATGAAGCACGAACGCTCTATCAACAAGGTATACGAACCTGTGGGTCGAGGTGAAATGCCGACGACCGTATTGGAATTCTAACATCGACATGCATGGCCACAGATACCTCCACCTTTCCGATAGAACACTAGTCCTTACAGCATCCTTAGTTGGTAGGAAAGAAAGAATGCTTAGCAGAATTTCCTCGGAAAAATCATTCAGACCAGCAACTCTGTTTGCATTGAACTTCTGGCGTCTGGCTCTGGGTTCTAACTCCATTGGAAAACCTTCTACCATTAAAAGGAAAGTCAATTTGGTAAACAAAGTGAACTAATCTGTAAGAATGTATTGCAATCGTACATCTGAGTTATCAGTTAACTAACTAACTGACTGTCAAGTAACAAAACTGCTAAACTGTCAACTAACTCTCGCATATTAGACATAAACTGGAGTTGCCATTCATTGCATTTGAGCAAGACATCGGAATGAAGACACGAGAGTTCCACTACGTCACAGGAGGATATGTATTTTCCTTTTAATTTTCATCATCACATGATGGAGCTTAAAATTCAAGTCGAGATCTTTTATTAAATAACTTATGAAGTCAATGCCATTTACGGAGAAGCCGCTTTGGGTTACTAGAGCTACATGTTAGACCAAGTTTGGGGCCTGGAGTGGCTAGTGCAGGAATTAGATTCAAAGTCTAACAAACACGACACTGGAATGTAGAGACAAGATTGGCACATGACGGAATTTTGCCCGAATCTGAAGCGTGTGCGTGTATTGGTATTAATGGGCTATGCGGTTAGGAGTTTAGTAAGAACGGAAAAATCTTTGAGTTATATCGTCCTGGTCTGCAGTCACATGGTTATTGTGAGCTTACCAGCAAGTTGATGATCTCAGAATGATTTTCCATAGCAGAGCATTTGTTATGAAAGAAAACTGTATGTGTATTGTATTTTGCAGAAAAGAGTGCATCCAAGTACACGCTGTTACAGGGTATTTATAATGATAATAAACTGATCAGTCAAGGCCTAACTAAACTAACTAAGCTATAACTACAATAATCACAGCTGTCTCATCTATAGCAAGTCCATGTGTACAATAACTAAAATAAATAGTAGAGTAGCTTCACAGTTACGTGGTAAGAATTGAGTTTTCCTTGGAGATGTTCGATGAAATGCTTGATAGGAGTGTCAACTATGGATTGAGTTATTGGAGGTGTGAGCAAGCCATTTGATGAAACATCTAAGAGGAGTGTGATTGTGAATTCTGGGTATTTTAAACTCATTAGTACTCGTTTGGTGCATATAATCTTTAGTGCGAAGATGAATGCTTTGAAGAACTATGCCTACAACATGAGGAACACTATTCAAGGATGAAAAGATCAGTGCCAAGCTTCTGAATCAAGTTGGTTTTGCAGTTGACTAAGTGTGTCCCTTTAGTTGTTTTTTGGATCTATATCACGAAATCATATCTTTTGATGCTTCAATGCTGAAGATCTCTTTTAAGAAAATCACGTTTCTAAATATTTATTTTAAGGAAAAAGAGGAGGGGGGGCAGGGGGGAGGGCGGCGGGGTGTGTGGAGAAGGGGGTCGAATAGCTATGTGATTTCGGGCCTTCCCGGAGTGATAATGCAACGGAACAAAAAGTTTCAGTTTGTTTTGTGAAAGGGCATTGTAGTAAATTAACAGCAAGTTGTATGGATGAACATTTGGATTCGGTGCTCACTATCGGCACAAAGAGATTGAGTAGCGGCTGAAAGATTATGTGCAATGAAGAGAAAAAAAAAATAATAATAATTGAAGTCAGAAATGAGGGTTATGAAATTAATAGTCTATGCAATAGCAATTGCAGTGGGTTATTATTCCAAGGGGACCATTAAGAGAAGTGAATTTGGCTTGAAGAATATGCATTGGAAGTTTTTTTCTTTCAGCTGGACGATTCTTGTTGATGCAAGATTGAACTACCATGAGTTGGTTTGAGGAGGCATCGTCAAAGAGAACATAATATTACAACAGTACGACAGTTCATTAAAAGCCTGTGGTGTAAGGGATTTCTACATGAAACGCATTCTTTTATGCTTAGTCATTTGAAACTTGGGAAAACCAAATACGAAGCTGTTATCGAGAAAGTGAAACATGATGGCAACACACATATTTCTCAACAAAATGCACATCAATGCTTCACGTAAACTCAACTTGCACGAAAAGAAAAAGTTTAAAGAAGTCCAAGCATCATAAAAAAAAGGGGGGGACATTTATGAGAGTATCATGAAATTGAAACCCTAAGTTACGTCCATATGGTCTAGTCCATAAGGGAATCATATAGGCCTATTGGATTCTAAAAATCAAATACTCATGTACGATTGGAAGTCAAACGACTAGCATCTGGGTCAAAAAGATTAAAACTTGAAGATGTACCTCAATTCATTTCAAAGCGCAGATTCAAACACATGACAGTCTTGTTCAGCAATTCCAGGACAAGTCAATTTGCAATACCTAGAAGGAATTACCAAACAAAAAAAAAAAAAAAAGGAAAAGAAAAAATCATATAGCAGCACCACCAATGCTCAAAGACTAATGCCATGAAGAAGAGGCAAACAAGCAACAAAAATGAGAGGTAAACGAAGGAAAAAGCTCAGAAGTTGCCAGAAGCTTAGAAACTGTATAGCGATTACTAAATAGAGAGAGAACTAAAAGGAGTATAGAAGGCAATCAACACATAATCCTTAAACATCAAATCAAGGAAAAATGGAGAGCAGATTAATGAAGAGAAAAGCATGAGTACAACTCAATCATAGCCACAAACACGACAAAAGTTCGTAACCAGCAATTTGGCAGTATATTGACACACTTGTGATAAGTTTTTCAAAAACAGAGGAGCAGAGTATGTGGAATGGAACACGGAAAAGCAGTCACGACAACTACATAAAGCTCTTACAGCATATATCAAAACGAAGTGTAGTAAAAGAACATTGTATAGAAGAGTTTGTCACATACCTACTATTATTAGTTATATCCTTCACAGTGCTATCTGGATGTCAAGAGAAATAAGGTCTCGAAATGAAGACACACCAATAGCTAATGTTCCAAGAATCAAGCTCAGTGACAATAAAGAGCAATATGAGGAAAAATATATATATAATAATAATAAAAAAGAGACAAGAGAAGGAGCAAATTTAAGCAGCAGACTTATGAGTATATATAAAGGGAAATCAAAGCCAGGTTAATCAGATTAGCTTTCTCATACCAATAATGGATCCTTTCCCAGAGTCCTTATCAGCAGCACCTCCTTGAAGTTGGTAACGGCTTTGACAAATTTAATCTTCACTGATTTAAGTAGTCGAAGGAAGTATAATATAAGAAGAAGATAACAAAAAAAAAGGGAAGAGGTCAGAAACGTTGGACGTGGGGAACACAAAGGCAGTAGCACAAAGTCACACTTATCTAATAAGCTTAGAGTGTCTCCAAAAGCATCATGTCTTACAACTATAAATCCACTATCCTCAAGCTTAGCGCTAGTATTCTTCAATGGAAGCTTCTTTAAGCTCGGTCTTCGTCTTCAATGCACAGTTCCTGGCCACAACTATGACTTCTAACTCTAAGCTTCTTTGGACACACAAGCGACAACAAGCAATGCAGCTAAGCCAAATTTGCTTCAATTCTCCAACCTTCAGGCTCTAAGTTTCTTCAAATATGGCATCGAGTCCATAGACAAAACACTCCCTTTGGGTCTCCGAGTGGTTTTGTGGCCTTCATGGCAAGTGGCACCACTTTCCTTAGAGTCTCCAAGTGGTTGCCGCCAGCCTACGCAACATGTAAGTCACTTCCTTCAAGTCTTCGAGTGATTTCGCTGCCCTTCAATCGCAGCTCTGGGCTCTACCATCTTTGAACACAGCTCCTGGTTTCGCCCTCCCCTTCTGCTTCAATACTACTAAGTTCCTGAACGTGTGAAAGAAGAGATATGTACGCATAATGAGGAACAATGAAGATAAGGAAAAAAAAAAAGGTGACCATTGTATTCGGTTTTGAATCCTTACTCGCACAAAAGAATGGAAACAAAAAAGCGAGAATGTGTTTTCGCTTACTTACCTTACTTCTTCTTAAGTAGAGAAGAAGACAGCGTTGTTGGCATTTTCCTTCTGGTATGGCGGCCGGGTACTTTCCTATGGATGCGGGACGCAAAAAATTCTGTGTCCTAAAAAAGAGATAGAAAAAGAAGAAAGAATGTAGGACACCTGTTAAGTTTTAATAGGGATGAGGAATAAAGGCAATGTAATTTCCTATTGTCCTTTTGCTCAGCAGGTGCAGTGTATAAATAGAATATAATAGGTAGGAGATTTCAAGAGCAAATGGAGTTTGGGCCTTGCATTAATTCAATGAAGGGTTGATTCCCTATCCTATGCTCTACTGCCCACACATTTTAAAATTAGATTCTATGTATATTGAAATTAATATCCCCAAGAACAATAAAATTCAATTCAAAGAGTTGGACGTATCATGTTGCTAGAAAAACAAATTAATATCCTATGGTGTTCTTGATCACTACATGAAGTGGTTACTTTAATAAATAAATAAAAAAGGGGGACATAGCCTAGGGAAGCACCTAGATCAAGTCATGACTTGATTTATAAAATTCACAATGACAAGGTAGCTTGAGAGATCTGTTGACAAATAATTCGTGAGATGTGTAAATAAATATAACAATTCGAGATTATAAGATGGAATTAAAGGACAGACATTCTACTTATGATAGAGAAGTGAAAAAAAAATTATGTATATATATGTGATGAATCACTCATATCTAGATAAGCACATCATGCCAAATTCAAGGAATTGCATAGAACTTTGAAAGTGGAGTTGATATACTTTCCATCTTACTTCTTTTCTTCATAAAGTGGTCACTTCAATAAGCTCAAAGATACATATCTCAATCAACGGTGGATTAAATCAAGTTACGATATATTTTGTAAAGTTCAAGAGACATATTATTTTACAATGCAAAGCAGATAGTCTACTAAAAAATAATTTGATTACATTATAATGATTCAAAGTATTTAAACAAAAGTGGATTAATGTAGTGCATATCCATGTATGTCAAAGAAAGTCATTCAAAGGAAGTTGTCTACTAAAAGAGATTTATTTAACCTAAAGAGACCAATAATTCATGTGAATCAATTAGAGGTGAGTAGCTGGTGCAAAGGAAGTTGTCTACTAAAAGAGATTTATTTAGCATACTGTCTGATAACTCTGATTTTAAATATATTTCATATGGTGATTTTATAGTATTTCCCTTACATTTTTTGGTTTTCTTTAAAGAAAATGATACTTAATTGAGTAAAATTTTGATTTCAAGGTTTGAATGCGTTCTAGGATCGAAAACGAAGAAAAGGAATCAAGTTTCACTCAATTTGGAGTTCAAACGAAGAAGTTATGAAGTTTTAAAGTTATGTAGAAAAATTTGCCTAGGTGCAGAAAGTTATACGATTTGGGGATACGGCCATGTCTCAGGACATGTTTGGTGACGAAAATAGAATCCTTATAATATATATATAAAAGGAAATCTGAGGGTTTAGACAGAAGAGAGACATTAGAGAAACGAACGAGACACGAGAGAAGAGAAGAGACTTGAGGAGAAAGAGAAGAAAAAGGCGAAAACAACATCAACTTTAAGATTAGAGAGATTGTTCATCAAACAAAAGGGGTTTTCTATGTTTTATTTTATGTTTTTGATGGAACTCGTTTTTAGATTCATTATGATAGCTTAGAATTCGAGTATTTAGGATTATGGAACCTAGGGTTTCATGTGACCCTTAGGTTGAATTATAATTTTAATAAAGTTTTTATCTTTTCTTGATTCAATTATGTTGTTTAATTGTTGATTGATAATTCTAGAGTATCAATATATGATATTATGCATGATGATTGAGAAATTGCATGTGTAATTAGATCTTAGCATAATTGGAGAGAATTACATATATACTTAGAGATAAGATACATGTTTCTTCCAAAAAGTTGATTGTTTGTGTGGGAATTCATTATACATTAATGTAATTCTAAGTTATATTACTAAGTGAAGAGATTCTGGAAAATAACTTAGGATTAGGGTTAATATGCTTGAGAAAGATATTAGCTTTAATTGTGAATCCCTCCGGTCAAGAATAATAGAAACCGAATTGAATATATTTTAAGTGGTCACATATTAAACACTAGGGGAAATAATTCCTAAATACGTTATTAATTTCTTGAAGTCGTTCGTAGTTTTATTGCTTTCTAATTTGCTTAATTAAGTCTCATAATTAGTTTAGTTTGTTAATTTCAGTATTTTTAATTCATTCAACTCATTACAATTTTCCGGTTAGATAATAAAGCTAAAGTTAATATTAGTACTCAAAATCTCTGAGAGATCGATTCGGACTCACATCCGCTATATTAAAACTGATAGGTGCACTTGCCTCATATCACTGTCATAGGGGCAACTTACTACTTAATTTATTTAAGCTGTAAAGACGTACCGACAATAGCATAGCTATCTTGCAATGAGCCATGCACAATAGCAACTTAACCTTCTAAAAGGCTTATCCAATGCCTAAACCCCCTTTGACTATGTATGGAGGACTTTTGTTATGGGCTAAAATAGGGAAGGCTAAAATCATATATGGGCCTTAAGTTCAGTAATTAAAATGAATTTAACTCTTTAAAATAAGATGACAAGGCCTAACGAGTCAAGCCCATATACATATTCCGAATGATGAGGAGAGATTTGGTATAGTAGGCTTAAAGTAGGACCCATTAAGTCGGTTCATCTAATCTAACTTTTTTCATCTTGGTTCACACTAAAAGAATAAGGCCTCATTGAGCCTAAGCTCATAAAGGAAGTACACTTAAGGTCCATTAAGGGAAGGGATGAATCTTTGTCATTGATCATTATCATGATCCGATGGATGAAATCAATGGCCATCATCTATAAATACCTCTTTTCCTCTCTCATTTGGATAAGAGAGAATTGGCATAAACGTTATTACTCTGTTGGATTTTAATCGTGAAAGATCAAACACTTGAATATTTCAAAAATACTTCCATATCCTTAATTTATAGAGAGGTTTGATGCCTTGGAGCTCCTTTACCTATCATTACAAGTATTGGAGTCTTGTTGAGATCACCTATCCTTCTCCTTATATTTCTCTCCTGATTATCCTACCTAAGTCATTTACTTAGTTACGTGTATCACATCTATCATGCAATACATACGCGACTCTCATACTTAAACCCTCACTCCTATAAAATTTATACTATTAATAATTTAAAATAAGTTAAAACATATGCTTCGCTTCAATTCATCGATTTTATCAAACAAAACAATGAAAAAAAAAATAGTTTCAACTTTGGTTATCCTTGTCTAGAGAATGTTATTTTATAAATTAAGAATTTTTTTATGGAAAAAGAATTTAATTTTTTCATTTCCTTGTTTACATCAAATATTTCAAGTTTTCTATAATTATTATAAGTATATTTATAGGTTTTCAAAAGCTATTTTCCATAGGTTGTTAAAACTCATGTTTTTACATTTTGATTTTATAGATCTTATAACAATTCTAGATGGAATCGCGAGTTTGACAGTCTTGATTAGAAGTGTATGTGATTACTATGTCTTATAAAAATTTAGTGATCAAATTATGATTGAATTGTGCTTCTTAATAATAACTCTTCAATTAGAAGGAAAGATGTTAAGAAAAAACAATTGAAAGGGAAAAAAATGAAGAAACAAAGAAAAAGAAGGAATGAATAAACATTCATCAGGGAAAGAAAAAGGGAAAAACTGAATTGTTCTAATCCTTCATTTTAACCAATCACTTGCCATAGAAAGAGCTCAAACTAAGGAACCATAATCCAAGTCAACTAAACATGGTCAAACACTGTTATAATGATACATTTTATCTTAGGGAAAGGATTAACTTAAAGAAGAGAAATTTTAAAATGTTTAGATCCGTTTAAGAGCTTTTGTAATTGTAGAAGAGCTTCCTCTATCTCTACCTCCTCCTTTACATTTCTACATGGCGAACAAATTACCAGTTCTTCTAAAACTTCATTAGTCTTAAGCAATGCTCTTAGAGTTGATAATTCATGAGGAGTTGAAAAAGAGTATAAGGTGATTTTTTTTTTTTTTATGTGTGCCAAGCCTTATTTCGATTTTCTTTAATTTAATCTATATTAAGTATAGCCCGCTTAATATAGATTACTTGACATAAAATTAAGGAAACATTCTTGTCCAAAAAATGTTTTGAAAAAAAGATATTTTGAAAAATTAGAGAAGGCAAGCAATTAAACTAGTAAAAAATGAAATTAGAATTTTTGAAAAATCTATAATTTGGTTACTAATCCGCGTATTTTGTAAGAAAATAATTTTTAGAAAAACCAGAAAAAACTAAGTTTAAGGGTTTTAACCTATTAAGACTAAGTTACCATGTAAAAATAAAAAACAATTAATTAATAGGTCCTATTATATATTTTTCTAAAAGATATTAAGAATACATCTAAATATACAAAATATAATTAAAATGAATTTATTTTTTTATTACTAATTTCAAGAAAAAGAAAAAATACTTTTTTTATTTTTCAAACGGTTACCTCAAAAGTGCTTACATACTAACTAATCGGGATTAAACCAATGTGGTTCTTTTTTTAAAGAAGATTTAGTAGGTGGATTTTTTTTTATTATTTTTGAAAATAAAACTAGATTTATGTTTATTTAACTATTTATTATTTAAAAAAAAAACCTAAAAAATTGAATTCTACGAATCTATTTTAAAAAAACCTAACTAACTAAATCATTTTTTTAAATTCTGGCTAAGATTTTTTATTTTAAAACAAAAAAGTCACTATGTGTCAAAAATATTTTTTTTAAATCATATATGTAAGATCCACTAAGATATGTATCTAAATACATATATTTTCTAAATCTTATATATAAGATACATATCTAAATCTGTATATTTTCTAAATTCTATATGCAAGATACGTTAAGATGCCTATCTAGATACGTATCTTTTCTAAATATTATATTCAAGATACGTTAAGATTTGTATCTTCTTCGAAGATATAGATCTCAAAGAAAAGATACACGACTTTTCCTAAAAAGTACAATTTTCAACTAAAATGCAATTTAACTAAATTTATCCAAAACACAGATTATGTAAAGAAATGATATGACAATTAATAATAATAAGAAATCTACACTAGAAAAACAAATTAGTAAAAATAATTAAATTAGATAATTAAGGAAAGCAATTTTTACCTAAACAAGCTGAGTCGCATATGATCGATGTGTTCGTCTAGATTGTATTGTGATTGTGTATGTACAGCAATTGATGGTGTATGATGTGCGGCGTGCATTGTACTCGTGTGTGGTGGTTTGTGCGCAATAGTAGATGTGTACAGTGATTGGATCTTGTGTGAGTAGAGTTTTGAGTATGGCATGTTTAGCTTATGTAGCAACAATGTGTTATGTGTATGTGAAATTGTGATTAGTAAGTGGGTAGTGAAGGACAGGGAGCTATCATGTGTGTGTGGCATAGAGCGTATGTTGTGTCGAGTGGAGTAAAGCTAGTGTATGTTGATTAGGTACTGTGATCTGTATGTATAGGCGTATAGTCGATAAGTAAGATGTACGGTATAAATGGGGCGGTGGCATGTCAAGGGCTATCGGATGTTGTACAAGTGTTGGCATGTGTTGTATATATTTGTGCAGTGAAGGATAGTGAGTGTTTAAGCAATGTAGGGGTATGAGTGTATTGTGGTTCGATGAGGGGGTCAGCGTTTGTGGCTGTTTGTTAGGTGCTGTTGACATATGTGGTTATTCGGTTAGGGGAGGTTAGCGTTGGTGGCTATTCAAGGGATGTGCATGGTAGTGTATGCATGGGGATTGGTTTAAGCTTGTGATTGTCGAGTGATTAGTGTTTAGGGAAGTATAGTGGAGATAGGATATTGGGTTGTAAAAGAAATGTCCTCAAGTCTACCATCAAATTCTTATTTATAATATCTACAATTGAATATTTTGTATCGAAAGAATACAATAATAAACTCAAATACAAATGATATGATTTAAATCCTCTAAAGATTTAACCTAGTTTTTAGAAACTTTATTTTGATTTAGGCTTTCTATTTTTTGAGCTTAACTCAGTTTAACTTGACTTGACTCAATAACCTATTTAATAAATCTTAAGTCTATTTTAGCTCAATATAAATTAGATAAAAAATCTACTTTATATTGGACTAAACTAAAATATTTCAATGAAGCCTAATTTTTCAATGACTTAGAATTTATTGAATTGAACACATACCATTATTTGATTAGACCCTAACGACTTGACCGATATGACCTAACTCGATATAACTTGACTTGATATGACTTATCATTTTATCTTTATTATTTTTTGCAATTTTTTATATTTTTTTATTCTTTTGTAATTCTAGCTCAATAAAGCTATTAAAATAAAATGGCAAAAATAAAGTGTCTACAGTTGCTCCTCTTTGTAGGGAAGTTCAATTAGAACTTCACTACAAAGACAAAAGAGATACATATTTTTATCAAACCTTATTTTAAACTGATAGAATGAGACTTATTGACTTGAATAGTCAACTAAGTTATATTTCATCTTGAAGAAAGATATCAACTTGGATGGTCAATGTAAAGAATAAACTGCTTGTCTTCAAAGGACGGGGCAAAGGAGTAGAAAACCCATCTTGAAAGGATGAGACAAAGGAAAATGAAATCCATCTTGAAAGGACGACACAAAAGGTTAAGGGGGCTATCTTTAAAGGATATAACTTAAGGGTGCTTATCTTAAAAGGATAGGGCAAAAAAATTAAGGTACCTATCTTACGAGGATAGGGCAAAAGGATTAAAGGGGGCTATCTTAAAAGGATAAAGCATAAGTTATAAGGTACCTATCTTGGAAGGATAGGGAAAAAGTTTGGGGTGCCTATCTTAGAAGGATAAGGAAAAAAATTTAGAGTACCTATCTTAGAAGGATAGGGCAAAAGTTTGGGGTACCTATTTTAAAAGGATAGGGAAAAAATTTAAGGTGCTTATCTTAAAAGGAGACCAAAAGTTTAGGGTGCCTATCTTGGAAGGATAGGGTAAAAATGCGTAGAGGTCAAATTAACTTGTTTTGGTTTAATGGATGATTTGAAGAGGATAAATCTCTTCGAGATTTCAAAAACTTCTTAATTTTCCTCAATGTCTCTTTTAAGGATTTTTAGGATCATTTTATCTAAGGATGAAGAATTTTGTCAATGGCAACCAACCGACATGCCTTATGTTCACTCCCAATATTCACTCATTCAATCAGTAGAATATTACCAAAGGATTATGCTTGGTTCTTCTTTCTTTTTTCTTCTTCTTTTTCTCTTCTTTTTTCTCTTTTTTTCTTTTCAATAAAATCTTCTTCTTGATTGAAAACTTTTGCTGATGAGTCCCTCATCCGTACCATGCTCATGTCTTGATTTTGCTTTTGTCGTTGCCAAGTCTCAATTTCCACTCTATAATTCTTGAAAAATAAGTCTCTTGTCAAAAAAACTAGATTAAATCATTAAGAACATTCGATTTTAATTTAGTTGGTGATTCAAATTCGTTGGTAAGAATTTGGTGTTTAAGTGTTTAAGGCTAAGAAACATAATATACAAGGATTTATTGGTGAAGTATTTGTCAGTCGATGACCATCTAAAATTGAGAACATTCATGGATATCAACTTTACTTGTAAACGATGAAAGGTCAACCACAAACGATTCTCAAGAAAAATTAGAATCTTTATTAAACTCATTTTTCATGGATAATACAATTTGACTGCATCTGAATTCATAGGTACCCTTAACTCTAGATTATCTATTTCTGTCAACACTAATGCATCTCCTGATAATATCCTTTTCACCGCATAAGGGCCTTCATAATTTGGAGATAACTTGCCCTTAGGGTCTTTTGCATTCAGCAATACTTTCTTCAATAACAAGTCTCCTTCCTTGAAGTATCTCGAACATACTTTCTTGTTAAAAGCTCAAATCATCCTCTGTTAGTAGCACTGACCATGACATATTGCTGCAAGCCTCTTTCTATCTTAGAGGTTCAAATGCTTCATACACTTTTTCACCCACTCTACTTCATCAAGCTGATTTTCTATCAATACTCAGAACAAAGGTATTTCTACTTCCATCGGTAATATTGTTTCAATTCCATATACTAATGAATAAAGTGTTACACCTTTAAAGGTTTTAACTGAGATTCTATAGCCATGAGAGCAAAGGGAAGCATCTCATGCCAATCTCTATAAGTGATTGTCATCTTCTCAATAATTCTCTTGATGTTCTTATTAGCAACTTCAATTGGCCCGTTCATCTGAGGTTGATATGGAGTTGAGTTTTTGTAATTGATCTTGAATTGGTTGTACACCTTAACCATCAACTTGTTCAAATTTAACTCATTGTCTTTAATAATAGACTCGGGTGTACTGTATCTAGTAATAATGTCTCTTTTTAGGAATTTGACTACTACTCCTTTGGTTACCGTGGCATATGATGTTGCTTCTACTTACTTAGTAAAATAGTCAATCGCAACTAGAATGAATCTATGTCTATTTGAAGCTATTGGCAAAATTGGACTGATCATATCCAGCCCCACATCGAGAAAGGCAAAAGAGCTGACAACACAAGCAATTCTTGGGGAAGAGCATTGATTTTGTTAGCGTATACTTGATACATGTGACAGTACCTTACATGCTTGATACAGTCTAATTCTATCGTCATCCAAAAATATCCCATCCTCATGATCTTCTTAGCTAACATATACCCATTCATATAAAGACCATAGACTCCTTTATGCACTTCTTTCTTTAATTTCCTGGCTTCTTCTTTACCTACATACTGTAGCAATATTGCATATAGTGATCTTTTGTACAACATAGCTCCACTTAACAGACAATGAGCAACCAATCTCCTTAATGCTTTTCTATCTTTTCTATTAGTCTCATCAGGGAATTTACGCATTTGAAGTAACCTTTTGATACCATAATACCAGGGTTTCTTTGATTCCTTTTCTTCAACTATCAAGCAAAAAGCCTATTTTTCCTCCACCTCAATCTTCAAAGGCTAGATTTCTATCCTATCCATGACCTTCACCATTGATGTTGACGTGGCCAATGCGTTAACAAATTGATTTTGGGTTCTTAGAATATAAATGAATGAACTTTTTTGGAATCTTTCAATTAGCTTGCTTAAATTCTCGTGGTAAGGTATTAATTTTTCATCTTTCATCTTACGTTCTCCTAAGATCTAAACAATTATAAGAGAAGAATCTCCATATACTTTAAGCCTTTATATCCTCATGTCTAATTCCATTTTGAGCCTCAAAATGCAGGCCTCATATTTCGCTATGTTGTTCGTATGTAGAAATGCTAATGTCGTTGCCATAGGAAAATGGTTACCCATAGGTGATACTAGTACTACTCCTATCCCACATCCAAACACATTGGCTGCTCCATCAAAATACATTCTCCATTCTGATTTTTCACCACTCAGTTCATTTGTTACGATCACATTTCAATCAGGAAACTAGGATTTTGAACCATTATCTTCCAATGGGTATTTTACTAATTGATTAGCTACTACTTACCCTTTGACTAAACTTTGACATATGTATTAGATATCAAACTCAGTGAGCAGCACCTGCTAAATATCTCAATGGGTCATGTTTTGTTAACAACTTCATTAAGTAATAGAGAGTGCACTGCCTAAGCCTGTGCATCGCCTATATTAAGGCACAACATGTTCTTTGCACTTTTGAGTATTTTTGTTTGTCTTCTATAAATTTCTTACTCAAGTAGTATATAGGATGTTTTTTTCTTCCCGTTTCATCTTTCTACCCCATTATACATCCCATCAATTTAAGAAGGATCATCAAGTAGAGAATTAATGGCTGTCCCGATGTAAGAGTAACTAATATTAGCGGATTCATAAGATACTCCTTGATTTTAACAAATGCTTACTCACATTCTTAATCCATTTCATCGCTGCATTCTTTTGCAGAAGTTTAAATAACAGTTTGTATTTTTCGGTTAGTTGTAATACAAACCAAATAGTGTAATTTAATCTCCCAAACAATCCCTATACTTCTTTTAGAAACTTCGGTGTAAGCATGTTTATGATTGCCTTAACTTTATCTAGGTCTACTTCAATTCTTTTTCTACTAACTACAAAACCCAACAATTTGCTTGAGGTTACTTTAAAGGTGTACTTTTCTAAATTCAACTTCAATTGAAACTACCCCAACCACTTAAATAGCTTACATAAAATATCCACATGATTTTCATTCTCTTTAGATTTGGCTATCATATCATCTAAATAAACTTCAATTTTTTTATGCATTATGTTGTGAAATAGAGCTACCATAGTACATTGATAAGTTGCCCTAACATTCTTCAACCCAAAAGGCATTACGTGATAACAAAACATTCCCTAAGTGGTAACGAAAGTGGTTTTGATTTTATCTATTTCTACCATCTTGATTTGATTATATCCCAAAAAACCATCCATAAATGAGAAAAGATGATTTTTGACTGTGTTTTCCACCAATACATCAATGTGAGACAAAAGGAAGTTATCTTTAGGTGTCATTTGGTTTAAATCATGCAAGTCCACACATACCCTGACTTTCCTATTTTTCTTCAATACTGGAATCACATTGGTTACCCATTCGAGTAATCTGATACTTTTATGAACCCAACTTCTAGTAATTTTTTTACTTCTTTTCTTTTATTTTAAGAAGTATATCCAGCCTAAACCACCTAAGCTTTTGCCTTTTCGGTTTAATATCTTCTCTTGTTGGCAACTTATGAACTACAATAGACGAATCCAAATTAAGCATATCTTCATAAGACTAGGTGAATATGTTCAAATATTCCGATAACAAACATGACAACTCCTATTTCTAATCATCTACTAAATTACTGTTAATTTTTAAGCTTTATGGATTCTCTTCTATCCCAAAATTAATCACAATCATTGGTTCATCAATAATCACTCGACCCTGTTCAAATTGATACCAGCTCTCTTATATTTTGCTTAGAGTCTCAATATCATCTTTGATGTCTAACCCAACAAGGCTAAAGGTGATATTGGTACTTTCATTGTTTACAAGTGTAAGATATCATTATGTTCATCGTTTTATCAGATTTGAAGAATAAAGGAAAAAAGTTAAAAGGATAATGAATAAATAATAATGAAGAATTGAAAGAAAGAAAGGAACTAATTTTATTGAATGGATTCAAATTGTCTAAAAGAAAAGGGCCTAACTAATTGAACTAATTATGAAATTGAATGCTTCTAATTAATCTAATATTGCTTGTCTAAAGAGACCTATTAATGGGAAAGGAAAACCAATTGTATAAGGAAACTAGGACACTAATATCTTTCTTCTCATCTAGACTGATACTGCATTGCTGAGCCAAAGCTTTAGATAAATTGGCTACTTTAAGCCCTTGAGCACAAGCTGATATTGGGAGTGTTTGACAAATATCTAGAAAGTTCATATGAGTATAGTATAGGTGATCTCCTCTCTTACCTCTAGTTTTAGCCTTCATTTCTTTGATCTCCTCTTCAATGGGCTCATACCTAAGCCCAACATTCCAATTTGTTGCTTAGGTTGTTTTGAGCAACCCCATACCCCTTCTCTTGACTCTTCAATTATGCTGACTTCATAAAAAATCTACAATCCTAACTCCTCCAATCTTTCACTCTCAATATACGAAATAATCGTCTCTTTGAAAATCTCACAGTCTTGCTCCCTGAGAATAGTAACTAACTACCCATTGACTATGAATTTCACCTTCTGATGTAGAATAGATAGAATTTCCCTTGTTAAGTAAATCTACAACCTCCTTAATAGAAAATTGAAAGTTCGCAGTATATCTAGGAGTTACAATAGAATAGTAAACATCTGTAGACCGATCTTGACCTATAACCCAACTTCTCCAAATATCTCCCTCTTTGATCCATCAAAAGCCCTTACTAAAATCAAGTTGGGCTTTATCTTGACCAAATCTACTCTAAGCAAATTCAGTATCGCCAGTAGATACACATTTAGTAAAGACCCATTATCTAATAATACCCAAGCAACCACTTTCCTTACACACTTAACCACTATGAAAAGGGGCTTTATGTTTCAGTCTCCTTCTTCGTCTAGCTCATTCGGTGAGAATAAAATCTAATCTATTGCAAATATTGAATTAATCACCAATCCCAACTTTTTAGTGGAAATCCCTTTAGGTACTTTGATATCTTTCAGAATTTTAATTAAAGCTTCACTATGAGTATTTGATGATAACAGTAAGCCCATTAGAGAGATCTAGGCCAGTACCTTAGCTAATTGATCCATAATTTTATATTCATTGGCTTTCACTATCTTCTTGGCAACATTATGATTTTTCTCATTTGTATCTTTAATGATCTTTTGAGAAGCCTCTTCTACAGTAGTCTTCCTCTTAGCTTCCTTGTTTTGGTCGTGAATTCATCTCAAACGTGTCAGCCCACCGGCTATAAGTGATGAAGACCTGGTTGTCTAATTTACCATTTGATAATCTAGAAGGGCTGCTTTGTAATTCTTTAGAGCTATTGAGACATTAAGAGCAATTTTCTTAAGCTTACCTAATTCTTCAACTTTCTCAATCTTCTCGTAATATTAAAAAACCAATCATTCCAACTATCTCGGCTGTTCTCTTGGCTTCTACAATAAGCTTGTCTTCTTCCTCAAATTCGAGATCTCAGCCAATAGGTAGTTTATCAGCATATATAGCGGGTGAACCAACATAGCCAACTAACTACTTAAACTTTCCTGATGGCTCTCCTAGGGTGTCAACCATCAAATCTTCGACTTCATACCTTTCTCTAAGCTTTCTAAATACTTCTCTTTCATTGTTTTAGAATTTCCATAAACATAACGTTAGCTTTCTTTATCTTCCCATCCTTTAGCAATTGGTATATTGCCGATCTAGTCTAGGTTCTATTTCTAAAATTCATATTCTACAAGTATAAGTATCTGGTTTGCCTCATATTATAAGCTACCAATTCAATAATGATGGGAAGATTATCTAGATCAATCTCTAGTTTAAACACTTTAGCGATGATCATGTTGATTAAACGTCTATGATCAAGTAGAGAGTCTAAATGAAATCCAATTGAACCAATTTTGCTTCAATAAGATCTTGGATCTTATGTCTAAGTCTCTAGCATTGATCCGTAGAATGCCCCACTTGCCTTAAATGATAATTACAACAAAGCTCTAGGTTATAGTCTCTCAGATTTTGTCCTTCCTTTAGTATTTTAAACGTCAAGAGATTCTCCTTCTTTAGTTGTACAAGAACCTGGCTTAGAGGAATAGGTATATGACTAAACCGTTTCCTTTATAAGCAATCATTCTGACTTAGATTTGACTGGAGATTAGATCCTCCTATCACGGCTACCAAGGCTGTAAGTCTGATAATGTTGCTCGTATTGATAACACTTACAGTAGCTTCTTTGGCTTTGTTGGAAAATCTCGTGGGGAGCATTTTCTTCTTAGTTGCTTCAAGATCAAGAAGCCTTCCAGTAGCAATAGCTTCCTCAATTTGACACCCTAAGGTTACAATCTCTATAAAGTTAGAGGTAAGGTGACCTACCAGATGTTGGTAGTATGAGTTTCTAAGAGTGTTGATAAAAGACAAAGTCAAATCCCTTTTTGTTAAGGGTGGATCCATCCTAGCTACCATGTCCCTCCATCTTTGAGCATACTCCTTAAAGCTTTCGTTAGCGTTCTTTCATAGATTATTCAAATCCTACATGGATAGGACTACCTCGATATTGAACCTATATTGGTTGTAAAAGGCGTAAGCTAGCTTATCTTAATTATCAATCTCTTTCAAGTCCAGTCAGCCATACCAAGTTAAGGCAAGCCTAATTAAGCTATCTTGAAAGGTTTAGACCATTACCTTATCATACCTCGTGTCTTTCCCCATTTTTCTTATGTATAGCCTAGTATGGAACTTTAGGCAACCGGTCCCATCGTACTTCTCAAATTTCGATCCCTTAAATCTTTTCAAGAAATTATCATCTCCATTTGTTGGTAAGTTGATCATTCCCATCTGCTCAAACTTGTTAACCATTTCTAAGGTTTTCATTTTCTTAATCAACTTTTACATAAACTTCTTTTCCATCTCTCGGTGTTTTTCCTTAATCTCCTTCCTCCATATCTTAGCATTGGGAATTGATTCTGTATCTTCCAATTTAAGGGTAGGGATCGCTTTTGTATTTTGATTCAGGTTGACTTGAGAACCTTGTTTGTTGTTAAGAATTCTAAAGCTTAAGCAAGAGCCTATATTTGTTTAACCATCTTATTCATGTTTTCTTCCAGGGTTACGACTCTCGAGTCAAGCTTAGTTTGACTAACATTTTCAGTACCCTGAGTTAAAATTCTTGCCTTAGAACGAGTGAATATCGGGCTTCTAACTGAGTCTCCTAAACAAGCCAAAGTTTAAGACATCTTTGTAAACTAAAATTTTTGTTTTCTTTTTCTTCTTTTTGTTGTTTACTTCTCTTTTTTGTTTTTCTTTTTTTAGTTTTTTTTTGTTCATTTTTTTATTTAAAACGCAACTATTAAGAAATAAAAAAAAATCAATAAAAGACTACACAATCTATAATAGTTTTGGTTTAATGAAGCTGCAAATTTATTAATAATCATAAAATCTAACCTATACAATGGACTAAAAGAAAAGAAAAGAAAGAAGGAAAAAAAATATCCTAACTAATCTTCTTAAAAACTCAAATCCTATATCTATAAAAGTTGATGGATCAGGCTATGATAGGCTTCATCAACTTTTCTCATAAGTCTTCGGATTGTAACATCTCTTTCTCGAATCTTACTCCTTAAAAATTGATTTTTTTCCAGTAATCTCTCATTCTCTATCTTTAACTCTTCATTGATTCTTTTACATTCTTAGAACTGGGCTTTAACTCTAGCCCGTATGGTGTCTTGATAAGCCTACTTAATAAGTGAAAGATATCTTGGCTTTGGCTCATGTTTGAAAACGTTTGAAGCTTCATATCGTATCTTTCTAGTCCTCTCTAACTAATCATAGATGAATTGCTTGGTAGCCTAGTATTCTTCGACTTTGTCCCTTATAGTTCCCACATTGACTATCTTCTTGACTTTCCTTTGTTCCTACAGCTTCATAAGTTTTGCCAATCATTAAGTCAAAGTAGTTGTAGGTAAGCAAGGGTCTTGATAACTCAATGTGACATTGTCCAAGGAATCTTTGTAGGCTATCTCTTGAAGTAGACCTAATTGTTTGGTGACACAAGCTGGGAAATATCCTATATAACTTATAATACTAATAAGAGGGACCCCTACATAATCGACGTACCCTAGGATGGCTCAAGTGCAGTTACTCCACCTAGCTGTCTACATAAAATCCACTAGCTACATCTTGCTTGTGACCGATCCCCATCCTTTAAACTGAACTTCTTTTGGTACCTTAAGGTGGTGAGTAAAGTCGTTAATCAGATTTATGTTCTCAATCAAGAACGCTCTAAGAAGATTCCCTCCATACCCCTGTGTATGATTGAGAAACCATACAGTAAGGACTGTAGGGTTAGTCGTAAAGTACCCATGCCCCTTCCACAAGTAGGTAAGTATCCTGAATTACTCTGCCAAATAATGCTGATATATAAGATTTACCGGCTAAGAATTAAGTTACTAGCTTGGCTACCTTATAAAGGACTTAACCGTATCTGACGGAAAATAACACTATCCTAAATATTACTATGATATACATGTTTACCCTGTTTTCAGCCTATGATTCATAGCCTTTACAAATTTGACGATTTTTCTAATAAGCGTCTAGACTTGAAAACCATTTTACTAGTTTTAAGATGCTGAGATACTTCTTGCCCTTTGAAGATAAGATTGGTGCCAAGGTTGCCTTTTTTACTCCCAGCAAGGTCATAAAGGCTTTCTTGAGTTAGACTTTGAGATTTGGGACTGTTATGCCTGTTTTGAGAGACGAAGCACTAAGTAGTTGCAAGTATTCTTCTAAAGTGGGCATTAACACATGTGGGCCAAACTTGAAAGCTGTAAATTCTAGATTCCAGTAATGGATAAGGGCTTAAATTAGAGGCCAGTAGAGCTGGACGCACATGAGGGATATGACTGACTCGATCTTCTTATGAATATGGTCTTGCTTGGTGGGTAGAAGCTGATTCAACCAATCTTTCAGGTGGGTCTCAAGGAAAGAATACTAAAAGCTAGATATGATATTAACAATTTTGTAGCTTTTTCAAAATTTTTTTTAGAAATTACACAACTTTTTACTCACTAAGAGACAATAGAAATAAAACACATATAATATAAGAAATAAAATAATCACATAGAAATGAGCATAAAAAAGTCAAATATATATATATATATATATATATATATATAGTATGCTACAAATGCATGTAATGCAATAGAGGCCGGTAATTAATAAATTATAGGAAGTATTATGAATCTACGGTTGAAAAGTACCCTTACATATAAGTAAGGCCGAAATAGGATTAAAAAAAAAAAAAAACAAAGCTTGCGAATACTTATATATAAGGATTATTGGTTTTTAATTTCCCTTTAAAAAAAAAAAAAAGAACTATGAACCAACCGTAGATTAACTGAGTCTTTCCAATAATTTAAAAATGACTATCCCTTTTTCAAAAAGAATGATGTAAAAGGGTAGGGTTTACGGGTTTTAAGCTTTATAGCTTCAAGGCTTTCTGGAGAAAAACCTAATAAGCTATATCGAAAGATGAGTAGGCTCACCTATCACTGCCAGGCAGAGGTAAAGACCTCAGCGACCTAAGGGTTGCACAATGGTAGCTCATCTTAAGTTCTTAAGGTGGTTCAGGTTTGATCATATCTAAGCACACAAATGATTGTCAATAACTAAAACCCCTCCTAAATCCCTAACAAGGGCCCATTGGGGAGGTTTTTTTTTATCTTTTCTTAGGGCCTGTATCACTAAAAACTAGTTAGTACAATTATAATATAACAAAAGAAAAATAACACAAAAAACTCATTAATTAATTTTTAATTTTTACATGGTTAGCCCACCAAGTATCATTAGTGGAGTTGCTAATTTTGTTAAGCTTTATTTCGGTTTTCTTTAATTTAAACCATAACTAGCCCTTATTTTCTTAAAAAAAATATTTGAAAAATTAGAGTTGCCAACCAATTAAACCAGCAAAAAATGAAATTAAGGTTTTCAAGTGGGAAAATCCTAATTTGGCCACTTATCCATGTATTTTCTAAAAAAATAATTTTTAGAAAAATAACTAGAAAAAGTAAATTCGTGGGCTAACTTATTAGGACCAAGTCATCATGTAAAAATAAAAAAATTAATTAATGGGCCTTATTTTATATTTTTATAAAAAAAATTAAGAATATATCTAAATATACAAAATAAAACTAAAATCATTTTTTATTATGAATTTCAAGAAAAAGAAAATTTTCTTTTATTTTTTAGATAGTTGCCCCAAAAGTACTTACGTACTTATTAGTTAGGATCAAACCAACATAGTTTTTTTTTTAAAAAAGCTTTAATGGGTGGATTTCTTTTATTCTTTAAAATTAAGCTAGATTTACGTTGAATTAACCATTTATTATTTTTAAAAAATCTAATTCTATGAATCTATTTTTTTTTAAAAAAAAAATAAACTAACTAAATCTTTTTTTTTTAAATTTCGATTAAGACTTTTTTATTTTTTATTTTTTGAAAAGAAAACTCACTATGTGTCAAAAATATTTTTTCTAAATCTAATATATAAGATCCACTAAGATAGATATCTAACTAAGTATCTTTTCTAAATCTTATATGCATGATATACTAAAATACGTATTTAGATACATATCTTTTCTAAATTCTATATGCGAGATATGTATCTTCTCCAAAGATATGAATCTCGGAGAAAAGATATACAACTTTTCCAAAATAGTGCAATTTTCAACTAAAAATACGATTTAACTAAATTTATCCAAAACATAAGTTATGTAAAAAAATGATATGACAATTAATAATAATAAAAAAAAAACTTGCACTAAAAAGACAAATTAATAAAAATAATTAAATTAACTAATAAAATAAAATAGAATAATTAAGGAAAGCAATTTTTACCTAAACAAGCCGATCGCGCGTGATCGGTATGTTCGTCTAAATCGTGTCGTGATCATATGCTTGTAGCAATAGATCATGTATGATGTGCAGCATACATTGTGCTTGTATGCAGTGGTTTGTGTACAACAATGGACATATATGGTGACTGGATCTTGTATGAGTGGAGTGTTATGAGACATGATTTGTGAGTATGGTGTGTTTGATTTGTGCAGCAACAATGTGTTGTGTGTATGTGAAATCATGATCAATGAATGGGTAGTGAGGGATAGGGAGCTATCTTATGTGTGTGGCGTAGAGCGTATGTTGTGTCAAGTGGATTGAGGCTAGTGCATGTCAATCAAGTGCTGTGATCTATGTATGTAGGCATGTAGTTGGTGAGTAGGATGTGCAACGTAAATAGGGTAGTGGCATGTCAGGGGTTGTTGAATGTTATGTAAGTGTTGGCGTATGCTGTGTATATTTATGTGGTGAAGGACAATGAATGCTTAGGCAATGTGGGTATGTAGGTGAATTGTGGTTCAATGAGGGGGTCAATGTGTGTAGCTATTCAGTTAGGAGGTTAGAATGGGTGGCTGTTTAGGGGACGTGTGGTAATGTATGCATGGGGATTGGTGTGAACTTGTGATTATCGAGTAATAAGTGTTTGGGGAAGTATAGTGGAGATAAGGTGTTAGGCTGTAAAAAAATTGTCGTTAAGTCCACCATCAAATTCTTATTTATAATGCCTACAATTGAATCATTCGTATAGAAAGAATACAATAATAAACTTAGATATAGAAGATACGATTTAGATCCTTTAAAGATTTGACTTAGTTTCTAGAAACCTTATCTTGATTTGGGATTTCTATTTTTCGAGCCCAACTCAGTCTAACTTGATTTAGTCCAATAACTTATTTAATAAATCTTAAGTCCATTTTAGCCTAATATAAATTAGATAAAAAATCCACTTTATATCGAATTGGACTAAAATATTTCAATAAAGCTCGATTTTTCAACAACTTATAATTCACTAAATTGAATATATTTAACTCAACTCGAGTTAATATGACTTGACTCGATACGACTTAGCACTTTATTTTTATTAATTTTTTCAATTTTCGTTTTTTTTTCTTTTTTTTTTTTTTTATATTTCAGGCTCAATGAAACTACTAAAATAAAATGAAAAAATATGAGATGTCTACAAGGTACGACTAAGAGCATGGAGGCACATGATTCAATATTGGTGTGCCATTATTTAGATCTTTAGGCAATTTTACAAGCTGATAAGAATGATTAAGAATAGATTAATAAGTCTAACCATTCAATAGAATAACAATAATAAAATAGAAGTGTAAAGGAAAAGCATGTACATTTTGAAGAGTTAAATCTACAAGTTCTAGAATTATTAGATGGGAAACATGAAGAGTAGGAATAAAAATGCTCCCCATTCTACTCCCTTACCAAGGAATATCTTAGGTCAATCCAACTTCAATTTGGTAAGATTACCAAACACAGGGACGTCATTGATAAGCCTATGCTTATGTAGTCCCATAAGCTGAAACAAAGCTAGACAAGAATGTGAAAATTAGAATAACTAAATAACTAAAGTAAGAAAGGAAACATCTTATAGGAGAAAGAATTATATTGTTAGGCAATGATTTAATAAGGTTAGGTCCATCATGTTCCTGAGTCCCTTTAAGATCTAAGTTACATACCTATAATGAAACCTATTAGTTGTAGCAAATAAGTCAATCACAACTTTGATTAGCAATAGAGTATAGCGGATGTCAATTGAGATAAGCATGAATTTACCCTCGTTTTTGTAATGAAAGGACTTGAGACATGTACAAAAGAAGTCTATATATATGACAAAGTCATCTAATTCAAACTAATCATAGTAATTGGGCTCATCAATTGATAACTTTTGTAGTTTGGGAGCCTAAATGCTAATGGAGCCTAGACACCAAACACACTAAAGCAAAAACAACTCCTCAAGTGCAAGGCTTGATAATAATTGCTAAATTAGATTAGAATTGATGAATATAATATGCCCAAGCCTTAGGAATTAGAGACTAAAAAAACCAACAGATGAAGGAAGGTGAAGATTACATATAAATGGAATGTTGTGATCGAATGAGAGTTAAATAGGCAATCTGGTAACCAATACTCTAACTCTAAATGGTAAAGAGATAGATTGAGAACCTCAACATTAGCTCTTATTACAGTAGAAATCTAGTCATTGATGAGAGATGCATTGGACAACACATCACACTTTAGATGAAACACTGTAATGAAAGATCGATCCCTTAATGAAAGTGCTATACCTAAAAACTCTATGAAGAGAGGCCTTTCCTTAAATTGATTTTGATAGATCTTGAGAACACCAATAGACCTTCATAATTCCTCAAACTTTTTTGACAATATGCTCATCTTTGCAGCATCCTTTATTGCAAGCCTTCTTAAGATGTCTCAAAGGACATCATTAGATAAATCGACTAAGTTTTGATAGGTATTAGTATCACTGCTCTTATTCATCTTTATAAACATAGCTTTCATCATTACAATAATCAATCCCACAACATCATAAAATGGAGGGTAACAAAATTATATTAGACATGATATTATAAAAACTACAAAGTTTATTGAGTCTTTTTTTTTTCCTTACATTTAACAATAATAAAATATTATTAAACAATGTTTAGACTGGTAACTCTTCAATGTGAGACATGATTATGACCCTTCCTTATGATAACCATCAAGATAAAAAGCATCAAGGAAAAATGGTTTCCTCTTCTTTCTGAGTAATAGATAGGCTGACCATTATCTTCTTATCTTAGCAACAATCTTCATTGAGGAGTTAACAAATAGAATAATAAGTTAGACTACATTGGAGACCGTATGGTCCACTTATCCTATGTATCACACCTTCAGTATGACTAACTTCTTTTTTTCAATTCTTCAACACCATTTCTTGTGATGGTTTAACAAATCCTACGATTTGCGATTACCTTGTCTCTTACCACGACCTTGCAAAAACCAACTAATTATTGTGACTCAATATAATATGGTAGCAATAAAATTTGTCACATGTAAGGTTATAATTGAGAAAGGAAAAAAGAAAGAGCTAATGTGTTGTTATTGAGGATTCTAGGGTTTGAGAAAAACAAACATAGTAAAGTGGCAAGAGATATGAAAGTGGGAAGTGCAAATCATGTCTTGTTGGCTTGTACTAGAGCTACATCTCTACATTAGGCCAAGCTTAGGCTTATTAAATAATAAAGCCCATATATGGCCAATATTCTAGAATATCTATTTAGTTAAAATACAATATGAGAGAACATCCTACAGATATGAAATATGGGTATGTATATGCCTATAGATTAATATAACACATGAGGGAATCTTATTTATAACAAACTCAGTCACTATATATGTATTAGTAATGGCTATAGAAAAAATCAATGAAAAACAACAAAACATTACTCCCTCAATATTACTTGCATTCAAGCTACTTGCATTTAAGCTATTCTTTGTACTCGAAGAATCCTTTTTCTAGTTAAATTACAAAATTTGCAAATAAAACTATGGTGACATCAATTGGTATGAGAACCTTCCCTTGGTGGATTGTCTACACTTAAGTTGCCCAAAAAATGGAGGAGACTATTTGCAAGTTGATGAATAAACAAGATGCTAAATATGAGCAATGGTCGAAGGTTCAGAACAAGAAGCATAACTAGCTGGTCAAAACATTCACTAAACTGTTTGAGAGGTAGTAAGAATCCTTCAATAGTATGATGATGGACTTGAAAAAGCAAGTGTAAGATGCCATTAAGCCACAATTAACAAGTAAAATTAAGTTTAGAGATGAACTTATGAATGCTACTACAACTAATACCCCACGCACATACCCCATAACACCAAACCCTTTCCTTTACTTAGACCCACCTTACTAAGTTCCTACTCCAACCACAAAACTCTAATTCCCTATATTTTCTGGTGAGGACTTAAAAGCCTTAGCTTATTAAGGCTAAGAACCTTTTCACTATTAATACCACTCCTTACCATTATAGGGTTAGGATTGCAGTAATGTACTTTAAAGACTGAGCATTACAATGGTATCATGCATTTGCCCAAAATTGCTCCATATATACTCCAATAACTTAAGTGGAATTAGTGGTGTAAATGTAATCTCATTTTAGAGCTAGAGCCTATGAAGACCCAATGTCAGACTTTAAAGAGTTATTTTAATAGGGAACATGGTAGGAATATCTAAAGGAATTCAAACAATTGTTAACCTTGGTTCATTTGCTTGAGCATCATCTCATAAGTTGTTTTCTAAGTGGTTTAAACATTGATATAAAATACCCAATTATAATATTTTAAACCCAAACCCTTGCACAAGCTATTTCCCTAGGTAAAATTTAAGAAGCTACATTATTGGCCACCAAAAGTGGCATGAAACAAATTCGACTAGCGCTTTCTCACCTTACAAATTCCACCAGCCAACAATCCATGATGCTTACTAGACCTCACACCCTTCCTAAACCTACCACTAACTTCCATAATACCACCCCAAACATTACAAGAACATTCACTAATCATACCAACCAAAACCCAAGCAACCAAACCAACAATAACACCATTAGGCTCACTCGAAAAATAACTATAGAGGAGTTAGAAGAAAAAGCAGTATTTTTTGTGTGATGAGCCCTTCGGCCCTAGGCATAGGTGTAAAAATAAAGGGCTGAGGATGATGATTATTGAAGATACAGAGGAAGTCATACCAAAAATTGAGGAAGGAGGGATTTGTAATGTGGAGGGGGAAGTGGCATTGGAAGATGAGTTCTCCAAGCTATCGCTTTATTCTATAGATAGTAGAGGAGTTGCAAATACTATGAAGTTGATTGGTTATCATAAAAAGAGGAAGCTAGGAATACTTATGGATAGTAGAATTTCCTTGAATTTCTTAGATTCAAGTATGGCTAAGGGATTAAGGTGTGATGTGGAGTAGTTGCGCTTATCAAAGTAACTTTAGTTGACTGTTTCATTCTAGAAATAGAAGGCCTAATTAAGCACTTTTAACTTAAAATATAGAACCAGCAGTTTACAATAGAAGTTTATGTCCTACCACTACATGGGTATGACTTAGTGTTAGGCATGCCTTGGTCGACTAGTTTAGGAAACATTACCTAGAATTTTAAGCAACTTACCATGGAGTTTTGGCTTGGAGAGGGTGTCTATTTGTTACAGGGAGAGCAGGAGTCTATGACCAACATTGATAGCAAGATACTATCTCAATTGTTGAGCAATAATAAGCATAAGTTTCAACTATAGTGTTGGTTTATACATGATAATAATTAAGATGCTAAAATTAAAGGTAAAGACATAGTGCATCCAATATTATTGGAATTATTAGAAGAATTTATGAATTTATTTGAAGAACCTTACTCTTTACCCCCTTCCCAAATTCATGATCAAGACATATACTTTCAAGAAAATGTACAGCTTGTTAATTTGCATCCTTATAAACATTTTATAGCTTAAAAGGATGTTTTGGAAGAGATGGTGAGAGAGATGTTGAGGTAAGGTGTAAACCCTTGGAAATTAGTAATTGAAGCCTGACTCAAGTCCGAGTGTTCTAAACTGTGTAATAAGTCGATAAGGCTAGTAACAATAAAAGATTATGAATTTTAATAAATCAAATATAACACCGATAATAAAACCCTAAGAATTGATCGAAATCCTAAATCATGTACTAAAACCCTAAAATTGATTTATACAACATTAATCAAAATTGAACCCAAATTTGTTTGAACCCCTAAAATTATAAATATAAACCTATAAAATAGTGAAATATTACTCAATAGTGATAAAATTATAGTCAATTGCAATTTTTGACTAAATCACTTATTTGCATGAAATTTTAACGAAATCGCTATAATAACTTGTAAAAAATTTAATTGTACCGGGTACCAATTAAATTGATAAATTTTCACAAAAATTTCAAAATTAATTTACGATGAGAATTGTTATAATTTATATATTCTGAAAAATTACATATATTTATTATTAATTTTTATTTTCCTTCTCTTTCTTTTTTCATTTTATCTCTTTTCTTTCTTTTCTTCCTTTCCTTTAATTGCTACATTTAGAAATCAATTTGGAAAAATCCAAATCAGCAGCCCATGTGAGAAAAAGAAATGCCAAGTGTTGAATGGTAAAAAAATAAAAAATTTTGAAATGATTACCTTTGTTTTATCTTCATTAATTAAAGAATTAGGATAAGATTTGCTTTGCCTTTTTAATATTTGCTAAATACATGAAAAAAAAAGAAAGAAAAAAATTTGGAAGCAAAAACCGAAATCCTGGAAGCAACAACATGAGAAAAAGAAGAAGGAAAAGAAGAAGAAAAATTAAGAATAATAGGTAAGTAATTCATTTTAGTAGTATAGATGTATATTATATAGTATATACATGTATAAATATAGCATTTGTATGGTATTTTTTTTTTTTGGTATTTTTACATATAACATTGCTATTACATGTCTATGTGCATGAATACTTAAATTTAATTATATATGTATGTATAAGGTTAGGTATGTATACATATATATACATAGGTATATTATACGAAAGAGTACGTATTATGTATTTTTTTTAGGAATATATATAATTAGTATTAAGTATTTTATTAAATAACTATAGTATATATATACATATTTGTATCGTCAACTATATATATATGTATACATGTATAATTATTTTCGTATATATATATGTATAGTTGTATAGTATATATGTAGTGGTGTATGTTTATAAATGATACTATATGTATATAAGATATATAATATAGAGTATATACTTTATGGTATACGGCATATACCATATAATACATATATAACATTTAATGTACATAGTTTACAACAAATACTATATAAATATATATAATATGTAGTATATGTTATTATATGTATACCATATAGTACATATATAGTATACCAAATATGTATTAACATATATGATACCTAATATTTACTAAATTCATGAATATATAAGGTGTAGATATATATATATATATATATGTATGTATAAATCATGAAATACATAAATAATAAGAAAATGAAAAATAATAAAAATAATAAAGGTCATAATAATAATTATTATTATTATAAAGCTAAAAATCTCAAAAATAAGAAAATATGCTCAAAATAATAAAAATATCGAATATATGATTTAAATAATTATTAAATCATAAATATGTTAAGAAAAAGAGAAAATTAATATTTTATAATTTTTAAACTTAAATAATAATTTTTGTGATATTTTTATATCACAATTTAAACTATGAGTCACAAGGTCTAAAATGGACCTCGTTACGAGAAAATACGCTTGAAAACGATCAAAATGGATTATAAGTTCATAACGATTTAAGATAAAACAAAAAAGTTACATGCGATTCGATAAAAAGCTCGAATCAGCAATTTCACGTAACTAGGTGAGATAGGTCTTACAAATTATAATATTAGTTAACTTTAAATTTCCAAACTTACAAATTTCTATTATTCTTAAGTGATTTCGATATCGACCTTAAGTTACCCCCAAACTACTACAACCCCTGAGCTAGCCATGACTGAGTAAGTTCTTCTTAATGATTCCATACTTGTTTGTGCTTGTAGTTAGTAAATATAAATTATTAATTATAAATGAATGCATATGGGGTTGGGTTATGCTTGTGCATGATAATTGTTGTTGATGGTGAATTTACTTTAAATTTCAATAATATAATGTTTGTTTCATAATAGATTCATTAGATTGATTGTTTGTGGCTTAAAATGATCACTGAATAAATAAGACTAAATTTTATTTGACTAGAAAAGTTAACTTGAATCATGCATAAATCATACACTGCACAATTAATTCCGACATCACATTACACGAAGGTAACGAGAGGCCACATGTGGTTTGATTATTGATTGTTATTGATTTCGTACGGTACACACGTGCGATATGACCTTACCCCGGCTCATGGGATGACTAAGCGTTGGAGGCACCAACCGCCTGGCTAAGGGTCAAGTCCAAAGGCCTTCGTTTAGTGGTGAGTGAGGGCTGCGTAAACCTACTTACAATCATATGTAGAACTCATTTTGATAAGGTTAGTAATAGATGTACCATTACATTTTAAATACGAAACATAGAGTTTCGTTATGAAATAAGTTCTAATATGATACCCAGATCTGATTGTATCGATGAATCTCCAACCCTGACTTCAAAAGGCGTTAAATTTGAGTTGCATACAGTACTTGGTCACCTGCATGTATTTGTTTAGTATATTGTTTGTCATGTATTCATTTGGTTGAACTTAACTGTTGTATAACTTGATTGCTGTATGGTTGAGGAAAATTACCTTACTAAGCTAGTAGGCTTATACCCTTATAATCTTCTTGTGCAAGCCGATCTTTTTATGGAGTCGGGCTGTCGTATGCCCGAGGTTAGTTTTCTATTCGGGGTCAGTGTGGGAGCTAGATGAGGACGACGGGTACTTTTGATTAATTGTAGATTTGAATATATAATTTTTATATTAGTCTGACTTTAAACACGTTTCAGACTCTGTATCTGTAAACTTTTATACAAACAAACTATGTGTTAAGTTTTTTTTTTTATAATATTATTGTTTATCATGAAATGATATTGCTTAAGCTTACGTACTCTTGGTAGTTAGTAGTAGCTGTAGTCTTATGTATGGTATAAAAGGGTCGTCGATTGTAAGGGAATTCAACTTACAATCCTTTGTACGGTATATGGCGACTGCCACGACTAGCTCTCTCGGGTAGTGACATAAGGAGTGATTCGACTAAGTCATAGCCCCTTCTCTTTACCCGTTGTATTAGTGAAGTAAAAAGGTAATTTGTGGACTATGAATGTGGATGGCCAAGGGCTTAATAAGCTCACCATTAAGGATAGGTACTTGATACCTTTAGTAGAAGATCTTTTTAATGAGCTTCACAGAGCTAGTTGTTTTAGCAAGTTGGATTTGAGATCAAGATACCACGAAATTTGAATGGATCCTAAGGATATCTATAAAACTGCATTCAAGACACATGAGGAGCATTATGAATTCATGGTAATACCTTTTGGCCTTACCAATACTCCTTCTACATTTCAAGGGCTTATGAATGATTTGTTCAAAGAATATTTGTGGAAATTTTTATTAATATTCTTTGACGGCATATATAGTAGTGCTATGGAGCAGCATATTAAACTTTTGCAAGTTATGTTGAATACGTTGAGGAAAGAATCACTTTAATTGAAAAGAAAAAAATGTGTCTTTGGAGGTACACACATCGAGTACCTAGGCCATAAAATATCTATGTTTGGGGTGATTACTAACCTAAAGAAGGTAGAAGCCATCACAAATTGGCTACATCCAACTACTGTAAAGCAATTGAGAGGGTTTTTAAGGTTGGCTAGGTATTATAGAAGATTTATCCAAGGGTATGGCTCTATAACAAAGCCATTGACCCACATATATATATAAAAGTTTCAATTAGTCACAAGAAGTAGAGTTAGCTTTTGAGAAGATAAAAAAGGCTTTAATGCAAGCTTTGGTTCTTAGGTTACTAAACTACTCTAAACCTGCTGTCATTGAGATCAATGCTAGTGATGATGGAGTAGGAGTTGTGTTAATGCAAGAGCAGCACCCAAGTGCTTATTTAAGTAAGGCTTTGGGTCCTAAACAAAAAAGGATTGTTAATTTATGAAAAAGAAATTTAGCTTTAGTTCATGCGATTGATAAATGGTGCCATTACCTACTAGGTTGACATTTTATTATAGAAACTGACCAACAAAGCTTGAAATTTCTTTTGGAATAGCAAGTGACTACCACTTCTTAGTAGAAATGGTTGACAAAATTCTTAGGTTTGGACTATGAGATACAATATAAGAATGGTAGTAGTAATGTAGTGGTGGATGCATTGTCTACATTACCATGCATTGATTTGCAAAGACTAACTTATACTATTACCACTTCCTTAGAGTTGTTAGAAGATATTAGAGATAGTCTTAAGGGTCAGGTGTATTACTAGAATTTGATCGATAAGCACAGAATAGTAGAGTTGGTTAAGCATTATAGTTTTGAGCAAGAAACGCTCAAGAAATAAGGAACGTTTGTAGTAGGCTTGAATGTTGAGCTCAGATAAAGACTAATCTCGTTATATCACAATGGAACTTTAGGGTTCATTTGGGGGCATAAGCTACTTATGAAAGACTATAGGCAAATTTCTAGTGGGTTGGAATAGAGAAGGATGTGAGATAGTGTGTTAAAGAGTGTGGTGTATGTCAACGACACAAGTATGAAAATGTGGTGACTTCGAGGCTTTTATAGCCAATTCCTAGTCCTAAAGATTGTTGGATAGATATTAGTTTAGATTTCATTGAAGGACTCCTAAGGTCTTATGGTAAAGATGTTATTATGATAGTAGTAGATTAGCTTAGCAAGTATGGACATTTCATCAATTTGTCCCGTCCTTACACAATGGCACAAATTGCACAGGCATTTCTTGAAAAGGTTTTCAAATTGTACGGGTTACCTAACACTATTATTAATGATAAGGATCCTATTTTTATTAGTCATTTTTTAAGTAAGTTTTTCAGGTTGTAAGGAGTAGAACTACGATTTTCTACAGCATACCATCCCCAAATTGATTGATAAACGGATGTGGTTAACAGATGTGTGAAAACATATTTAAGGTGCACCAAAGGAGAGAACCTTAGGAGATGGATAGAGTTCTTGGCTCTAGCGAAGTGGTGGCACAACACCAATTACCACTTGATGGCCTATCTACCCTACATGCTCAATAACTCAAGGATTGAAGTAGCGGACATGTTACTAACCCGTAAGGAAGAAACCATCAAAACCCTTAAATTTCACCTAAGGAGGGCATAAGATAAAATGAAGCAATTGATGGACAAGAAAAGGATCGAAAAGGTTTTTAAAGTTTGAGACTCGGTACTAACCAAGTTATAACCATACAATTAACAAAGTTTAAGGAAATCAAAATGTACAAATTACCTCCTATGTTCTACTAACCTTACTAGATCTTGGACAGAATAGATGAAGTGGCATATCAGGTACCACTGCCAAAAGGATCAACCACCCACCCTATGTTTCATGTGTCACAATTGAAGCGCTTCGTCTCTAGATGTGATCAAGTCCTATGAATATTCCCATGGAAGAAGAAACTCTTATTGATGAACCCAAAGTAATCTTTGATAAAAAAGACAATAAAGCATGAACCTACATAAGAGACTATGGTGTTAGTAAAGAAAAAGAATAGACTAGATCATGAAGCGACATGGGAAGTTTACCATAATACCCTTGTGGACAAGGGTTTTTGAAGGAAGGAGAGATGATGTGAAGGTATCGATGGTTCTAGGGTTTGAGAAAAACAAACATTGTGAAGTGATAAGAGATACACAAATAGGAAGTGGAAGTCATGTCTTGTTGGCTTATGTTGGAGCTACATCTACACATTAGGCCGAGTTTTAGGCTTAGTAAATAATAAGGCCTATATATGGTGTATATTCCAAAATATCTATTTACTTAAAGTATAGTATGAGAGAATATCCTAAAGATCTGAAATATGGGTGCTTATATGCCTACAGATTAATATAGCACATGAGGGAATCTTATTTGTAACAAACTCAGCCACTATATATTTATTAGTAGTAGCTATAGAAAAAAAATCAATGAAAAACATCAAAACATTACTCCCTCAATATTGCTTGCATTCAAGCTACTCTTTGTACTCAGAAAATCCTTTTGCTAGTTAAATTACATAATTTGCAAATAAAAATATAGTGACATCAAGAGTAGATGGAAACAATAAAACTTGGAAAAAAAAATAATCCTCATAAATTCTATAATCATAAAGATAGAAAAAAAAAATACAGTTTGTAGAAAAAAAAAAAGAAAGGAAACTACTTTTGATTCTTTATTTGTAAAGTAAATTCTCTCTAAGAAAAGGAAAAAGAAAATAAAAAAAAAATGTAGGTATCAGCATTATCATCGAGCAATGTAAAATAAATAAATAAACAAATCAATAAGGGAACTTTAAACAAAAAAACAAATTAAAGTCCAATGTAGAAGAGGAAATTAAATTACCTTTTAGATCAATAGTGAAAAAGCTAAACTTTGAGGGATTAACTTAGTAGAGAAGTATAGTTACTTGTTTGGGTTTCTTTTTTCATGGCGATATGGAGACAAAAAAAAGATGTGTTATGTACTATTGTGTTCAAATATAAGAAATACTAGCAGATGATAAAATAAAATTGTATTTTATAATTTACAATATATAATTATTATAAATGATAATATTTGATATTTTGTTTTAACATTAAAGAAAACTTTTAAGAGAAGAAGAGGAGAGAGAATTTATTATTATTATTATATACTTGCCAATTGATATTTAAAAATATAAATTTAAAGTGAGTTTTGTAGATTAAAAAAAATATCTAGCAAGATATAAGTCAATGGAATTTCAATGGTTGTTATGGGAATATGGAATGCTAAATAGTAGCAGTTAAAAGGGTAAATTATGTTAACCATTCCTATAAACTTTTAGAATAATACAAATACCTCATTTTTCCACACTACAATACCTAACCCCTTGTTTTGCTTACTTGGATGCTAATGTGGTGCAAATGTTGACATTTCATTACCATATCAAAATTATTCATTATTTAATTTAAATTGCATAATTATATATATAAAATGATTAACTAAAATAATTAAAAGATCAATAAAAAATAAATTTGAAAAAAGAAAAAAAAATACAAAAGTTCATTTATCAAATAGTATACTCCAATATATATTATCATACATGTACATATATATATTAAATAATTAAATAAGTTAACAAAATTACCAAAAAGAAAAAAGTCAGAAAATGGTTTTTAAATAAAGAAAAAACAATTTTACTAAGTAGGTTTTTAAATATTGGTGGTGAAAATAAAGAGAATCTATTTCCGTAATGAAATGAATTGCCAAGCCAGCAAGAGTGCAACGTGTAATTGTGTCTAGAAACCTATTATGATCACTTATTTTCTAAAGATATATTGCTAGTCTAAAGAATTGGTTTTGGGGTGTAAATAATTTCTAGATTTCATTCATATGGGTATGACAATTGATAACATCATCATCATAATCAATAATTATTGGGCTAAACCATTAAGAAGGTGAAGGTAGTAATATCACTGCAATCTTAGTCTTACCTAAAGTTTTTAACATAAAGTACCAAAATCCAATACTTAAATTTAAACTCATAGATTGTGATTATAATGTTTTTTCCCCCTTTTCTGGCTAGAGATTTTGAGTATAAGTTACTAGTCTCTTTTTTCCCTTTATTTTTAATAACTTATTTAATTATCGATTATATATATGATAATATATGTTGGAGTGTACCATTTGAATGGAAAACTTGAATTTTTCTTTTTTTTTGTATTTTTTTTAATCTATTTCAATTTTTAATTATTTTAGTTAATTATTGTACATACATAATTATACTATTTAAGTAAAATAATGAATAATATTGACATAGTGATGACAGATCAACATTTTGTGCCACATCAGCATCTAAGTAAGCAAAAGTAAAGGGATAAGTGTTGTATTTTGAAAAAGTAGGATATCCGTGTTATTTCAAAAGTTCATAAAGTTGGTTGATATAATTTACCCAAAACTTAATAATTACTAGTTAATAAATATTAGGGTAAATTATAGTAATCATCCTAGTAAACTTTTCAAATGACATGAATACCCCACTTTTTCAAAATATAGCATTCATCCCCCTACTTTTGCCAATTTAGATGCTAAAGCAGCACAAAAACTAACGCATCATTACCAGGTCATGCCACATTGTCATAAATCATTATTTTATTTATATAGTACAATTATATACATATAAATTAATTAGCTAAAATAATAAGAAAAACTAAATAGAAAAAAGAAGAAAATGCTGATTTTTTTTCAAATAATACAAGAAGTTCTAATTTATATTATATATATATAAATATGCAAATACACATATACATATGCACAAATATTGCTAATTAAATAAATTAATCTAAAAGTATGTCAATCTTTGCTTCTTCGTTCATAGGGATTCCAATATTTCCCAACAACATAGATTCACGCAAAAAACCAAGGACACCAAAAGGAAATGGGAAGACAAATTCGTTGAAGTCGATTTCGATTTTCTTTTTTATATATTTTATTAATTTATTTAATTATTAATATAGGTGTGTATGCATATAACGTATGTTAGAAAATTATTTATTATATGAAAAAAATCAGCATTATCTTATTTTTTAATTTTTTGTATTTATTATTTTAGTTAATTAACATATATAATTTACTATATAACTAAAATAATAAATTATGCTAATGTGTATGTTGTAATGACATGTTAGCTTTTGTGCCAAGTTAGTATCCTTGGCAAAAGTAAGGGGATAAGTATTGTATTTTCAAAAAGTCCATATCATTTATAGGGATGGTCAGTATAATTTATCTAAATATAAAAACAGTTAAAAAAAAGGGTTGAAAAAATCTATACAAATCTCAAATTTAGTGGCCATCCCAAGGCTAATGAGGAACTACACTATACATGCTCTAAAAGAGAGAAAAATCTAACAGATTTATTTTAGGTCCTACTTTTATAGAGTTTTAAAAATGTTGATAAATCAAATAAAATAAAAAATAATTAAGGACTCAAATAAAAAAAAGTAGATAAATTGTGAGGAATAAAAGTATACTTTTCTCATTCTTATACTATCTAATATTTGAAATAAAAATTGTATCAAGTCATTTTACTAACAAATAAAATTTCTCCATTTATTTATTCCAAATAGTAATTTCATTTTTTTAAAGTTCTATCTTTTTAATAGCTATTGAAATTGTCTTCTTTTATTTTTCTTTTTTTGTTAAAGAAAAGGAGCACCGACACTTTAAATAGGAAACTAGTGGATAATATTTCATTTGGTGACTACTTTCATAGTCATTTAGGACACTCACATAGTCACACTATTGAGCATGATTTTTATTTTGATATTTTTAAGAGAAATGACGACTTACAACGAAGGTAAGCAATAAGTTCAAGGGAAAAAAAATAAATAAATAAAACACATGACATGGGTCATTCTCAAAAAATTCTCGCTTTTTTGCCCTCTTTTCTATACCAATCTTTCCCATCTGTATTTTCTCCACTAATGGCATGCCTAATACATTGGCTAATCTCAACAATCGATTGCACGTAATTCATTCATTTGAATGAAAAAAAAGAAAAGGAAAGATATACCTGATTATAAATATCTCCAAATATAACTTTCGTTGGAAGACCCACAGTTAAATCTAATTTTTCTATATTATCTATTTCTAAAAACAAGCAAATTGATCTCTTGTTTTCCCATTCATATTAGGTATCGCTAGGTGGCATCATAATACTATAGTTAAAATCATATCTAGCACCATTGTATGCATTAGTAAATCCTGTCAATTTTAAAGCCCATATGGGATCGAATTTCTCATGACTTGTAATGTACATCCATTCTACACATGACCAAAGTATTGATGATGAAGTTTTGGTTTAGATTCTGCAACATGAGGAAGGGGCACCCAAGATCTCAATGGCAATAAACTCTTCGAATAAGTATAGTTAGTCAATGAAGCATATCCTTGCTACAATTTGAGAATTGCAGGAATGCTACAGAGTGCCTGAAAATATCATCAAGAGAACTGAAATGGCGGGTTCCCATCACAAACTTACCAACAGAAAAACGATTGATAATAACTTTCAGTTGCAAAGAACGTTCAATGATATTCTCGTTCTTGGATTCATCAATCACATACAAATCATTGAGATATATCAATGCTGGATTCTTTTTCATTTAATCCATGCATAGGGATATGATTATAGAGAATACTGATAAGAACACAAAATAGGTGGTTAAAAAGTTATCCATTCTAGATTACATATATGCTTCAATTCATTAGTAACATTTGCAAAAGTAATCCAAGTTTCAAACCCCTAACAGTGATTAGCATGAAAAAATAAATAGAAGATCATTGAGCTATATGCACTCAAAACTACGCCATCGAGGCAATTCATAAAATGCTTTGTTATCTTTGGAAAGCCCTACTAGAATATTTGAATTGTTCCATGAAATTCATGTTGACAATGCACAAAGCACAAAATTTCCACTTTAAGAAAGAAAAAAAAAATCTATTCATCTAATTAGTAGAGATAACATAGAGCAACTTATGTTATACTAACAATTTTCAAGATCTGAAGAACAAAATTCTAAACCAAAAGAATAAAAATTATAGTCCTTACAACATGATAATATGCCTTGAATTTAAACTATTTAAGGCAATTAAATATATCTATCAGGGCATAAAAAAATTAAAATGGCAAAAAGATCTGAGACATAAAACTTAGTATGCTTTGGCTATTTGCTACTATCTATCAAACTTCACGTTAATGCACATACTGAGAAAACGAGAAGGTCGGTGGGAGGGAGGGAACAGAATGCAAGCATACAATGTGCTCTTAAACTTCAAGTCGTTTAATTACTTTCCACATTTTGAAATATTTTGTGAAATTACACTACAACATGAAGTTCAACAATTTATAGATAATCCAAACTTTTTCGTTAATAGCAAATGATTGTTCACCAAAAGTCAAATTACCATAATAAGTAAAAAATACTATATGAATGCACCACAGGTACTAAAGCCCCAAGTCTAGGGCAAAAGAATGAAAAGTGGGACAATATATTCATGATGCAAAACTTTGGTATACAGAGATGACTAATGCAATGATACTGATATGCCTTCATTGCTTATTCCAAGCCATGGAATCTAGCACTTTTCTCAAAACCATGCCTTCTAAATTTAGATAAGATTAAAGTTGGCTTTCTAAGATGTCCCAACCATAGGAAATTTGGATTGAAAATTACTAGTTCTTCTACTAGGCACTTGCTAATTCAATGATCATCACAAGGAAATCAAAAAGTCTTTCTAAAGAAGCTTTTCAGCTGAACAAAAGGGATGCATTGACAGTTTAATAGTGTTTCCTTATAAAAATGCGTCCTTTCTATCTAGGTTTAAAAATGATGGAACAATCTTCTGACCACTTATGGAGAGCTTTGAATTGATTAACAACTACATCTTTCTGTATCCGACGCTGCTGGAAAAAATCTAAACCTTCTATCACCATTTCCTTAAGAACCTAAGTGAACCTAGGCAAAATCCCAAGGAGCATCATCTCTTACTCAACACAGTCAAACTTACGTATAGTTATGTACTTTAGCTCTGAGAGGAAACATAGAGGAAATGGCTCCAATATCCATTCATACTTCTTACATCTTTTTGTTAGTTTTATACCCTACAATTGAGCAACAAGTACGTTTTATTGAAAGATAAGTGCAATATGCGTAATATTACCTAAAATAACATAATTTATGTATAACAACTACCTCGTGAAATATCAAAGTTTCAAGGCAAGGAAACTTTGTGAGAATTGCCAAAGGTGCATGACAATCAAAATTAAACCTCTGCCCATGGATCTTCAATTTTCTAAGGTTGCAAAATAGAGGAAGGGTATCGAGTAGGTCACTTTTATTGTAGAGGGCCTGACAATTAGCACAAGAAAATATATTTTAGTGGCAATAAAAAAAAAAAAGAAACTAAGAAAAAAAGGCTGAACAACTTCCGGTTGGATGTAAGCATGAAGATCTAAAGAGATAAGCTATCATGCCTCGATGGCAACATAAGGTATACTTAGAAATTTTGTACCAAATAGCCCCACCAAGAGCTTATGCACATGATAACCACTGTTCTCCTAGTGAATGATAAAAACCAGAAATTTCAATGATCGCAGTATCCAGAGATGAAGCAGCGGATGTACAAATATCATAGTCAAGCTGACCGGAATATTCAAAATACTTCAGGTTGCCTCCGTTGATCAATACTTGGAAGCTGGAAGGAGCAGTGTAGGGAGGCTGACAGTTGTTGATAGACAATTTCCTTAGTGTTGCAGATGAAATATTAAGTTGTGAAAGATCATTCCAATTACAATCACAAAAGCTCAACTCCTCGAGATTAGGAATAGAAAATAGTTTTTCCATTGAGAGGCTGTGCACAAACTTTATCCATGTGAAAGAAAGCATCTTTAGACTTGGGAGACAAACAGAAGGAAGTTTTACAGCCGACCCTCTTAGATGTAACTCAATCAAGGTTCTACATGTAAATACAAAAAAAGGGACCGATGCAAGAGGACATGCTATAGAGAGCTTCTGAACCTTATGCCTAACTGCACCCGTTATCAAAGTTCTCACACAATCTTCAATTTCATCATCATCTAGTACACCAAAGCTAACAGAAAAGGGCTCTATGGACGATCAACCTTGAAGGATGAATGCTTTAATCGCTAAGTTGATCAAACGGTCAGCTTCACTCATATCATTAGTAGCATGGATAAAGACCAATCTAGGCATGCAATGCCACAAGTGTTGCTACCTTCTTGATAACACACTAGTTCTTGCAGCCTCTTTTATGGGGAGGAAAGAAATTAAGTGTAGAAGAATGGCTTTAGGTAAATCGTTTATCTTCATGCTAACAGCAACATCTCCGTTTTCAATCAACTTTTGGCATTTCACTTCAGGCACTAAAAATTCCACCTCCATCGTTGCAATAAGGTATCCTACCACACAGTAATAAGAAAAAGAAAACATTAAAGAGGGTTTTTTTTTTCTTTTTTAAACCATCATAAAGAAGGGTTAAATACCTCATTTGTGAACAAGCTTGCTAATACCTTCTTCTAAAGAGTATAACTTTAACAAGCCAATACAAGTGTGAACCAATTAGAAAATGCAGTCAACTTAGGTAGTATTTGTCTTCTCGGGAAATGTTTTCCCACCAACTTAGTATATCTGATGATATTTACTCATTTACAACTACCAAATACAATCCTAGTAATCACGAACAAACATGGCTACTTGCCCTTTCGTTAAGAGTGGTGCAAAGGGAGAATAATACTCGTGTAACACTAGCCAAGAATGAAGAAAATAATCTCTTTTTGTTAAAATTGAAAGTTACTTTCCTCATTTTCCATTGATAATTTCTGTGGTGGTCAATTACTACCACAACGATTGCCATTATCTTCACCCCAGCCTATGGTGAATATCTGATACTTACAAGAGCAAATCATAACCACAGGTAAGAGCATCTCTATTAAGCATTTCCTCAAGTTACTTATAAGCATTACAACACAAATCATAACCACAACTTATTAAGCATTTCCTCAAGCAATTCAAAAAAAAAAAAAAAGGAAACTTAAAATAAAACTGATTAACTGACATTAAAATTCGAAAGCGAATAGGAAATCACCCTTTTGAGGCAGGAATGCGAAATTGATGGACACAACGCTGAGATTATGGCCATTTGGCGAGAAACCTAATTAGGGTTTTGATGACCATTTTGAAGGGAAGAAGAAAGGCACTTGATCATTACCAACAAGGACGAAAGTTTGTTGCCTCGCTTATGTTGTCACAATCCTGTTCCATTCAATAAAAATAAACCATGTGGGATTGCTTCTAGGATGTCAAGAGGTCGTCTCTTCCTTCCATCCAAGTCTCTATTCCATATTTTATACGGTTGTTGATTGAGTTTTTCTTTAAAAAAAAAAGTAAATAAAGGTATATAATAAACATGCTCACATCATTTGGTGCAGCAACATGCACAGAAAACATGCATTTTTAAACAAACATAAAGCTTGTTAAATTAAAAACACATGTTTGGTATGCTTGTATATCGAAATATTTACCATCATTTCTAGCCATCTTGTTTCTTAAATTTTTTCTAATAGATCATAGATTTCTCCTCAAATTCATTCATCATTAGACAAATTTTTTAAATTATATCTAGTTTGAATTATTTCAATATGTAAACTAGTATTTTTGAAAAGCCAATTTTTAAATAAGTCTATCATATAATCTATTATAATATATAATTGTAGAAGTTGAGAGAAAAAAATTAATGTTCAAAAGTTAAAAACAAATATGTATAATTAATTGAAAAAGTTGATATTAAAGAAATAAGATAGACAAAAAATATAACTAAGATATATGATAATAAAAAAGCTTCTAAAAGTTAAAAATGAATAGGTATAATTAAATGAAAAAGTTAATATCAAAGAGGCATAATGGTTAAAAAAAAAAATTAAGGGATGTGATAGTAAAAAGGCTTCAAAAATTATATATTATAATATATAGATATTGGAAAATACAATTATTTTATTATATATCTCAATTATCATCATCTTTTGTTATTAATATGTTAGTTGTTAGAATTTTTCTAAGTAAAATTAAATTTTTTTTTTTTACTTATAAATATATTTTAAACCAATAACAACATATAATATGGATTTTCAACTAACTATGTTGTGTTTTCATGAATTAAAGGATCATATATAACTTTTTCTAAATATTATAATATTTCAAATAACTATCAATAAATGTGTAAATTAAAAAATATTACATATATTTTTGTAATTAAAACTGTATAAATGGATTTGTGTAACCTTTCAAATATGAAGTTATTAGTAGATAATTTACTATAATCTTTTGTATAAGTTGTTATTTTCATGAAATGAAATTTATGTGTTGAACAGGGCTTTAAATAGTATATTTATGGTTTTAGGAGATATAAAGAGAGAGATTCAACTATCCACACGAAGAACAATCACTAAAAAGACGAGAAAGAAGAAAAATTTCATACTTTAACATTATTTACACCACTAATGAAAAATAAGTATATGAAAATGCGAAAATTATTTCTTTATTTAATTACTTGGTGAGTACTTTAGGAATTTCATTAGTATTATCATAATTATTTAATCCTCTCTTTCCTTATCATCTCTTCAAAATTTAATCATAAATCTAAAAAGATCTAATATTCGCACGATCCCTTTACTCAATCTTAAGTTTAGATACATATAATTTTCTTTTTATTTAGATATTTTGATACATTCTTAGATTTTTTTTTTCATTTATGATGGATGAGGATTCGAACAATAATCTATCATAATAGGAGACTAGTAGTGATTCTACTAGGCTACTACTACTAGTCTACAACAGTCTTAGCACATTCCTAGATTGTTTAATGTGAAAATTGAACAACAAAATCTTAGTTTAATTTCTAGTAAATGTCATTAATATGCCTTTTTGTTTTTCTTTATAAGATTCATAAGTGTTATACATGAAATTTGGTAGTTTGATTGAATGGTCCTACTAACTTAAAAAGTTTCAATACTTGAAATCAATTTATCATTTTGGATTCTACGTAAGTTTTCAAGGAGTATAATATGAAACATTACTGAAAAAGAAAAAATGAAAGAATCATACGAAATATGAAAACTATGCTGATAAATATTTCTTAAAGTCAATTGCTTATTTTGCTTAATAAATTGTAAAATGCAAAAGCTAGAGAAATATTTTCATATAGATGTCATGGTTTGGTGTATGGAATTTCTTACAATACTGCTTTGGAATCTAATGGAGAAGAGAGAAAAAACTATTTTGTAATGTATTAATGAGTTAAGAAATGCAAAGCCAATTCATATAAGAAGCTATGAAGTCTATTTATATATCTATGTCTAAAAAGTAACTAACTAAACCAAGCTAACTAACAGGGTTAAGTTATAACAAACTAACTAGCAATGCCGAGTTGTACAAATTAGTTATAAAATAAAGTAACGAATTAAATACAAAGTCTCACATCCTCCCTTCAAGTTGGATCTCCTTTAAGAGCCAATTTAGAACAAATGAATTGCAAATTGGCTTTAGGAAGAGGTTTTGTAAGCATATTGGCAAGTTATAGTCATGAGGGTACATGAATCAGTTTGAGAAAACCAAAAGCAACTTGATCTCGTGTAAAATAAATATCAATCTCTATATGTTTAGTTCACCTATGCAAATAAGGATTGTTGTCTATAAGCTATGCAGATCAATTATCAAAACAAAGAGTGACTAGAAAAGAGACATCCATTTGAAAATCCTTTAAAATATAGGAAACCTACATCAATTCTTTAGTTGTTGTAACTAAGGCCTTATATTTTGCTTCAGCAATAGAGGTTGCCAGCGAGTTTTTCTTCTTTGTTTTCTATGAAACAAGAGAGTTACCCAACATAATACAATACCCAGTTATTCAACTTCTATCAAAGGAACAAGAGCCTTAATCAGAATCTAAATAGCCTAACAAATGAAGAGAATTGTTAGATGAACAAAATCGGCCATGACAAGAGGTTCCTTTTAAGTAGTGAAGAACATGAAAAAGTGTTTGTAAATGGGTATTATAGGCGAAGAAAGAAACTGACTAGGGAAATGAATAGCGAAAGAAATATCTAGATAAGTAAGGATGAGATAAAGAAGTCGCCTAACATGTCATCTATACTGTTTAAGATCAAGCAAAGGTGTCCTATCTTGATTATTCAAACGAATACAAGTAGGCATGGGGGTAGAAACAGGTTTTGCCATGGCCAAACCAACATCATTTAGAACATCTAAAGTGAACTTGTGATGAGTGGCTAGAATATTGTACTAAGTTCTACAAATTTCAAGACTAAGGAAAAACTGCAACTCATTATAATTTAAGTTTTACTACTAATTTAACTAAAAAATTCTATACTCCTTTTAGTTCTCTCTCTCTCTCCCTCTTTTTATATATATATATATATATATATATATATATCTAGCTGACACTATAGATATTGTGGACTATCTCAAGGTCGATAACGAAGAATGTTAGGAGTATATTGTGAGTACCCCTTTCTTAATTGTTATAATGCGAAGTGTCTATAAAATTAAACAACCATTAGGTCTTTAAATAAGATATTTCAATTTTACTAAAGTGAATTGTATGACTTGATGAATTTATAAATGTTTATTGTGATGACTCATTGTCATGTGGTTTGTTTGTAAGAGTACATGATGGACATAGTTCAAATATAATGACTTGAGCTTGGAATTACTTATCATGCTGTGAGTGGTATTATATGAATTGTGAATGAAAGTGAAATTATCATAAATTGATAACTAGTGTTTCGATAAGCGCGTACTTTAAATTGCAACCATTTCTTATGGATAGTTTTTGCTCGGCTATTATTGAAATTGACTTGTACATGCTTGAAAATAGTTGCTCAATTATCATTAAATGATTGGGCATTCATGGCATGGCATGAAAACCTCTTAAGAGCCAAATTTTATAAAACTCAATTTTGATTTAAGGACATAAGGATCATATTTAAAAAGCTCAGTTCAAGAAAAGATGACCTAAAAGTCACATTAAAAGCTTGGTTTTGATTTAAGGAACCAAGGTTCATGTTTAAAAAGCTCGAGTCAAGAAAAGATAACCTAAGGGTCTTGTTGAAAGCTCGGTTTGTATAAAGGTACCTATGGGTCATAAGTTTTATAAAGCTTGATTATTTTCAATATATAGAATTGCATGCTCGGTTCTAAGTACCAAGTGTCCCTCAAATATTTTGCTCAAAAGCTACTAAGTCCCAGTCATTGTCTGCTCAGTTAGGACACTGGCTAATATATGTTACGTGCATTAGCATATCGTAACATTATATACATAAGCATGGTTGTTAAAATTGCGATTAAAAAATACAATTCTACAAGTTTATGATATTATAATGTTTTTCTTAGTTAAAATGAATGTAAAATAGTTTATGTATAGACTTTTAGTAAAATTATAAACTTTCATGTACAATTTTATAATGTTTCAATTTTACCTGTTTTATACGATTCGATTGATTCTATGTAGTAAAATAAATAATAGAATTGCGATTTGGACAACTATGTGTATAAGCATCTATTTATTGGTAAATTACAATAAGCTTAGTTATGATTGGTGTTATTATTTGCTAAAATTGTTGTGTCATTGATATTAAATGTTAATTGGAACTTAGTTATTACTTTTCATTATTTATTATATGTTTTTGTTCACTAGTTTTGTTTTAACCTTAGGACTTGAAAACAAACATAACATTGGAGCCTAGGTTGGGATGGGAACATCAAGAATAAGGATCGAATATTATTATACTAGGAAATATTGTTAAAGGACTCAATTAGTTTTTGTTTGATTTTTGGGACCATAATGGCCATAGGCACTATGGTGCTTTTATGTTGTTGTAGACATCTAATTTTTACCCTTTTGTAATCCTAATTTTTTATTTTATTTTTTACAAAAAGGGTCTTAATTCAAAAATAAGAAAAATGAAAAAAAAACAATAAAACTAAAAATAATAATAATAATTGAAAAATGATGGAAATAAAAAAAATTAAAAAAGATTTTTTTTAGATTTTTTTTTAGGAAGTAAATTATTTTAAGGACAAATAGTTTCAGTTTTAGCTTAGTTCAAATAATTATTTTAAAGAGTCGTATGATTTAAGTACAATTTAATTATACTAAAAGTTAAGTTTAACGAATAAGTATTAAAGTATTGGATTTGATTTAATTTGAGGTCTTGGGTTCGAGTCTCACTTGGCACCTATGTCTTTTATTTTTCTATCTTTTACAAAAGCAAGATGAATAAACGGGATTTATATCTAATTAAAATCATTTAAATCTAGTTTGATTTTATTAAATTGGATTTGAATTAATTTGACTTTAGTTTAATAATTTAATTAGATACAATAGATATGATTTGATGTGATCTTATTTAGCTTTTATAAATACAAAAACTCCCAAAAGAATTAGGATCCCCCTGTCCATCCAACAAAAATAGTCCTGGTAACATCAGCAACCAACTGAACATCAGGTTCAATTGATCATCCATCCATTAGACTTAGGCAGCCAAATCCTGAGCAGCATCCACAACTAGTTTTGCCTACTGTAGACTAAATCCTCTTCGTTAGACGCAGTCATCATCCAACTAATCCAAAACAGAACACACAAGCTACGTCTACAACTGAACACACAAACACACATCTATTCTCATCTAAACCCCCCTACATCGTGATAGCCTCGAACACGCATGGTCGTATGAACAATAGCCCAATCTTCGCGCTTCATAGCCGCATCCCAACGACAGTACGTTGCTAGAACCACCCAGCAACTTTGTCACGCACAACTGCACGAACAGTAGCTTAATCCTCGCGCTTCACAGCCGCATCCCGATGACAGTACGTTGCTAGAACCACCAAGCGACTCTATCACTCACAACCGTACGATCAACAGCCACGTCTAAGCATTGTCATCAGTCTACTACAACTGCATAAACCGCCGATCACCAACAAAATCCGCTTGATAACACTTTGCAACAGCCATGCATGTTGAAAATAGTAGCTCCGCAATCAGGTTCGGTTTCTATCCAAATTTTTCTAATTTATTATATTATATTATTATTTTGTTAGGACTTTAATAGTTTAACATGGTGTATATATATATGTGTATATTAGTTTAAGGTATTTCTTTAGCAATAGTTTTCTTTGTAATATATATTAGGTACATTANCCTTTTGCATTACACGAAAACGTTTCTTTCAAAAAATCGCAAAAACCTATGATGTGGCAGATTTAAATGGATAAGGGTAGTTGTGAAGTTATGATTGTAGTTGTAATATTTCCTTGTAAATGATTTGTAATAATTTTATGTAAAGTTTTAGAATACATTGTAATTGTAATTTTGATTTTGATCAGTTATGGCTAGATCAAGTTAAGAGCCTTTTAAAGACATTCATGTCCACCTACCGCATTGGCTATAAAAACTACTTCAAACGTGGTTTTGACTCTTCAGCCCAGATAAGTAGGAGTTTATTAAGAATAAGATTAGGCTCATCCTCTCTCTATAGAAGATCCCCGTGAACATCATTCTAGTGCAAGCCTTAGTCTACCTATAGGAGCTTGAATCCACTAGTTTCTGTATGGGCCTACATCAACTAAGCCCAACTTTAGAAGAATACTCCCAATTGTTGTGGGCTCCTATAATCATTAATGATGTCTATGTCCTAAACTTAGAAGCTATAACACCAAAGATCTTCAGCAAGTTGTTGGGGATTAGAAAAATTGAAATAAATCGAGTTCTCAATCAAGGAAAGACCATTCGATTAGAGGATGTCATGAACTGGTTTTCTATTGAATTGAAGCATAGAGAAAAACGGGAGGTTTTTTATGCAAATTTAGAAGCATGGCACCAATATTGAGTCAATGCTTTCATATTGGTGGTCTTCAATACTATTTTGTTCCTTGATGATAAACGCCGAGTCCACTTTAGAATTGTGAAACTCGTAACCCAATTCCTGGAAAGGAAATCATATGTCCTGACCCTTCTAGTCAAGCAGATCAGGTCACTAAACCATCTTAAGAAAAAGAAATGAGGAGATCTGAAAACTAATATGGTCCTATTGGTGGTTTGGTTCGTTAGCTACATGAGAAGTTACCAACTTGATTTCAATCGGGCCGAGTTTACTCAGCAATACAATCTCATTAAATCTTTTGAAGAAAGAGTTGAGCTACCAGAAAATATAACTAGCTGTTATTGGGTCCAATACTTTCAGAGTATGAAAGCGGAAGAGTTGTTGTTAACACCCAGGTGGTTTGCAAGCAAGGAAATGATAAGAGGGTGTTGATATCAAGTAAGTGCACCTATCAGTTTTAATATAGTGGATGTGAGTTCAAGTCGATCCCTCAGAGATTTCGAGTACTAATATTAACCTTAGCTCTATTATCTAACCGGAAAATTGTGATGAGTTAAATGAATTAAAAATACTAAAATTAACAAACTAACCTAATTATGAGACTTGATTAAGCAATTTAGAAAGCGATAAAACTAAGAACGACTTCAAGAAGGCAAATAACGTATTTAGGAATTATTTTCCCTAGTGTTTAACATGTGACCGCTTAAAATATGTTCAATTCAATCTCTATTATTCTTGACCGAAGGGATTCACAATTAAAGTTAACACCTTTTTCAAGCATATTAACCCTAATCCTAAATTATTTACCGGAATCTCTTCACTTAGTAATATAATTTAGAATCGCATTAATGTATAATGAATTCCTACACAAAAGAACAACTTTCTGGAAGAAACATGTATCTTATCTCTAAGTACACGTATAATTCTCTCCAATTATGTCAAGATCTCATTACATATGTGATTTCTCAATCATCATGCATAATATCATAGATTGATACTCTAGAAATATCAATTAACAATTAAATAACATAATTGAATCAAGAAAAGATACAAACTTTATTAAAAATTATCAATCAATCTAATAGTTACATGAAACCCTAGGTTCTACAATTCTAAATATAAGAATTTTAAGCTATCACAATAAAACTAGAAATGAATTGTAACAAAATCAATAAATAAAACATGAAAACCCTTTTTGTTGATGATAAATCTCTTCAATCTTGAAGTTAAGTGTTGTTTTCGCCTTTTTCTTCTCCTTCTCTTCAAGTCTCTTCTCTTTTGAATGTCTAAACTTATGTGCGAAACCCTAGTAAGTCATTTTATAATGTATTGTAAGGTTTCCATTTTCGTCACCAAACAACCTGGGACACAGTTGTGTCCCCAAGTCGTGTAACTTTTTGATCTTGCCAAATCTTCCTGGATGGATACAGCCTAGGGACACAATGGTATCCCAGACTATGTAACTTTTTGACCAAAATTCCTATTGTCTATGTAACTTAAAAACTTCATAACTTATTCATTTAAACTCCAAATTGAGTGAAACTCGATTCCTTTTCTTTGTTTTCAATATGAGAATGTGTTCAAACCTTGAAATCAAAATTTTACTCAATTAAGTGTCAATTTATTTTTTTAAAAAAACAAAGATATAAGAGAAATACTATAAAATCACCATATGAAATGTATTTAAAATAAGAGTTATCAGGTGTGAAGACTTCAAGGCGGTCCCTCTGATCAGCTTCAATCTTTACACCAAATACCTCCCAACCAATGGACTCATTGAGGACATGATCCCTAGACCATCATTAGAAGCTGTCTCATTAGACTTCCATAACCTTGGCATGATGGTGGCTGACAAAGTAGCCAAGCTTCTAAGCATCCGAGCTCTTTAGTGCATAAGAAAGACTACCCCTACCACTAAAGGGATAGCAGCCAGGAGCCAGACAACTAAAGGATTTCTTTATCACCAACTAAAAGGATTGAGAGATATGGAAGACAATAAAGAGAAGGGGGAAGTTCAAGTTAAAGCTGAACCCGAGGGAACGAGTAAAAGAGAGTAGGAGTTGGAAAACCGTTGCAAGGAATATCATCAAAAGATAAAGGCATTAGAAGCATAATTAAAGAGGACTAAGGGTAAAGAAGAAGAGACTCCTAAGATCCAAAAGAGGAAAAAGACGTAGGATGAGCTTACCTACCACTAGAAGATTAGATTTTAGATTTTAAGCTTTTTTATTATTTTCTTTAGAATGTTTTTTTCGAATAGAATGGGTGATGTAAGGCTTTACAATTGCAAAAAATAATAAAAGATAGTTAGGTTTTTCCACATCAAAGGTTTCTTCCCAATTCTTAATTTTCCATTGCATTCGTATGACATGCATCTTGCATTTATACCATACGATTAACAACTCTTTCTTAGAAAAATGTAATATGTACTAACCTTTTGATGAGTTGGTCTTCGCAATCAAGTAAAATTTCATGATAACTCCCAAACATCAAGTCTTTCAGAGAAGTTTGATTAGAACACCTTCCCAGACCAGGATGGCCACTACTCAAGGAAATGACGGAGACCCTGAGATCAATGATCCCTTCGAGTTGTGGTTTCGTTCCATAGAAAGGGCTATGTAGAAGATGGCAGAACAAATGAGCTTCTTAGCAGACAGCATTGCTTTGCTGTGAGCCATAGCACCAGCTAATGAAGAAAGCTCCAAGACCCGTTATGGGAAGAATACATACGCTCCTGAAACAGAGCATGAATATCAAAAAAGACCTATTCAAATCAGAAGGAGTTTACCTGAAAGACAACCCAACCTTCTAACCTGATACATATGCAACCCCGAAACCTGTTGACCAAGGGTCGAGTACAGACAGCTTGAAAGAACTGGAAAAGAAATTGACATAACAGATAACTGAGAAGATGAAGGCACTTGTAGGGTATGATGGATTTGCACAGGCGGAGATCACTGAATTTTCTGTGTATGACATAGGATCATACCTTGAGAAATTTAAGGTACCAGAATTCGAAAAGTATAACGGGACGGGTTGCCCCAAGCTCCACACCAGGTTGTACGTCAGGAACATGGATAAATATGTTCAGTATGATCCACTCAAGGTATAGACATTCCAACATAATTTGATTGGATCGGCCTTGACTTGGTATGCCCAACTTGATTTGAACCAGATAAATATGTGGGAGAAACTTGCTAGAGCACTTTATGAACAATATAAATTCAATGTAGAAGTAGCCCTAACTATGATGGACCTAGTTGCCCTAGGGAAGAAGAATAATGAATCATTTAAAGAATACGCTCAAAGATGGAGGTCCTTAGCTGTAAGAATCTTTAGTCCTACGACCAAGAAGGAGCTTACGTCAGCTTTCATTAACACCTTGGAGAAGCACTACTTCTCCCATCTCATCGGGCAAGCTTCGTCCAATTTTGCTGAAGTAGTAACAATAGGGTGCAGGATTGAAAGAGCCGTCTTTATCGATAAGCTGCAAGAGCCAGTAGATAGAAGACCACCAGTATCATCATCTAGTCCTAAACTAACCTGCAGCAAGCTTAAAGAATCTGCGGTTGGTATGGTAAATTCAAATGCCAAACCCAATGCTCAAGTTACTTTCAAGATGAATCTTCCTTCCATTCAACAATAGTTTAGACACCAATTTTAAACTAACAGGACTTATAGACAATTTACTAAGATACCAGTCCCTTTAAGTCAAGTCTTTGAGAAGTTGTGAAGGGATAATTTGATATGGTACAAGCTTCCTAGCAATCGATACCGACCGAGAATCTTTAACCCCATAGTAAAGTGTGAGTACCACTGTGGACAAGTGGGGCATTCAACAGATGCGTGCTAGAGACTAAGGAACAAGATTTAGGACTTAATAGATGAAGGGACAGTGCAGTTAGATTTTGTGGAATCCCCGGTTCCTAATGTTAACAATAATCCCTTACCTAACCATGGGTTGATGATTGGTATGATTTTTGATGACTATGCCGTCAATGTCATTGATTCAGATAAGAAGCCTAAGGTTTTTGAGTTTTATATTAGCAACCAGACGCCAAAAAGTGAAGAGGTACACATTTCACATACCATTGCCACTGGAAAATTACAAGGCTGCTCTATTTAGCTATCACCTAGTAAATCAAGAAAACCAGGTCCTCTGGTAGGGGGCATTACTCGAAATCTTAGTTCGTTTCTTTCCTATGTTGCATTTTAGTTTTCTTTTGCTTAAATACACTTTTCTTTATGCATTCTCATTCAGATCTAATGAACCAAGTGAAAACCAAGAATACCTCGCGCAAGTAGAAAATGAGAATATCGATATCGCTTCCGGCCTTACTGGGTTAGTCGTTAGGAGCGATGTCGATGACCATAGTAATATACAAGAGGAATGATAAAAACATGAATTGGGTAGAATCACTATTGATGAACTAATTGAGACAATTAATGTGGGGAACGAAGAAGATCCTAAGAATCTAAAAATTGGGGCAAGTTTAAAAGAGAAACAAAAAATAGAAATGATTACGTTATTAGCCGAATATTAAGATGTGTTCGCTTGGTCGTATGAAGATATGCTTGGGTTGGACTCGTCGATTGTAGTCTACTGTTTACCTACACAAGAAGACATTAAACCAAAAAAGCAAAAGTTAAGGAGATTTCGACCTAACATCTTGTTGAAAATTAAGGAAGAAGTGAAAAAACTACTAGAGGTTAGATTCATTGAAGTGTCGGATTACCCGAAATGGGTAGCTAATATTTTTCCAATAATGAAGAAGAATAGGAAAGTTAGAGTGTGTGTAGACTTCCGAGATCTCAACCAGGCAATGCCTAACGATAATTTTCCATTGCCTCACATTGATGTCCTAGTGGATAACACGGCTGGAAATCATCTATTCTCTTTCATGGATGGTTTTTTGGGATATAATCAGATTCGAATGTTTGAAGAGGATAAGACAAAGACGACTTTCATTACGACTTGGGGAACATTTTGCTATAAGGTGATGTCGTTTGGGTGTAAGAATGTAGGTGCAACATATCAGAGGGCCATAGTTGCAATTTTTCATGATATGATGCATAAAGAAATAGAAGTATATGTTGATGATATGATTGTAAAATCCAAGGAGGAGGAAGATCACTTAGAAAACCTGAGGAAGCTGTTTGATAGACTGAGGAAATGCTACTTGAAGTTGAATCCAAAGAAATGTACCTTTAGCGTGACGTCAGGAAAATTATTGAGATTCATAGTTAGCCATAGAGGTATTGAAGTCAATCTTGATAAAGCCAAAGTCATAATTGACATGCCTCCTCTACAAACACTCAAGGAAGTACGAAGATTGCTTAGGTGTTTAAATTACATAGCCCGATTCATATCACAGTTAACAGACAAATGCCGCCCTCTTTTTAAGCTATTAAAGAAGAATGCGAAGATCAGCTGGAATGAGGAATGCAAAGAGGCTTTCACTAAAATCAAAGAATACCTCATGACACCTCCAGTTTTAGTAGCTCCTAAACCTGGAAAGCCATTGTTTTTGTACCTAACCATAATGTCTGAATCCATGGGATCTATGCTTGGCCAGAAGGATGAAGAAGGGAAAGAGCGAGTCCTTTACTATCTAAGTAAGAAGTTCACAAAAGGGGAGCAGAAATACTCAGAAGCCGAAAGAAACTATTGTGCATTGGTCTGGGTTATGCATCAACTTAGACAATATACACTTTATTGTCAAATTGAGTTGATAGCACAACATGATCCTTTAAAATACTTAGCTAAAAAACCGGCTCTCATTGGTAGAGCTTCAAAGTAACAGATGTTGCTGATAGAATTTGACATTAAGTATATGAGCCAAAGTTCAGTCAAGGGGTAAGGTTTGGCGGATCAATTAGCGAAGAATCCTTTTGAGGATACCCTTCAAGAAGCACCGGTTGAGTTTCTCGATGAAAGTATCTTAGTAGTAGGAAATGATTCTGATTGTGAAGTAGTCAAAAAATCTTCAAGGTGGAAAATGTTCTTCAACGGAGTAGCTAATGTGTTCGGATGTAGAGTCGGGGCAATTCTAGTATTGCCTGAAGGTACACAATTTCCAATGGCTATGAGATTGGCTTTCCCATGTACTAATAATATTGCAGAATACGAGGCATGTATTTTAGGACTCAAAATCGCATTGTTTAAGGAGATATGGGAATTACAAGTATATGGAGATTCTTCGTTGATCATAGGCCAAGCTTGGGGTGAGTATAAGACGAAAGACCCTAAATTAGTACCTTACCACCAACACCTGGCCGAGTTGATAACCAAGTTTGAAAAGATTACATTCGTATACATACTAAGGGTTCAAACCCAATTTGTTGATGCTCTTGCTACTTTGGCATCAATGATTCAGATATCGAGAGGAGTGGAGATTCAACCACTTAAAATCGAAATTGAAGAAAAACCCGCTTTTTGTTTGGCAATGGAAAGTTCATGTGATGAAAAGCCTTGGTATCATGACATCAAAACATTTCTACAACATGGCACGTACCCCAAAGAAGTAGAGAAGAAGGACAAAAAATTAATTAGAAGATTGGCAGCTCGGTACTTGATAAGTGATTCTACGTTGTATCAACTATTGTTTAACGGTACTCTTTCACGTTATGTAGATGAGAAAGAGGTAGAGATGCTAATTAAAGAAGTGCATGAGGGAGTATGTGGCTCCTACATGAATGGCTACATGCTTGCCAAGAAAATCATGAGGATGGGATATTACTGGTTAACTATAGAAGTGAATTGTATCAGACATGTTAGACGCTGCCATTTATGCCGGATCTATGTGAACAAGATAAATGCTCCACCTTAAGAATTTCATAAACTATTAGCACCATGGTCTTTTTCGATGTGGGGAATAGATATTATTGGCCCGATCACTCCACAAGCATCTAACGGGCATCGATTTATATTGGTAGCTATTGATTATTTCACTAAGTGAGTTGAAGCCTCCTCCTATGCTAGTGTGACCAAGGGAGTAGTAGTCAAGTTCATCAAGAGAGACATACTGGCTCTATATGGTACGCTAGAGACAATTATTACTGACAATGGTACGAACCTAAATAATAAATTGATATCATAGTTATGCCGATACTTTAGGATCATTCATAGAAATTTTATTCCTTATCGGCCCCAAATGAATGGAGCCATGGAAGCAGCTAATAAGAACATTAAAAGAATTATTGACAAGATGGTCATTACGTATTGAGATTAGCATGAGATGTTACCATTTGTACTCATGGCCTATCGAACTTCTATCAGAACATCAATAGGGGTAACCCCTTACTCATTGGTATACGGATTGGAGGCTGTACTACCAATAGAGGTCGAGATCCCATCTCTCAGAATATTGTTGGAAACTCGATTAGATGAAGTTGATTGGATAAAGAAACGTATTGAGTAGTTGAATCTAATTGATGAAAAGAGGCCGACGGCTTTGTGCCACAACATCTGCTATCAGCAATGAATGACCAGGGCTTTCAACAAAAAAGTATGACCCCGAAGTTTTGAGCAAGGAGATATGGTGTTGAGGAAGACTTTACCTAACACAACTAATTCGAGAGGGAAGTTTGCTCCAAACTATAAAGGGCCTTACATTGTGAAGAAAGTATTGCCTGGGGGAGCTGTTATCTTGTCTCAAATGGATGGTCCAGACTTGAAGGACCCAATAAATGCTGATGCATTGAAGATGTACTATCCTTGAACATTAATGGAATTTTTGTTCAGATTTTGAAATGCAAACAATCTTACTATTATTGTAGTCTCATTTTCATTTTCTATGTGTAAAGTTGGCATTCCTAATAGTCGTTAGCATTGAATAATATCCTTAGCCTCTTTCTTGTTCCACTAAAAGTCCCCATTTCTCACTCTATCCTCTATTCGAGTAAACCTTACACACAAGAAGCATAATAAAAAATAAACGCTTAACTTGAAATGATGCCTATTGATGAAAATTCTTTCATTACTTTATTGTGCTTAACCCCTCAAGAAAGGGAGACTTGTTCCTATTTTTCAGGACAGAGCCATGTTCCAAAGGAATAGCGTGTGGCACATAAGTAGAAACTCGCTTGAGAATGGATGTTTACACAAAAAGCTGATGTTTGGGCCGAAAATTCAGCATAGGACATCTTTGTTCGAGAAATGAATATGTTTTACATTCGTTTCAAGCTTAGAGAAAAAAAAAAAAAAAGAGAAGGTTAGAAAGAGATGGAAGAAGAAAGAAGAAGAAGAGCAAGAACAAGAAAAGGCAATGGTAAGGGTCAAAATTGTTGGTTTTAATCGGATTGCCCAAAAAGACATTTGATTGCTTAGGAACTATCACTAAAACTAGGTAAGTAGTTCTAAGCTTGATAAAACATTGCATTGACAATTGGTTTCCCCCTAAGGATGACAGCTTGTTTTTCGAAAATAATTAATTATTAGGATGGCTAGTTCGTAGAGTATAGTCCCAATTTATAATCTCTTAACGAGTCAGCCAGCTCGTGAGCATAGTCCCAAGCTAGAGTTTCTTAGACTCTTAGTCGTTTGACTCACAAAACGTTACCCGAATCAAAATTTCTTCAAGGGATTTAGCAAGCTTAAAAAGCGCTATCCCAATTCAAGTTTCCTTGTTTTTAGGTCTTAGTTAGCTCAAAGAGTACTTTGACTACCTTGGTTAGTCAGCTTATTAGGACATAACTAAGTTTCTTATCTTTAGGTCTTAGCCAGCTCAAAGGGCGCTTTGACCGCCTTGGTTAGTCAGCTTATTAGGGCACGACCAAGTTTTCCTCATCTTTAGGTCTTAGCTAGCTCAAAGGGTGCTTTGACCACCTTAGTTAATCAGCTCATTAGGCTACGACCAAGTTTCCTTCTCTTTAGGTCTTAGCTAACTCAAAGGGCACTTTGACCACCTTAGTTAGTTAGCTTATTAGGGCATGATCAAGTTTCCTTGTTTTTAGGTCTTAACTAACTTAAAGAGCGCTTTGACCGCCTTAGTTAGTTAGCTCATCAAGGCATGACCAAGTTTTCCTCATTTTTAGGTTTTAGCCAGTTTAAAGGGCGCTTTAACCACCTTGATTAGTTAGCTCATCAGGGCACGACCAAGTTTCCTTTTTTTAGGTCTTAGCCAGCTCAAAGGGCGCTTTGATCGCTTTGGTTAGTCAACTCATTAGGACACGACTAAGTTTCCTTATTTATAGGTCTTAGCCAGCTCAAAGGGCGCTTTGACCGCCTTGGTTAACAATTCATCAAGGCACGACTAAGTTTTCCTCATTTTTAGGTTTTAGCTAGCTCAAAGGATACTTTAACCACCTTAGTTAGTCAGCTCATTAGGGCACGACTAAGTTTCCTTATTTTTAGGTCTTAGCCAACTCAAAGGGCACTTTGACCACCTTGGTTATTCAGCTCATTAGGGCATAACCAATTTTCCTCATCTTTAGATCTTAGTTAGCTCAAAGGGCATTTTAATCATCTTAGTTAGTCAACTCATTAGGGAGTACAACCAAGTTCTCATTATTCTTTTTAGAGATTTTTACCAACCTACAAGAGCGCTACCCTCGTTATTCTTTATTCCAAACTTATTGTTGTTAAATGTCTTAATGTTCCTTAGGATAGTCATCTTGAGGCAAAAATGGTGTCTCTTTTGTCTTTATGGTAAAGTTTTGCTTAAACTTCACCACAAAGAGGGGTAGCTGTAGACATCTAATTTTTGCCCTTTCATAATCCTAATTTTTTATTTTTTGTTTTATTTTTTACAAAAAGGGTTTTAATTCAAAAATAAGACAAAAGAAAAAATAAAAATAAAAATAATAATAATAATTGAAAAATGATGAAAATAACAAAAATGAGAAAAAAATTTAAAAAGATTTTTTTTAAAATTTTTTTTAGGAAGGAATTATTTTAAGGACAAATAGCTTCAGTTTTAGTTTAGTTTGAATAATTATTTTAAAGAGTCGTATGATTTAAGTAAAATTTAGTTATTCTAAAAGTCAAGGTACAAGCTAATAGCCTAACGGATAAGTATTGAAATATCGGATTTGATTTAATTTGAGGTCTTGGGTTAGAGTCTCGCTTGACACTTATGTCTTTTATTTTTCTATCTTTTACAAAAGCGAGATGAATAAATAGGATTCATATCTAATTAAAATCATTTGAATCTAGTTTGATTTTATTAAATCGAATTTGAATTAATTTGGATCTAGTTTAATAATTTAATTAGATACAATAGATATGATTTGATATGATCTTATTTAGCTTTTATAAATACAAAAACTCTCAAAAGAATTAGGATCCCCTCGTTCGTCCAATGAAATTAGTCCCAATAGCATCAGCAACCAACCGAACATCAGGTTCAATTGATCATCCATCCATTAGACTTAAGCAGCCCAATCCTCAGTAGCATCCATGACCAGTTCTACCCCACTGTCGACTAAATCCTCTTCATTAGCCGCAGTCATCATCTGACCAATCCACAACAGAACACACAAGCTATGTCTGCAGCAGAACACATAAACACACAGCTATTCTCATCCAAACCCCCCTACATCGTGACAGCCTCGAACACGTACGGCCGTACGAACAGTAGCCCAATCCTCGCGCTTCATAGCCGCATCCCAATGATAGTACACTATTAGAACCACCTAGCGACTCTGTCACGTACGGCTACACGAATAGTAGCCCAATCTCCGTGCTTTACAGCTATATCCCGATGATAGTACACTGCTAGAGCTACCCAGTGACTTTGTCACTCATGAATGTACGATCAACAGCTACGTCCAAGCGTTGTCATCAGTCTACTACAACTGCATGAACCGCCGATCACCAACAAAATCCGCACGATAACGCTTTGCAACAGCCATGCATGTTGAAAATAGTAGCTCCGCAATCAAGTTCGGTTTCTATCCAAATTTTTCTAATTTATTATATTATATTATTATTTTGTTAGGACTTTAATAGTTTAACATGGTGTATATATATATATATGTGTATATTAGTTTAAATTATTTCTTTAGCAATAGTTTTCTTTGTAATATATATTAGGTACATTATATTAATTTAAGTGAATGTTTATGTAATAAGTAGACATATGCATATTAGATAAGGGATTGTTAAGATTAGTTTTTATTATATATATTATTATATTAATTATACTTTATTAGTTAACAAAATATATAATATATGTATATGTTAGTTTAGGAGTTTTAGTATTAGTTCTTATACTAGTGTATCATATGGAATTAATTTGCGTTATGAAATAAGCCACTCAATCAACGTCATCTGACAATTGGTGCTGCATTTAAGTACATGAGCTTCAGTCCTTGATGGCCTAAAATTCAACAAACGTGAAAAGAGATGGTTTTCCGGTGTAAATAGTTGACCATATATAAAGGATGCAGCTGGGGAAGCACTAGCTATTTAAATGTCAACGTGCTAAAAATGCTTGAATTCACTAATCATAGACACAAAATCTGACTCTTCAGTCAAAAGTTTGCCATGCAAAGATTTATCACATCAAACTTGGTAAACATTTTAAACGGTCTCATCAAAGAAATGGGACGATCATCATACCCCAAAACAAATAGCACAAAGAGCCTCAGGGTCACAAAGCCAAGCATGACAACAGACACATTGGGTTTTTGCATGCACAATCATCAAGTGTTTGGTAATGAATTTTGCAGGCTGTCATTTTAATTTGGTATAACTTTGACGGTACAATCTTCCGAACCCCTCGGTAGTGCTTCCAGAGCCACACGAACTCTCCCTTCCACGGTCACATTCTTGCGAAAATGTATTATCATTTCCTTAAGACCCCTAGCTTCCCTGAGCAATAAGCCAAGCACCCTCACCTCGGCGTCAAGATATCTAAATTCACATATCGTAATCTTCTTCAGCTCTGATGAGAAACACGAAGGAACCGGGTCCAAGATCGAGCTATAGTTTTTACCCCGTTTTGTTATTCCCTAAAACACAGCAACAATGACTTTGATGCCAATGATAAAGTTGTTCAAGAATGAAATTTGAGTAGATTAGATACCTGATCGAACTGCAGCGATTCAAGAAAAGCAAACCTAGTGAGAAATGATAAAGGCGCTGGACCATCAAAGTTGAAACGATGCCAGCCAAGTTTCAGCACCTTAAGATTGATGAACAGAGGAAGGCTATCTATCAACTCCTTTCTTTCACAAAGAGCCTGACAAAAATAGCGAAAGTATAAAGCTTTAATCAATAACAGCCTAAGACTTCATAAACCACGCAGGTATAAACAATCATAGAATGAAAGAGTACCTTAACAGCAACCGAAGGTAAAGTCAGGATCCTTGCACTAGATAACCCTATCAAAAGATTCTGCACGTGCTCACTGAATTGATCTCCTCTTCGAAAGGACAAATTCAAGGTAATTGAGGCTCTATCCAACCCATGCGCACTAGATACACAACACTCATAGTAAAGGTCACTGCTATATTCAAAAGAATGAAGATTGTTCCCAACTATCGACACTTTAAACCCATCTGAGACATTAAATCTAGAGGATCGGTCGTAGATACACAGTTTTTTAAGTTTTGCGGCTCTAACTCTAATCTTGTTGCTATCTCTTAGACAAGTAGTGAGAACCAGCTCCTCGAGGCAGGGAAGAGAGAACAAGTTTCCCAGTAAGATTCCATCCATAGTATATGTGTCAAGATGGAGCATTTTTAGATTCGGAAGCGATATGTGAGTTGGTAATGCCGTTGTTCTATCTATGTGTAGCTCGGTTAATGTTGTACAATTGAACAAACGAGAAGGAACAACATCCAGCATAGGGCAATGTATGGACAGCTTTTGAATCCTATGCTCGATTGCATTAATGATCCATGTTCTAATGCGTTCTGCAATCACATCATCGTCTAATTCACATCCTATAGTAAATTTTTCTAGGAAGGCAGAATCACGATGCCTGAATGCTCTATCGACAAGGTTTACGAACCTGCGGGTCCGGGTGACACGCCGACCACTGTATTGGAATTCTAACTTCGACATGCATGGCCACAGATACCTCCACCTTCTCGATAGAACACTAGTCCTCACAGCATCCTTAGTTGGCAGGAAAGAAAGAATGCGTAGCAGAATGTCCTCGGTAAAATCATTCAGACCAGCAGCACTGTTTGGATTGGGCTTCCGGCGTTTGGCTCTGGGCTCTAACTCCATTGGAAAACCTTCTATTTTTCACACAAAAGTCGATTTGGTAAACAATGTGAACTATCTAATCTATAAGAATGTATTGCATTCATACATCTGAGTTATCAGTTAACTAACTAACAGACGGTCAAGTAACAAAACTGCTAACTGTCAACTAACTTCAGTTAACTAACTAACAGACGGTCAAGTAACAAAACTGCTAACTGTCAACTAACTAACTCTCACATGTTAGACTTAAACTGGAGTTACCATTCATTGCATTTGAGCATGACATCGGAATGAAGACACGAGAGTTCCACTACTTCACAGGAGGATATGTATTTTCCTTCTAATTTTCATCATCACATGATGGAGCTTAAAATTCAAGTCAAGATCTTTTGTTTAATTACTTATGAAGTCAATGCCATTTACGGAGAAACCGCTTTGGGTTATTAGAGCTACATGTTAGACCGAGTTTGGGTTATTAGAGCTATTATCGATGGGGTGAAACATGGTGGCAACATGCATATTTCTCAACAAAACGCACATCAATGCTTCACGTAGACCCAACTTGCATGAAAAGAAAAAGGTTAAAGAAGTCCAAGGATCATCAGAAAAAGGGGGGCATTTACAAGAGCATTATGAAATTGAAACCCCAAGGTGCATCCATATTGTCTAGTCTATAAGGGAATCATACAGGCCTATTGGATTCTAAAAATCAAATATTCACGTACGATTGAAAGTCACACGACTAGCATCTGGGTCGAAAGGATCAAAACTTGAAGATATACCTCAATTCATTTCATAGCGCAGATTCAAACACATGACAGTCAGTGTTCAGCAATTCCGGGACAAGTCAATTTGCAATACCTAGAAGGAATTACATAAAAAAAAAAAAATATCACTTTCCGATCCGATCCAATTTGCACATGCAACCTGCGACAATAAAGAGCAATATGAGGAAAAATATATATATGATAGAAAAAAAAAAGAGAGACATGAGAAGTAGCAAATTTATGCAGCAAACTTATGAGTATATATATATATATATATAAAGGGAAATCAAAGCCAGGTTAATCAGATTAGCTCTCTCAGACCAATAATGGATCCTTTCCCAGAGCCCTTATCAGTAGCACCTCCTTGAAGTTGGCAACGGCTTCAACAAATTTAATCTTCACTGATTTAAGTAGTCGAAGGAAGTATAATATAAGAAGAAGATAACAAAACAAAGAAAAAAGGGAAGAGGCCAGAACCGTTGGACACAGGGAACAGAAAGGCAGCAGCACAAAGTCATACTTACCTAATGAGCTCAGAGGGTCTCCAAAAGCATCATGTCTTACAGCTATGAATCCACTATCCTCAAGCTTAGCGCTATTATTCTTCAATGGCAGCTTCTTTAAGCTTGGTCTTCGTCTTTAATGCACAGCTCCAGGCCACAACTGCGACTTCTGACTCCAAGCTTCTTTGGACACAGAAACGACAACAACCAATGCAGCTAAGCCAAATTTGCTTCAATACTCCAACCTTTAGGCTCCAAGTTTCTTCAAGTATGGCATCGAGTCCACAGACAAACCACTCCCTTCGGGTCTCCGAGTGGTTCTGTGGCCTTCACGGCAAGTGGCACCACTTTCCTTCGAGTACCCAAGTGGTTGCCACCAGCCTACGCGATAAGTGAGTCACTTCCTTCTGGTTTCCGAGTGATTATGCTGCCCTTCAATCATAGCTCCGGGTTCCACCGTCTTTGAACGCAGCTCCTGGTTTCGTCCTCTCCTTCTGCTTCAATACTACTAAGTTCCTGAACGTGTGAAAGAAGAGATATGTGCACATAATGAGGAGCAATGAAGATAAGGAAAAAAAAGGGTGATCATTGTATTCGGTTTTGAATCCTTACTCGCACAAAAGAATGGAAAAAAAAAAAAAAAAAAAAGGCGACAATGTGATTTCGCTTGCTTACCTTACTTCTTCTTAAGTAGAGAAGGAGAGAGAGGTTGGCATTTTCCTTCTGGTATGGCGGCCGGGTACTGTCCTATGGATGCGGGACGCAAAAAAATTCTGTGTCCTAAAAAAGAGACAGAAAAAGAAGAAAGAATGTGGGACATCTGTCAAGTTTTAATAGGGATGAGGAATAAGGGCAATGTCTATTGTCCTTTTGCTCAGCAGGTGCAGTGTATAAATAGAATGTAGTACGTAGGCGATTTCAAGAGCAACTGGAGTTTGGGCCTTGCATTAACTCAGTGAAGGGTTGATTCACTATCCTATGCTCTACTGCCCACACATTTTAAAATAAGATTCTATGTATATTGAAATTAATATCCCCAAGAACAATAAAATTGAATTCAAAGAGTTGGACGTATCATGTTGCCAGAAGAACAAAGATACTTATATATTTGGTACAACATAACAAAGCGGAATCCCCCTACCAAGTGTTACGTGTTCTTACTCACCACATGAAGTGGTTACTTTAATAAATAAAGAAAAGGGGGGACTTGGCCCATTTCACGATTCGGTGAAGCACCCGGATCAAGTCATGACTTGATTTATGAAATTCATAATGACGAGGTAGCTCAAGAAATTGATTGACAAATAATCTTGAGATATGCAAATAAATATAAGGATCCTAGATTACAAGATGGAATTAAAGAACGAATATTCTACATATGATAGAGACGTGAAAAAAAAATGTATATATATGTGATGAATTGCTTCTATCTAGATAAGCAAGTTAAGCCAAATTCAAGGAATTGCATGGAACTTCAAAAGTAGGGTCGATATACTTTCCATCTTACTTCTTTTCTTCATAAAGTGGTCACTTCAATAAGTTGAAAGATACATATCTCAATCAATGGTGTATTAAATTAGGCCATGATTTATTTTGTAAAGTTCATGACACATATTATTTTACAATGCAAAGCAGATCGTCTACTCAAAAATAATTTGATTACATTATGGTGATTCAAAGTACTTAAATAGAAGTAGATTGATGCAGCCCATATCTGTGTATGTCAAAGAAAGTCATTCAAATCTATATTAAAGACAATATGATTTGATTTAGCCAAGAGGACGTGTGTAGTTAAATTTTGCTATGGGTCGCACACTCAAGAAGATATTAGCAAATGAAGTAAGCTTAACCAAAGAGAATGGTAATTCATGTGAATCAATTAAAGGAAGTGAATAGCTAGTATAGAGGAAGTTGTCTACCAAAAGAGATTTATTTAGCATACTGTCATGGGGGCAACTTACTACTTAATTTATTCAAGCAGTGAAGATGCGCTGGCAACAGCGCAATTGTCTCACAGCATGCCACATGCAAAGTAGCAACTTAGCCTTCTAAAAGGCTTATTCGATACTTAAACCCCTTAAACTTTATCCGAGGGATTTTGGTCAAGGGCCAAAATGTAGAGGGCTAAAATCAAATATAGGCCTCGTTTTAAGGTATTGATTCTACAAATCTTATAACAATTCTAGGTGAAATCATGATTTTTACAATCTTGATTAGAAGTGTATATGAATATTATGTCTTATAAAAATTTAGTAATCAAATTATGATTGAATTGTGCTTCTTAATAATAACTCTTAAATTAGAAGGAAAGTCGTTAAGAAAAAAGAATTGAAAGGGAAAAAAATGAAGAAACAAAGAAAAAGGAGTAATGAATTGACAATCGTCAAGGAAAAAAAAAAGGGGGAAAATGAATTGTTCTTATCCTTCAATTTGACCAATCAACTACCATAAAAAGAGCTCAAACTAAGGACCATAATCCAAGTCAATGAAACATGTCCAAATACTGTTATGATGACAAATTTTATCTTAGGAAAAGGATTAACTTAAAGAAAAGAAATTTTAAAATGTTTAGACCCATTTAAGAGCTCTCGCAGTTGTAGAAGAGCTTCCTCTTCCCTTACCTCCTTCTTTACATTTATACATGGCCAACGGATTATTAATTCTTCTAAAACTTCATTAGCCTTAAGCAATGCTCTTAGACCCAATAATTTACAATGAGTTGAAAAAGAGTAGAAGGTGATTTTTTTTTAAGGTGTGATCGAAAGCATGGAGGCACATGATTCATTATTGGTTGCCATTGTTTGGATCTTCAGGCAAATTTACATGCTAATAAGAATGATTAATAATAGATTAATAAGTCTAACCATTCAACAACATACAATAACAAAACAGAAGTATAAAGGAGGAGCATGTATGTTTTGAAGAGTTAAATCTACTAGTTCCAGAATTGTTTGATAGGAAACATGAAGAGCAAGAATAAAAATGCTCCCCATTTTACTCCTTAACCAAGGACCATATTAGCTCTATCCAGCTTTAGTTTAGTAAGATTACCAAACACAGGGATGTCATTAACAAGCCTACACTTATGTGGTTCCATAACCTAAAACAAAGTAGGATAAGAATATGAAAACTAGAATAACTAAATAACCAAGGTAAAAAAAAGGAAACATCTTATAGGAGAAAGAATTGTCTAGGTCCATCATGTTCCTAAGTCCCTTTAAGATCTTAGTTACATACCTATAATGAATCCTATTAATAGTTGCGGCAAATAAGTTGATCACAACTTCAATTAGCAGTAGTGTGTAGAGGACATCAAATGAGATAAGTATGAATTTACCCCCATTTTTGTAATAAAAGGACTTGAGATAAATACAAAAGATGTCTATATCTATGACCAACTTAGCTAATTCAAACTGATCATAGTAATTAGACTCATCAATCGACAACTTTTGCAGTTTAGGAGCCAGAATGCTAGTAGAGCCTCGATACTAAATACACTTAAACAAAGATAACTCCTCAAGTGCAGGGTTTGATAATAATTGCTAGATTGAATTAGAATCAGCGAATGTAATATGCCCAAGCCTTAAGAATTGGAGACGTAAGAAACTAACAAATGAAGGGAGGTCAAGATTACATGGCATATATAAATGGAATGTTGTGATTGAACGAGAGTTGAATTGGTAATTTAGTAAGCTAAAGTCTAACTCTAAACGGTAAAAAGACATATGGACAACTCCAACATTGGCTCTTATTACAATAGAAACCTAACCATTAATGAGAGATGTACTGGACAACACATCACACTTTAGATGAAACACTTTAATGAAAGATCGATCCCTCCAGGAAAATGCTATATCCACATAGTCTATGAAGAGAGGCCTTTCCCTAGATTAATTTTGATAGATCATGAGAATACTAATAGACCTCCATAATCCCTTAAACATTTTTTACAATATGCTCATATTTGTTGCATCTTTTATTAGAAGCCTTCCTAAGATGCCTCAAAGGACATCACTAGATAAATCAGCTAAGCTTTCGTAGTTACTAATATCACTGCTACCATTCATCTTTATAAGCATAGCTTTCATCATTACAGTAATCAACTCCTGCATCATAAAATTGAGGGTAAAAAAAGTTATCTCAAGTGAGACAACGTATAAATTAGACATGATATTATAAAAACTACAAATTTTATTAAATTTTTTTTTTTATCTTACATTTAACAATTATCAAATATTATTAAACAATCTTAAGACTAGTAACTCTACAGTATGAGACCATGATTGTGACTTTTCCTTATGATAACCATTAAGATAAAAAGCATCAAGGAAAAATGGTTTCCTCTTCTTTCTAAGTAATAGATAGGGAGACCATTCTCTTCCTATCTTAGCAACAATCTTCATTGATGAGTTAACACATAGAATAATAAGTAGGATCGCAAGGGATACTATATGGTCTACTTATCCTATGTGTTACACCCTTGTATCACTAACTTATTTTTTTTCCCTTCTTCAACAACATTTCTTGTGATGGTTCAACAAATCCAATGATTTACCATTTCTTATGATGGTTCAACTAAGCTAATGATCTGCTATTACCTTATCTCCTACCACTGCCTTTCTAAAAGTAACTAAATATCATGACTCAATATAAAATGGCCATAATAAAATTTGTCATAAGTAAGGTTGTAATTGAAAAGAAAAAAAAAAAGAAAAAGAAGAGCTCATGTGAGAGTATCGATGATTTTAGGGTTTGAGAAAAACAAATACAGTAAAGTGGCAAGAGATACGGAAGTGGGAAGTGTAGATCGTATCTTGTCAACCTGTGTTAGAGCTACACCTACACATTAGTTTAGGCTTTGGGCTTAGTAAATAATAAAGCCTATATATGGCTTATATTCTAGAATATCTATTTAGTTAAAATATAGTATGAAAGAATATCTTAGAGATTTGAAATATGGGTACATATATGCCTATAGATAAATATAGCAAATGAGGGAATCTTATTTGTAACAAACTTAGTCACTATTTATGTATTAATAATGGCTACCGAAAAAATCAATGAAAAACAACAAAAGATTGCTCCCTCAATATTGCTTGCATTCAAGCTACTCATTTTACTTGAAGAATCCTTTTGCTAGTTAAATTATAGAATTTGCAAATAAAAATATAGCAACATCAATTGGTATGAAAGCCTTCCCTTAGTAGATCATCAGCATTCAAGCAACCCCAAAAATGGAGGAGACTATTCGCAACCTAATGAATGAGCAAGATGCTAAATAAGAGCAGTGGTTAAAAGTTTAGAATGAAAAGCATGACTAGCTAGTCAAAACATTCACTAAACTTTTTGAGAGGCAGCAAGAATCCTTCAACAATATGATGAGTAACTTGAAAAAGCAAGTGCAAGATGCCATTTAGCTGTAACTAACAAGTAAATTAAGTTTGAAGATGAACTTATGAATGCTACTACAGGTAATACCCCACCTACATACCCCATAATACCAAACCCTTTCCTTTAGTTAGACCCACCTTACCAAGTTCTTACTTGAACCAAAAAACTCGAATTCCCTACATTTTCTAGTTAGGACTTAAAGTCTTGGCTTGTTAAAGCTAAGAACTTTTTCACTATTGCTGCCACTCTTAACCATTACAAGGTTAGGATTGTAGTAATGCAAAGATCGAACATTACAATGGTATCATGCATTTGCCTAAAATTGCACAATGCCCACTCTAATAACTTGAGAGGAATTAGCGGTGGAAATGTAACCTCTTTTTAGAGCTAGAGCCTATAAAGATCCAATGTTGGACTTTAAAGAGTTATTTTAATAGGGAACATTGTTGGAATATCTAGAGGAATTTGAATAATTGTCAACTTGGGTTCATTTGCTTGAGCATCATCTTATAAGCTGTTTTCTAAGTGGCTTAAACACTGATATACAGCACCCAATTAGAATGTTTTAACCTTAAACCTTTGCAGAAGTTATTTCCCTAGCCAAAATTCAAGAAGTTACATTATTGGCCACCAAGAGTAGCATAAAACAAACTCGACCAACCCTTTCTCACCTTACAAATTCCACCAGCCAACAATCCATGATGCTTACTAAACCTTACACCCTTCCTAAACCTACCATTAACTTCCACAATACCACCCTAAACACCACAAGAACATTCACTAATCGTACCAACCAAAACCCAAGCAACCGAACCAATAATAACACTACTAGGCTCACTCGAAAAATAACTATAGAGGAGTTAGAAGAAAAAGTAGTTATTTTGGTGCAATAAGCCCTTCGGCCCTAAGCATAGGTATAAAAATAAAGGGTTGAGGATGACGATTATTGAAGATACAGAGGAAGACATACTAGAAATTGAAGAAGGAGGGGTTTGTAATGTGGAGGAGGAAGTAGCATTGAAAGAGAAGTTGCCTAAGCTATCACTTTATTCTATAGAAAATAGAGGAGTTACAAGTACTATGAAGTTAATTGGTTGTCATAAAAAGAGGAAGAGGAATCCTTATAGATAGTAGAAGTTCCTTTAATTCCTTGGATTCAAGTGTCGTTAAGGGATTAAGGTGTGGTGTAGAGTTAATTGTGCCTATCAAAGTTACTTTAGCTAACTGTTTCATTCCAGAAACAAAGGGCCTAATTAAGCACTTCGAACTTAAAATATAGAACTAGCAATTTGCAACAAAAGTTCATGTCTTGCCACTACAAGGGTATGAATTAATGTTAAGCATGCCTTGGTTAACTAGTTTGGGAAACATTACTTAGAATTTTAAGCAACTTACCATGGAGTTTTAGCTTAGAGAGGGTATCTATTTGCTACAGGGTAAGCAAGAGTCCATGAACAACATCGATAGTAAGGTACTATCTCAATTGTTGAGTAATGATAAGCACAATTTTCACTTACAGTGTTGGTTTATACATGTTAATAATTTAGCTGCTGAAATTAAAGGTAAAGACATAGTGCATCCATTACCACTAGAATTATTAGAAGAATTTATGGATTTATTTGAAGAACTCCACTCCTTGCCCCCTTCTCAAACTCATGATCACTAGATACACCTTTAAGAAAATGTATAGCCTATTAATTTGCATCTCTATATACATTCTATAGCTTAAAAGGATGTTTTGGAAGAGATGATGAGAGAGATGTTGAGATACGGAGTGATTCAACCAAGTCATAGCCCCTTCTCTTTGCCCGTTGTATTAGTAAAGTAAAGAGGTAATTCGTGCAGGATGTATGTAGACTACCGAGAGCTTAATAAGCTTGCCATTAAGGATAGATATCCATTACCTTCAGTAGAAGATCTTTTCAATGAGCTTTATGGACCTAGTTGTTTCAACAAGTTGAATTTAAGATCAAGATACCACCAAATTCGAATGGATCTTAAGGATATCTATAAAAGTCCATTCAAGACACATGAGGGGCATTATGAATTCATGGTAATACCTTTTAGCCTTACTAATGCTCCTACATTTCAAGGGCTTATGAATGATTTATTCAAAGAATATTTGAGGAAATTTTTATTAATATTATTTGATGATGTTTTGATATATAGTGCTACTATGGAGTAGCATGTTGAACATTTGCAGGTTGTGCTAAATGTATTGAGGAAAGAATGACTTTATTTGAAAAGAAAAAAAGGTGTATTTTAAGCTACATACGTCGAAGACCTGGGCCATATAATATCTAACTTTGGGATGACTATTGACCTAAAAAGGGTAGAAGCCATCATAAATTGGCTTCATCTAACTACTATAAAGTAGTTGAGAAGGTTTTTAGGGTTAGTTGGGTATTATAGAAGATTTATCTAAGGTTATGGCTCTATAACAAAGCCACTTACCTAACTTTAAAAAAGGAAAAAAAAAAAGAAAGTTTTAATTGGTTACAAGAAGCAGAGTCAGCTTTTGAGAAGATAAAAAAGGCTCTAGTGCAAGCTTCAGTTCTTAGTTCGCCAAACTACTCTAAACCTTTTGTCATTGAGATCAATGCTAGTGATGAAGGAGTGGCTGTGTTAATGTACGAATAGCACCCAATTGCTTATTTGAGCAAGGCTTTGCCTCCTTAACAAAAAGGATTATTAATTTATGAAAGAGAAATGTTGGCTTTAGTTCACGCTACTGATAAATGGTGCCATTACCTACTAGGTCCACATTTTATTATTAAAAATGACAACCAAAGCTTGAAATTTGTTTTGGAACAGCAGGTGACTACCACTTCTCAGTAGAGATGGTTGACAAAATTCTTGGGTTTAGACTATGAGATACAATATAAGAGTAGTAGTAGTAATGGAATGGTAGATGCATTTTCTAGAGTACCTTGCATTGAGTTACAAGGACTGACTTGTACTATTTCCACTTCCTTAAAGTCACTAAAAGATATCAAGGATAGTCTTGAGGGTCTGGTGTATTACTAGAATTTGATCAATAAGCTTAGAACAAGAGAGTTGTTTAAGCATTACAACTTTGAGCAAGAAACACTCAAGAAACAAGGAAGGTTTATGGTGGGACTAAATGTTGAGCACAAATAGAGACTAATCTTATTATATCATGATGGAACTTTAGAGGGTCATTTAGGCGTATAGGCTACTTATAAAAGACTATAGGCAAATCTCTATTAGGCTGGAATATAGAAAGATGTGAGACAGTATGTTAAAGAGTGTGGTGTATGGCAACAACACAAGTATGAAAATGTGGCGACTTTGAGGCTTTTGCATCCAATTCCTAGTCCTAAAGATTGTTGGACAAATATTAGTTTGGATTTCATTGAAGGACTCCTAAGGTCTCATGGTAAAGACATGATTACAGTAATGGTAGATCGGCTAAGCAAATATGGACATTTCATTAGTTTGTCCCATCCTTACACAATGGCACAAGTTGCATAGGCATATCTTGAAAAAGTATTCAAATTGTACGGGCTACCTAATACTATTATTAGTGATAGGGATCACATTTTTATTAGTCATTTTTTAAGTTAGTTTTTCAATTGCAAAGAGTAGAACTATAGTTTTCTATGGCCTACCATCCCCAAATTGATTGATAGATGGAGGTGGTTAACAAATGTGTGGAAACATAGTTAATGTACACCATAGGAGAGAAACTTAAGAGATGGATAAAGTTCTTGGCTCTAGCAGAATGGTGGTACAACACCAATTACCATTCAAGGGCACATCTACCCTACATCCCTAATAATTCATGGATTGAAGTAGTGGATAAGTTATTGATTGATAGGGAAGAAACCATTAAGACCCTTAAATTTCACTTAAGGAGGGCGCAAGATAAAATGAAGCAATTAGTGGACAAGAAAAGGATTGAAAGGGTTTTTAAAGTTGGAAACTCGATACTAGTTAAGTTATAACCATACAAGCAATAAAGTTTAAGGAAATTAAAATGTGCAAATTATCTCCTATGTTCTACTAACCTTACAAGATCTTAGATAAAATAGGCAAAGTAGCATATCGGGCACAACTCCTAGAGGGATCAACCATCTACCCCATGTTTCATGTGTCTCAATTGAAGCGCTTCATCCTTAGATGTAATAAAGTCACCATGAATATTTTGATGGAAGAAGAAATTCCTATTAACGAACCAGAAGCAATCGTCAATCAAAAGACGGTAAGTCATGGACCTATAGAAGAGACTATAGTGTTAATAAAGTGGTAAAATAAACCAAATCATGAAGCGACATGGGAAATTTACCACAATTTACACTTGAGATGTCGCTACCTACCTTTGTGGATAAGGGTTTTCAAGGATTTTTCTATGGTTCTGTCTTTATTTTATATGGGATATGTATTGCCATCCATCTCACTCTTGATTTGCATTCCTTTAAATTTAAACTATTGAATAAATTTTGAATTTAATGATTTAGATTTTAAAATATATGAATGAATGGTAAGATAGAAGATGGGACCAATCCCGTCAAAATGGTGAACAAGACCATAGAATCTCTTGGGTTTTCGAAGGAGGGAGAGATGATGTAAGGGTATAAATGTTTCTAAGGTTTGAGAAAAACAAACATAGTAAAGTGGCAAGAGATATGGAAGTGGGGGTTGTATCTTGCTGGCTTGTGTTGGAGCTACATCTACACATTAGGTTGGACTTTAGGCTTAGTAAATAATAAGGCCCATATATGGCGTATATTCTAGAATATCTATTTAATTAAAGTACAGTTTGAGAGGATATCGTAGAGATCTGAAATATGGGTATGTATATGCCCACAAATTAATATAGCACGTGAGGAAATCTTATTTGTAACAAAATCAGTCACTCTATATGTATTAATAGTAGCTATAGAAAAAATCAATGAAAAAGAACAAAACACTGCTCCCTTAATATTGCTTGCATTTAAGCTACTCTCTATATTCGAAGAATCCTTTTGCTAGTTAAATTACATAATTTACAAATAAAAATACAATGATATCAAGAGTAGATGGAAACAATAAAACCTAAAAAAAAAAAATCTTCACAAATTCTATAATCATAAAGATAGAGGAAAAAAAAAAATAGTTTACAAAAGAGAGAGAGAGAGAGAGGAAACCACTTTTGATTCTTTATTTGTAAAGTAAATTCTTTCAAAGAAAAGAAAAAATGATGTAGGAATCAGCATTATCATCAAGTAATGTAAAATAAACAAATAAAAAACAAACCAACAAGGGAATTTTAAACCAGAAAACAAATTAAAGTTCAATGTAGAAAAGGAAATTAAATTACCTTTTAGATCAACAATGAAAAGGTTGAACTTTAAGAGATCAACTCAATAGAGAAGTGTAGTTACTTGCTAGGGTTTCTATTAATTTTCATGATGATATGGAGATAAAAAGGATGTACTAAGTGTTGTTGTGTTCAAATAAAGGAGATACTAGTAGATGATAAAATAAAATTGTATTTTATAATTTACGACATATAATTATCATAAACAATAATATTTGATTTTTTGTTTTAACTTTAATGAAAACTTTTAAGAGAGAGAAGAAGAGGAGAGAGAATTTTTTCAATTATTATATACTTACTAATTGATATTTCAAAAGATAAATTTAAAGTAAGTTTTATGGATTAAAAAAATATCTAGTAAGATATGAGTAGATGGAATATCAATTGAAATGTTTGTTATGGGAATATGGAATGCTAAATAATAGTAGTTAAAAAGGTAAACTATGCTTATCATCCCTGTAAACTTCTAAAATAACATGAACAACTCATTTTTCTAAAATACATCACTTAACCCCTTGTTTTGTTTACTTGGATGCTAATGTGGTGCAAATGCTGACATGTCATTGTCATATCAATATTATTCATTGTTTTATTTAAATAGTATAATTATGTATATAGAATGATTAACTAAATAAATTAAAAGATCAAGAAAAATTAAATTTGAAAAAAAGAAAAGAAAAATACAAAAGTGCATTTCTCAAATAGTACACTCCAACATATATTATCATATGTGTACATATATATTAAATAATTAAAAAAATTACCAAAAAGAAAAAAAAATCAGAAAAAGGTTTTTAAATAAGAAAAAATAGGTTTATTAAGTAGGTTTTTAAATATTGGTGGTGAAAATAAAGAGAATCCATTCCTGTATTGAAACGAATTGCCAAGTTAGCAAGAGTGCAACATGTAGTTATATCAAGAAACCTATTATGATCACCTATTATCTAAAGATATATTGCCGGTTTGGAGAATTGGTTTTGAGGTGGAAATGACTTCGAGAGTTCATTCATATAGTTATGATAATTGATAACATCATCATAATAATAATTATTGGGGTAAACTATTTTGAAGGTGAAGGTAGTAATATCATTGTAATCTTAGTCTTACCTAAAGTTTTTAATATAAAGCACCAAAATCCAATTCTTAAATTTAAACTCATAGATTGTGATTATAACATTTTTTCCCCCTTTTTTGGCTAGAGATTTTGAGTATTAGTTAATAGTCTTCAATGGTTTTAAATTTTTTTTTCTTTAATTTTCTTTACTTTTTTTTCCCTTTATTTTTAATAACTTATTTAATTATTGAATATATATATATGATAATATATGTTGGAGTGTACCATTTGAAGGAAAAACTTGCATTTTTCTTTTTTTTCTTAATTTCTGAATTTGTTCCAATTTTTAATTATTTTAGTTAATTATTGTACATACTTAATTATACTATTTAAGTAAAATAATTAATAATATTAACATGGTGATGATATATTAGCATTTTGTGCCACATTTAAGTAAGCAAAAGTAAAGGGGTAAGTATTGTATTTTGAAAAAGTAGGGTGTCCATATTATTTCAAAAGTTTATAAAGGTGGTTGATATAATTTACTCAAAAATTATTAATTACAAGTTAATAAATTTTAGGGTAAATTATATTGATCATCCCTCTACTTTTGCCAATTTGGATGTTGAAGTAGCACAAAAACTGACGTATTATTAACAAGTCATGCCATATCATCATAATTCATTATTTTATTTATATAGTACAATTATATAGATATATATTAATTAGCTAAAATAATAAAAAAGCTAAATAAATATAGAAAATTAAGAAAAAGGGAAGAAAATGCTAATTTTTTTCAAATAATACACAAACTTCTAATTTATATTATATATATGCACATACACATGTATATACACATAAATATTGATAATTAAATAAATTAATGAAGGAAAAAGACAAAAAAAAAAGCAAATAAAAAACGTCTAAAAGCATGTCAATCTTTGCTTCTCCGTTCATAAGGATTCCGATATTTTCTAACACCATGGATTTACGCAAAAAAGCGAGGAAACCAAGAGGAAATGGGAAGACGAATTCGTTGAAGTCGGTTATGATTTTCTTTTATATATATTTTTTATTAATTTATTTAATTATTAACATAGGCGTGCATGCATATAACATATGTTAGAAATTTATGTATTACATGAAAAAAATCAATTTTGTCTGCTTTTCTAATTTTCTGTTTTTATTTAGTTTTTTTTTTATTATTTTAGTTAATTAATATATATAATTATACTATATAACTAAAATAATAAATTATGCTAATGGCATTTAAACTTTTGTGCTACGTTAGTATCCAAATTGGCAAAAGCAAGGGGATAAGTTTTGTATTTTCGAGAAGTAGGGTAGTATCATTTAGAAAGTTTACAAGGATGATTAGTATAAGTTATCCAAATATAAAAATAGTTAAAAGATAACTTACCCAAATATAAAAATAGTTAAAAGAAAGGGTTGGAAAAATCTATACAAATCTCGAATACATTTGGCCATCTCAAGGCTACTAAGAAACTATACTATACATGCTCCAATGAAAGAAAAATCTAATAGATTTATTTTAAGTCTTACCTTTATAGAGTTTTAAAAATGTTGATGATTCAAATAAAATAAAAAATAATTAAGGACTCAAATAAAAAAAAAAAGTAGATAAATTGTGAGGAATAAAAGTATACTTTTCTCATTCCTATACTATTTAATATGTGAAATAAAAATTGTATTAAGTTATTTTACTAACAAATAAAATTTCTTCATTTATTTATTCCAAATAGTATATTCATTTTTTTAAAGTTCTATCTTTTTAATAGCTATTGAAATTGGCTTCTTTTATTTATTTATTTATTTTTTTTGTTAAAGAAAAGGAGCATCGATATTTTAAATAGGGAAATTAATGGATAATGTTTCATTTGGCGACTACTTTCATAGTCATTTAGGAGACTCACACAATCACACTATTGAACATGCCTTCGATTTTGATATTTTCAAGGGAAACAACAACTTACAGTGAAGGTAAGTAATAAGTTCAAGGGAAAAAAAACACGACGGGTTATTCTCAAACAATTCCTGCTTTTTTCCCCTCTTTTTTGTACTAATCTTTCACACCTATATTTTCTCCACTAGTGACATGTATAATACATTCGCTAATCCGAACATTCGATTGCACCAAATTCATTCATTTGAATAAAAAAAAAAGGGGAAAGATATACCCGATTATAGATATCTCCAAATACAACTTTGATTGGAAGACTCACCATGTAAATCCTATTTTTCTATGTTATCTATTTCTAAAAACAAGCAAATCGATCTGTTGTTTTCCTATTCATATTAGGTATCGCTAGGTGGTATCATAATACTACGGCTAAAAGCATATCTAGGACCATCGTATACATTAGTAAATCCTATCGATTTTAAAGTCCATATGGGATCGACTTTCTCCTGACCTATGATGTGCATTCGTTTTACGCATGACCAAAGTATTGATGATTTAGTTTTGGTTTAGATTTTGCAACTTGAAGAAGGGGCACCCAAGATCTCATTGGCAATAAACTTTTCAAATAAGTATAGTTAGTCAATGAAGCATATCCTTACCTCAATTTGAGAATTTGCAAGAATGATACAGAGGACCTGAAAATATCATCAAGAGAATTGATGTGGTTGTTCCCATCACAAACTTGCCAACAAAAAAACGATTGATAGTAACTTTCAGTTGCAAAGAACGTTCAATAGTATTCTCGTTCTTGTATTTATCAATCACATACAAATTATTAAGATATATCAATGCATGATTCTTTTTCTTTTAATCCATGCATAGGGATATGATTAGAGAGAATACTGATAAGATCACAAAATAGGTAGTCAAGAAATTATTTATTCTAGATTACATATATGCTTCAATTCATTAGTGACATTTGCAAAAGCAATCCATGTTTCGAACCCCCAACAACGATTAGCATGAAAAATACAAATAGACGAGCGAAATATCATTGAGCTATATGCACTCAAAACTATACCATCGAGATGATTCATAAAAAGCTTTGTTATCTTTGGAAATCCCTATTAGGATGCTTGATTTGTTCCATCAAATTCATGTTGACAACACATAAAGCACAAAATTTCCACCATAAGAAAAAGAAAGAAAAAAACAAACTATTCATCTAATTATTAGAGACAACACAAAGCAACTTATGTCATACCGACAAATTTCAAGATCTGAAGAACAAAAATTTAAACCAAAAGAATAAGAATTATACTCTTGGCAACATGCTAATATGCCTTGAATTTCAACTATTTAAGACAATTAAATATATCTATCAGGGCATAAAAAGATTAAAATAGCAAGAAGATCCGAGACATTAAACTCAGTATGCTTTGGCTATTTGCTACTACTTATCAAACTTCACGTTAATGAACATACCAAGAAAATGAGAAAAGGGGGGAAAAGGCGGATTGCAAGCACACAATGTGCTCTTAAACTTCAAGTCATTTAATCACTTTCCACATTTTCAAATGTTTCGTGAAATTGCACCACAACATGAAGTTCAACAATTTATAGATAATCCAAACTTTTTCGTTAATAGCAAATGATTGTTAACCAGATGTTAAATTTGGATTGAAAATAACTAGTTCTTCTACTATGAAACTAACAGCAGGCACTCCCTAATTCAATGATCATCACAAGGAAATCAAAAAGTCTTTCTAAAGAAGCTTTTCAACTGAACAAAAGGGATGCGTTGACAGTTTAATAGTGTTTCCTTATAAAAATGCATCCTTTCTATCTAGGTTTAAAAATGATGGAACAATCTTCCGACCACTTATGGAGATCTTTCAAATGATTAACAACTACATCTTTCTGCATCTCACGCTGCTGGAAAAAATCTAAGCCTTCTATCACTACTTCCTTAAGAACCTTGGTGACCCCCGGCAAAATCCCAGGGAGCATCATCTCTTTCTCAACATAGTCAAGCTTATGTATAGTTATGTACTTTAGCTCGGAGAGGAAACCTGGAGGAAATGGCTCCAACATCCATTCGTACTTCTTCCATCTTTTTGTTAGTTTTATACCCTACAATTGAGCAGCAAGTACGTTTTATTGTAAAATAAGTGCAATATGCATAATATTGCCTAAAATAACACAATTTATGTAAAACAACTACCTCATGAAATATCAAAGTTTCAAGGCAAGGAAACTTTGTGAGAATTGCCAAAGGTGCTTGACAATCAAAATTAAACCTCTGCCCTTGGATCTTCAATTTTCTAAGGTTGAAAAATAGAGGAAGGGTATCGAGTAGGTCACTTTTTTTGTAGAGGGCCTGACAGTTAGCCCAAGAAAATATATTTTAGTGGCAATAACAAAACAAAGAAAAAAAGGCTGTACAACATCAGATTGGATGTAAGCATGGAGATCTAAAGAGATAAGCTTTCATACCTCGATGGCAACAGAAGGTATACTTAGAAATTTTGTACCAAATAGCCCCATCAAGAGCTTATGCACGTGATAACCAAACCGTTCTCCTAGTGCATGATAAAAACCGGAAATTTCAATGATCGCAGTATCCAGCGAGGAAGCAGCGGATATACGAATATCATATTCAAGCTGACCGGAATATTCAAAATACTTCAGGTTGCCTCCGTCAATCAGCACTTGGAAGCTGCAAGGAGCAGTATAGGCAGGATGACAGTTGCTGATAGACAATTTCCTAAGTTTAGGAGATGAAATATTAAGTTGTGCAAGATCTTTCCAATCACAATCACAAAAGCCCAGCTCCTCGAGATTAGGAATAGAAAATAGCTTTTCCATAGAGAGGCTGTGCACAAACTTTATCCATGTGAAAGAAAGCACCTTTAGACTTGGGAGACAAACAGAAGAAGGAAGTTTTAGAGTCAACCCCCTTAGATGTAACTCAATCAAGGTTCTACACGTAAATACACAAAAAGGGACCGATGCAAGAGGACATGCTATGGAGAGCTTCTGAACCTTACGCCTAACTGCACACGTTATCAAAGTTCTGACACGATCTTCCATTTCATCATCATCTATTGCACCAAAGCTAACAGAAAAGGACTCTATGGAGGATGAACCTCGAAGGATGAATGCGTCCATCGCTAAGTCGATCAAACGGTCAGCTTCAATCATATCATTAGTAGCATGAAAAATGACCAATCTAGGCATGCAAGGCCACAAGTTTTGCCACCTTCTTGATAACACACTAGTTCTTACAGCCTCTTTTATGGGGAGGAAAGAAAGTATGTGTAGAAGAATGGCTTCAGGCAAATCATTTAACTCCATGCTGACAGCAACATCTCCATTTTCAATCAACTTCAGGCATTTCACTTCAGGCAATAAAAATTCCCTCTCCGTCATTGCAACAAGGTATCCTACGACACAATAACAAGAAAAAGAAAATATTAAAGAAGTTTTCTTTTTTGTTTTTTTTTTAAACCATCATAAAGAAGGGTTAAATACCTCATTTGTGAACAAGCTTGCTAATACCTTCTTCTAAAGAGTATAACTTTAACAATCCAATGCAAGTGTAAACCAATTAGAAAATGCCTTCAACTTAGTATTTGTTTTCTGGGGAAATGTTTTCCCATCAATTTAATATATCGACTGAAATTTACTCATTTACAACTACCAAATGCAATCCTAGTACCCACGAAACGCTAGCAAAGAATGAAGAAAATAATTTCTTTTTGCTAAAATTGAAAGTTACATTCCTCATTTTCCACCGATAATTTCTATGGTGGTCGATTACCATCGCAACTATTGCCATTATCTTCACCCCCTAATAATCGCAGTCTGATACTTACGAAAGCAAATCACAACCACAGGTAAGAGCATCTCTATTAAGCATTTCATCAAGCCACTCATAAGCATTACAACACAAATCATAACCACAGCCTGTAAGCATTTCCTCAAGCAATTCATGACAAAAAAAGAAACCTAAAAGAAAACCAATTAAATGATATTAAAATTCGAAAGCGAATAGGAAATCACCCTTTTGAGTCCCAGAATGTTTGCAGATAGCAGGATTGCGAAATTGATGGATGGAACCCAGGATTATGGCGATTTGGCAGGAAACCTAAATAGGTTTTTGATGACCATTTAGGTGGCTTTTGATCGTTCCCCACAAGGATGAAAGTTTGCCCTTATGCTGTCAATCATGTTCCATTCAATAAAGATAGAACACGTGGCATTACTTCCACCTCTCTGTTATCTTGTGGAGCCCACCTCCTGCCCATTACTCCATCTTTCATTGTTTTTTTTTTTTCCTTTGGCCATATCCATTTCAAAAATATTTCTTAGTTTCCGTTTTAAATTTTGTCAACTAAAAAACAGAAATTAGATTTAAGAAATATTTATTAGTATGGCATCTTTATGCTTTTTTTTTTTTTTTTTATCAAGGTAAGAAATTAGATTAAATATTCCATTATAAGATACGCCATCACATTTTTATTTCATGTATTTTGTATTTTAAGTATAATATATATTTTTTATAATTTTTTTATTTTTTATGTATTCTACATTTTAAGTATAATACATGCTTTTTATAATCTTGCATGCATAAAATAATGTTCTTATCTTAAATATGTGATTGAGTTTTTTCAAAAAAATAAATAAACAAGGGTATCATTTGGTGCAACAACATGCACATAAAACATGCGTTTTTAAACAAACATAAGGCTTATCAAATTAAAAACACATGTTTGATATGCTTATATATTGAAATATTTATTACCATTTTCGGCAATCTTGTTTCTTAAATTTTTTCTAAAGGATCATAGATTTCTCCTAAAATACATTTATCATATGACAAATCTTTTAAATTATTTCAACATGTAAACTAGTATTTTTGAAAAGCCAATTTTTAATAATTCTATCATATAATCTATTATAATATATAATTTTACAAGTTAAGAGAAAAAAATTAATGTTCAAAAGTTAAAAACGAATATGTATAATTAATTGAAAAAGTTGATATTAAAGAAATATGATAGATAAAAAATAATTAAGATATATGATAATAAAAAAGCTTCTAAAAGTTAAAAACAAATAGATATAATTAAATGGAAAAGTTGATAATAGAGACGTATAATGGGTTAAAAAAAAGATGTGTTAATAAAAATGCTTCCAAAATTATATATTATAATATAAAGATATTGGAAAAATAATATTATTTTATTATATATCTCAATTATTATCATCTTTCGTTATTAACATGTCAATTGTGATAATTTTTCTAAGTAAAATTTAATTTTTTTTTTACTTATGAGTGTATTTTAAACCAATGAAAATGTAAAATATGGATTTTCAACTAAATATGTTGCATTTTCATGAATTAAAGGATCATTTATAACTTTTTCTAAATATTATAATATTTCAGATAACTATCAATAAATGCGTGAATTATAACTTTTTCTCTCTTCTAGTAAATGTCATTAATATGCCTTATTGTTTTTCTTCATAAGATTCATGAGCAGGGTACATGAAATTTGCTAGTTTGATTGAATGGTCCCACTAACTTAAAAAGTCCCTATGCTTGAAATCAATTTATCTTTTTTTTTCTGTAATATAATTTACATTTATCATTTTGGATTCTACATAAATTTTCAAGGAGTATAATATGAAACATTAGTGAAAATAAAAAAGAAAGAAAGAATCACATGAAATATGAAAACTATGCTGATAAATATTTCCTAAAACTAATTATTTGTTTTACTTGATAAATTGTAAAATGCAAAAAGCAAGAGAAATATTTTCATGTAGATGTCATAATTTGGTGTATGGAATTTCCTGCAATACAGCTTTCAAATCCAATAGAGAAGAGAGAAAAAAATTGTTGTATTGATGAGTCGAGAAATGTAAAGTTAATTCATACAGGAAGCTATCAAGTCTATTTATATATCTATGTCTAGAAACTAACTAACCAAAGCTAACTAACAGGGCTGAGCTTTATAAAACTAACTAGCAATGCTAAGCTGTAATGTTAAGCTTTACAAATTATTTACAGAATAAAATAACTAATTAAATACAAAGTCTCACATCATCACCCCACTCCTACACCTCAAGTTAAATCTCCTTTAAGAGCTAACTTGGGACTAATGAATTGCAAATTGGCTTTGGGAAGAGGTTCTGTAAGCATATTTGCAAGTTATAGTCTCAAGGGCACATGAATGAGTTTGAGAAAACAAGAAGCAACTTGATCTCATGTAAAATGAATATCAATCTTGATATGTTTAGTTCTCTTGTATAAACAGGGATTGTTGGCTATAAGCTTTGCAAACCTATTATCACAACCAAGAGTGATTAGAAAAGAGACATCCACTCATAAATACTTTAAAATATAGGAAACCCACATCAATTCTGTCTCGCATATATAGCTTCTATATGTAGGTTATACACGTATTTGAAATAAGCATATAGATTGATATCATCTGGCGTTTGAGTAAAGGTTCGGTGATCTGGAAGATTTTACTGAAAATAAAGACCATAGGTTTCGTTTTGAGTAGTGGATGGATCGACCACTAAAAGGATCTCTAGAAGAATAGTAAATAAAGAGGTACACTATAGTTCCAAATAAAGTTACAACAATAATCTTGTTCATCTTAATTGAGATAATAATTAACTTGGATGGTTTTAAGGCCTTGTTTCAATAGCCGACACATACCTAGTTCCTCTTCTCTCTAGTGTTTTGTTTTTTATTTGCCTAGAAAAATGCTAAGTATGGAAGACTTTCAACTTCAGATTATTAACTTATTCAAAGAGCTTATGATGATACGGATTGTGTGATAGGAGAAGGTTTTGCAATGGAGTTAGAGCTGAGAGCCAAATGCCAGAAGTTCATTGCAAACAGAGTAGCTGGTTTGAATGATTTTCCCGAGGACATTCTGCTACACATTCTTTCCTTCCTGCCAACTACGGATGCTGTGAGGACTAGTGTTCTATCGAAAAGGTGGAGGTATCTATGGCCATGCATGTCTAAGTTAGACTTCCAACACTATGGTCGGCATGTCACCTCCACTGATAGGTTCCTACAGCTTGTCGATAGGGCGTTTATGTTTTGTCGTTCTGCCTTCCTAGAAAATTTTACTATAGGATGTGTATTATATGATGATGTGACCATATATCACATTAGAACATTGATCCTTGGTGCAATCGAGCATAGGGTTCAAAAGCTGTTCATACATTGCCCTATGCTGGATGCTGTTCTGCTTTGTGTGTTCAATTGTACAACGTTAACCGAGCTACATATAGGTAGGAGCATGGCATTATCAACTGACATATGGCTTCCGAATCTAAAAATTCTCCATCTTCACACACATACTGTGGATGGAATCTTACTGGGAAAGTTGATCTCTCTTCCCTGCCTCGGGGAGCTGATTCTTATTACTCGTTTGAGAGATAGCAACGCGATTCGAGTTAGAGCTGCAAAACTTAGAAAACTGTGTATCTACTACGAATCCTCTAAATTTAATGTCTCGGATGGGCTTAAAGTGCTGATATGTGGGAACAATCTTCATTCCTTTGAATATAGTAGTGACCTTAACTATGAATGCTGTCTATCTGGTGCCCATGAGCTGGATAGAGCCACAATTACCTTGAATTTCTGCTTTCGAAGAGGTGATCAATTCAGTGAGCACATGCAGGATCTTTAGATAGGGTTATCTAGTGCAAGGATCCTGACTTTGCCTTCGGTTGCTGTTAAGGTATTCTTTCATTCTGACTGTTTATAACATAATTGATTTACTCCATGAAATATAATTGGAACTATTAAAAATAACGCTTCCTATAGTCATACCTGGGCTATTCAATCTAGATAAGTAGAAAGGATTGGTAAACCCTAACTCTTGTTGATTATTCATCTTCGGTAATCTTGAGGAAAGACGGAAAATAAACTGATATCAACCACTATAGTAGAATTGCAGAATCGAAAATACCTAGATTGACCTGCTCTGATACCATGAAGGAATTATTGGATTCTTATTAATTTCTTGATGACAGCAATGGATGAAGAAAGACAAACGAGAGAAATGGTTCAGCTGCAAAAATGAATATGTTCTCAACTGTGTAAAAGTCGTTCTGTATTACTGCTACTGCTCAGTATTTATACAAGTTGTGTAACTGTCAAGGAAACTGAAATAGGAACTACCTACGGCTAGCAATAACAAATTAACTACACGTGTTAAATAAGTTGAATATTTTGCTGTACAATCCTTCACATATTATACATTCTTCCATAGTCAGTTCTATTATCTACTTAGCAGAAGGAAAAAAGAAGAAAGTTCTATCACAGAGTCCTGACAGACATTTTAATCTTTGTGTTCGATTTTATGTATATGTTGGTGGCTGCTTGATTCCCAATACACATATAATACCCAACACCATCAGGAGCAGTCTTGTGGATCTGTCTGCATTCTTTCCTGCTTCTACAATCCTTTTTAATGCATCATGTGTTTGTGCTTCTCTCTTAACCCGTAGCTACATGGTGCCAAGCTGCTTATACTGTTTATTCTGCGTGTGTATCCAATTAGCAGTTTGTGCTGGAACTGGTGCTTGGATTAGGCCTTTCTCCAAAACGATGCACTAAAATTTTATGTATATGTTGGTGGTGGTGCTCATGCTTTTTGAGGGCTTCAATGGTGCTCCAAGACACTTGTTGGAGTACTTAACTCTGCAATCTGAGTAGATTCATCTCCTTCTACTCGTAGAGTTTCCTGCAAATTTTTCCAAGCATTTGATCAGCTTCTTCTGCAATGAGGCACATACTCTGAGTGGACAAAGGACACTGAAAAATGGTAACGGTGCAGGAAGAGATGATATGTTGGAAACTGGAAATTTTAGACCTAAATGAAGGAAATTGCAACGGTGAAAGTTCATGTGTTGCAGAGAGAAAGAGAACTATGTCGCCTACAGTTATTGATGGATGGAACTGTAACGTGGTTATCACGATCAAGTTTCTACGAGTTTGAGCTATTCCTTTGATGTAACATGAACATCATTCAATGTTGGCAAGTATTCGTATTAGGCCATAATAATTCAAAGAGAAGTCATATTTCTCACTTTCAATTAGTATGTGGATTTGGATTGTATTTAGTGATTAAGCTCTTCTTTCTTTTCTTTTCTTTTCTTCTTCTTCTTCTTCATTTTTTTGTTTGTTTATTTTTTTTTTGGGCCATAATTAAAATAAGTGCTTGATCTCAATACCATGTCGTGCTTTGAAGATGCTATCAAAAGTTCGATTTTAGACCGCATCTTCCAAACTTGACAGATTTTGGAATTCAGTATTGAGAAAATGCACGAATGAGAATAGTGTGATTCTTCAGTCCAGTGAATTGAGGATAAGCAGCTTCATCCGATGATCAGCTTGAGAATCGAAGTAAATGACCCCATTATTCTGTTTCGTTTTGATCACTGGAATGATTAGTTTCTAATTCTGTCGAAAATATCTGTTGATAGAAATCCAAGCAAGAAGTTTAAATTATGTAAATATATAACTTTTGGCTTTCGCATTATACACCCACACTCATGGAGTGAAAATTGAAAGCATATAAAAGGTTTAGGGTTAAGGTTTTATATTTAATGCTAAAAACTCCAATGGTATCATTAAATTACCACATCTGTACTTTTAGCATCTCTAATCCCTATTTTATTTCTTAGGTTCTTAAAAAATGGTTCTTAACATTTATTTATGCAATATAAAATCAAAACAAAAATAAAATGAAGACCCGATTTTTTAAAGGAGTCATCTTATTGCTTAAGGACCTAAAATGGGAGGTCCTTAACCATGAAAAATGGGAGAAGGAGCTCTCATCTCATTAAACTTGACTTTAAGTTCTTAACTTTAGAATTTTTTCTTTTTCTTTCTTTCTTATATTTTTTATTTTCTAAACTTGTTTCTAGGATTTTAAAAGAAACTAATGCCATAAATATCACACACTAGTTTCCTTTCTTGTAACAGACCCACTGTGCAGGTGAACAATTAATAATACCATAACACCATTAAATGCTACTTCAAATTATGCCAGAACTTAAAATTTTAAATTCAATTAAACTTGAATTGCTACGCTTTTAATATGATTGAACTCTATTAATCTACAGCTATAAAAGGCCCATCCAAGCACTTGGATGATGAGACTCTGGTATGAAACTTAAGAGCTTAAAAGTGATTTTCATACACATTCTATCACATTTATTGGATTTCTTTGAACGGTCAAAGATTTACTTAAATATTAGAATGGCCTCACGGAAAGAATTCCAGTACCCATTTTGATGGCTTCTCTATTTTGTATACCCAAAAAAACTCCATATGAGCTAAGACAAAAAATTATCATCAACATAAAATATAACTTTTCTATTCCTTATTTATACCATTGCAAAAAAATAAATAAACAGAGCCTATATTTATATTCTTTTGTATTAATATTTTATTAATACTTACTCAACCTTTTATACATGGTGTTAGGTTAGATTCCCATTTTAGTGCTATCTACATTAAACACTATGCATTGCTGGTCAGATGGTAGTTGTTTTCGATGTTTCTAGTTTTATATCTTTTGTTTTATTTTTTTTTCGTATTTTTATTTTCATTATGTTTATGAAAGTTGTTTTTACTTTTGAATTTTTGTAACATAGCGTATAGATGGCGATAAAAGATAAAATACTCCATAATGACACTAGATCAAGATATCAACTTTTATTTAAAGGATCTCGTTGGCAAGGTTAAAAAAAAAAAAAGTAATATTTTTATATTTCTTAATGTTAACTATATGTGAGCTCTTAAAATTGTGTTTAGGATAATCGAACCTAAATTTAGGGTTTTTAGGGAAAAGTTATCTGATTGAGTCTAAACTTTATGACTAAAATAGAAAAATTAGTCGAAGTGAAGTTAAATTTTGAAAATAACTATTCAAAATCCCAATTTTGCCTCTTTAAGTAGGATTATTTAATATAGTACCAAATCACTTAAAACTTCTAAAATCGAGTTTGGAATACGACGAGAACTTAAAAACAAGTTAATTGAGCTATAAAATGAGATAATGTAGTATAATTTACTATATGAATATATACATATTTTTATGATTATATCCGGTATAAATAATAATTATACTCGTAAATTAACCTTAAATTACTTAATTATATATATTATATGTTGAATTCATGAAAAATAATTAAGAAATATATCTTAGAAATAAAATATATGTTAGAAACTTAATTATAGGAGTATAGTTATGTACTACACGTAATATATACATAGGATATATCTACTTATATATTACTAAATAACTAAATATTAATAAAATATACCTAAAATACTTAAATAATTGCAATCTTATCCAACAAGCTAATGTTGTGATTAGAAATTTATTGTAGATGATTAGAATTCACCATGGCTTGTTGTGGAAAATTTAATTGTGTTGATTCAAAAGCAATTGAATAGGATTTTGCTACCTCCTACTAAGCTATTATAACAAGATAAAGATGAAAAAAATTTAGACAAATTATGGCAACCTCCAATCGACAAAAGCTAGTATATGTAGGGTCCTTGATACCACATTAAACACTTTAGGAACCAAGTTACTCAAAGAAAAATTTAGAAAAAATAATACAAAAATAGAAAGAAAAATAAGGAAAACAAGGAAATTTTTTTGCTAGGCTAGAACCCGACCCAAAAGTGAGTCTAATGTGAAACCCGACTAGCCACCAACATTCCTTGCTGCGCCTTGATTGTCCGATACACCCCCACTACCCTACAGCCATCGGAGTACTTAAGAACAGTTAAGTTAAATTTTTGCTCTATTTTTCAAGAATTTTTTAAAAAATAGCAAAATTTATGCAGAAAATTTCAAAAAAACTTATATTTAGATTATTTCACACATGCTTTCATGTGATTTTTTTTTTTTTGAAAAATTTGTAATATTTAAGATACTTATTTAAGAAAATCACTATTCATTTGAATTTTGGCTTTCAAAATAAATATATCAAATGATGTTGTTTCTAACTCAAAGTTTTTATGTATGATGTGCATGATATATAAATAATTGCTATGTATCCTGAATTTTGATTTGAATATTTTTAATATTTGTTGCATTTTTTGACTTAAAAATAGTTAGAAAATAGGATGAAATTATGAAATAAATAGGTATTTATGAAATTAAATGATGAAATGAACCTATACTAATTTCTAGTGAAATATAATGATGTTTGGATAGGTTGAAAAAATTTTGTGCAAAAAGAATCATAATTGGGTAATTAAGTATAATTTAAGAGTAAAATCGTAAATTCGAATATATAAGCAATAAATTATAAACCTGAAACCAAGTGATGATTGAATTCTCCATATTTTTAGATGTTTATAGAAATTTTTGGAGAATTATTTGGTGACCTAAGCTAATTACTACGAATTTACATAGTAAAATAGCTCAATTTACAAATTGGGACATATTGCTAGTAATAATACGCTAAATATGATAAATAATACAATAAAAACTAACTATACATATATTGGTTGGATTTAATAAAAATGTATATTATTAATATATTTAATGATATTTTAATGATGGGGATACGCTATAAGGATATTAAGGTTAGATAATACTTATATTATATGGTTATATTGACAAATTAGCTAAAATACAGTTTAATAATATAAAATACGTATAATATGATAATATTTACTTAGATGCGTATAACTGTATTTAAGACTCAAACAACTCGTGAAAGTCATATTTTGAAATAAGACTTGTAATACGTATCATTAGGTCTGTATAAACTTGATGATACTATTTTTGTTAAAATTGGACAATCCTAAGTAATGCAACCTATAACTCTATAGTATTACTATAATGTACGTATTACAATAACCATACTAGAATTAAAACGTGACTTAACCATTCGATATGATCAAAATGATATATAATACATAATAGTATAAATTACATATATCATTAATAATTAATAACTTAACTCGATATATAAATATATATAATAAAACTATATACTATGGTGATAATATATTCTTATATATATATCCGTTTTAGATAAAACCCTAATATTTTCGTAACTATTATGAAAACTGAATTTTGGTTTTATATATATAGGATTCCCTAGTGATTAAATTGTTGACAACTCGAGTCTTCCATAGTTGGCTTTTGAATAGGTAAGTTGGGATTGTAGCTTTCTCACTTGTTAGGATACTATATTGATGTATTTGGAGACTCAAGAGTATTTCTGTTTGTGTTTATAATTAGTTGTTTGTGCACATGACATATGTGTGAGTGATATTCAGTTGTGATGGGAGTTAAACTCATTGGTGTATTGTTCTACATGTTTGTATTGTTTCTATATTGTATGAGCTTATTTGGTCACCCTTAATTATAACTAATGATTATTCGACTACAACGAAACTGGACATTTATAACACCTATTAGGGGAAACAATTAGGAGTGCTAGGCTAAATACTAATCTCTTTCAATTAGGATAGCTGAAATGGTTCTTTTCTTATTTTTAGTTAAACTAAGTGATAAGCAAGGAGGTCACGACAAGACTAAGAACTATAGTTCGAAGGTGGTTATGGAAGGAGGGAGTTCTCCATTGTACAAGCTTAGGTTTAGTCTGGTTTGAGTCATGATAAAACTCTTTAACTTAAGTTGGAGAGGATGTAATTTCTCTAATCTCACAATAAATCAGATAAAATTGTGTGATGTTTCATATGATTGATTATATTGCATTTCATCATAATTAATAACCTTGCTTATAATTGTTTGGTACTCTTGTGACTCCGTCCCACTTACTAAGCTAGTTATGCTCATATTCCTATAGATCCTTTTGTAGGTATTGAGTGAAGACTAAGATGTTCAAATATTGCTACCCCTAGGTCAGTGTGTTATTGATTGGGAAAGTGAGGAACGAAGAATCAATTGAACTCAGACTTTTGATCTTTCTTTTGACTTCTTTTTTTTTTTTTAGTTTTTATGAAACTAACTAAGAATTCCTTAGGGCACCCACTAGTTTCCTAACTTAGTGTAACTAGTTTATAAAACTTATGGTTTTTAATAAACTTTGATTGCACATCATAACTATAGATGTGAGATGTTCATGGAAGTACTGTTGTATTATGAGATAACATGTTATATAGAATAGGTATTTTGTAAAAATATACCATAGGTTTAATTATTTAAAGGTATTAGAACGGATACTTCAAGCTGGTTAAGTTGTACACATCTTGTGTGGACTATATCTACGGTAACAACAGTGAGATCAGCTTTTATTTTAGGTTGGTTTACACGGTAGGACTATTATGACTCTTCCTATTTGAGGCATAATACTATATATTTGCTAAACGAAAAAAAAAATAATAATACTCATTCCAAATCTATGTATAGTAAAGTAAACTTAGGTAAGGGCCGGTCTTGAACCGTAAATCGGCCTAGAACCGACCTGGCTTGTGGGAGGCCGGGCTTAACTAACCCCTTGAACCGCTCGAACTGGTGGGTTGAGAACTACCAGGCTAGCCTACCATTAAACCGGTTGGTCGGCTCGACCGATTTACTTCCTTGTAAAAAAGAAAAAGAAAGAGAAAATGGAGGCCACTAAGTCGAAGAAAGATAATTGAATAATATTTAATAGATCATTGTATGTCAAAGCTATTTTATTTGCGATGATGAAGTACAATTTTTTAAAAATAATATGATGAAACTAACTATAGATAACTAATCATAAATTAATTATGTGTTAAAAATAAATGGAAAATTCAATTTCAGTTAATGTAAATCCTTTTTGTAAAACTTGTTAAATGTTAGGGATTTAAATATGAGAAAAAAATAAAATTTAAGGGAAGAAAATAAAAAATTTAAATCACATTAAATCGAAAATTAATAAAAAAATTAGAAATTATTAATCAATTAGTATACTTTAAAAAGGAGAAAAGAGATTACATTATTAGAACATATTAATATATATTTTTTGAAAAGAAATTAATAAAAAAATTAAATATTAAAAAAAAAAAACTATTTAAGGGTCGAACTAGCCCTTGAACCGCCGAGTCAGCTGAACCACGGTTTAGCATTGGCTAAGCCTGAGCTCGTGAACTAGTGGTTTCGGGTCAATTCAAGCTAGGCCAGTCCAACACCTACCTTTATGCTAAAGGATATAGTTTGCCATTCCACCTATAAAAGGCTAAGGGGTACAAATAAGATGAACTTATCCATAAGTTACTTAAGTTTTGTATAGTATTTAGCAAGCAAGTTAAGCTTGAGTTTCACATGGCAGTAAACAAGTCAATCTTGAGCTTAAACTCATGTTAATTATGATGTTAAGCTCTGTTAGCTTACGAATCTAATTGAGCTTGAATATCAATTGAATTTGTGTTAAGTTTACATATCATATTTTAGTTGGAATAATACTTTGATTTAAGCTTCAACATAACATTATAAACTCAATCATACTTAGATTTCAAAAAATTTTAAATTCAAATCCATGTAATTTTGATTTAACTTATTTAAAATTGAATTACACGTTATCATTTTTATTTTTATTTTTTTATAGTACAACAATGTGGTGAGACATTCTTATTTGAGTCATAAAAAATAATTAATGTTATTCAAGGCCTATGGAAAGAAAATCTTATTAAAAGATACATCTAAAAGCTAATTATTTAAGTTGCAATGTTTAAAACTTTGACACTCCAATTTAATCATAATCATAACGTTGATTACTGGGACATGGACTCATTTTAAAGATAATGGCTCCCTTCGTGTATTTTCATAAAATTAAAGGGTATGGTTAAAAGTCATCCAATCCTTCCTAATAGGCGGAAGAAGAAAGTTTCTAGCTATAACTGAAAGCACTCTAGGACTTACAGCCTTCCCCAAACTAAATTGATAAATATTAATGGATATATTTTAAGCGCTTGATCCAAAAGTTCTTAGTTAGTGCTAATATAGCATCTACCATCCTAGCATTATAAATATAACTTCTTTTTGACAATTTATGTGGGATTATATATATAAGAAGGTGTCACACTTAGTTTTAATGTCTTGAGGAGAGAGACAGACACCCCAGTGGTCCAGTGGATAGTGGGTCTTCACATTTTTTATTTTTTAATTTATGGATAAAAAATCTAAAAGATAGGAAAGCTATATGTAGGACCTAAGTTTATGAGGATGAAAATAATGAAGCATTATTTCAAACTGCGAATTGAGGCATCACAACAATCAGAATTAAAAGTATGAGCTTACAGATCGTTTGAAGTCTTTGTCCCACGACTTTTTTGGTTGATCAACAGGTCCATCCATATATCAAAGACGTGAATTTTGATAATATTATACCTTAAGATATGAATAATAATTCAATAAATAAATTTGTTAACTCGGCTTTTGTTTTAGTTTAAACCCCTCAACCATGAAAAAAAGATTCATTGATATGAGTCCTTTTTAAAAGGTTTTCTTCTTTCTTCTTTTTATTTTCTTTATAACTTTATAAAAGATCAGTACTCACTTTTATATATTAAAATTTTATTAGTATTCACTTACTACTATAATTATTAAAATCACGAGTCAAAAATACAATTTTATAAGTTTATGATTTTATAATATTTTTATTAATTAAAATGTATGTAAAATCATTTATATAAAAACTTTTAGTAAAATTATGGATTCTTATACACGATTCTACAAGCTTATAATTTTATTGATTTTATATAATTTTATATAATTATACTAATTTTATATATTTAAATAGACAGTAAAATTGCAATTTAATAATTAAGTATCACTAATCTACATAAATAGTATATATTAGTACCTTATTGACCGTTGTCTTATCAATCTTGAAAGGCCATCCATTTCTGGTCGGATGGTAGCTGTCCTGGATCTTTCTAGTTATATATCCTTTATCATAAAATTTTCATTTTTTAAAATTTTTATTTCCATTGTCTTTGAGAAAGCTTTTTCATCTTTTAACTTGTTCTAACGTATCGTACCACATAGTGATAAAAGTTAGAATACTCCACATTGACGCTAAATTGCTTGTTTCATATGATGGGGTTGTGGGGAAAAAAAAGAAAAGAGTAGAATATACATAGCTTATTGAGTTTTATATAAAGAGTCTCGCTAGCAAAGTTAAAAATATATTTATATATAGGACATTTATGTTTTTAAAAGTTAACTACGATATAAAAAAAAAAAAAAAATTCCCCGTTGCAAAATCTTGGTGGGGTATAGGATTTTAATAAGCTCTCATACTAATATTAGATGCTTATGGTTTGGTGGTAAACTTCTAAGAGCATTTTTTACTCCTAAAGAATATATTTAGTATCTCTAAATATTATATTAATATTTCAAATAACTTTTTTCAAGAAATTCACCATTTTATTTCTAGATTCTTTTACGAAAAATTCATTAACCTTTTTTCTTTTTTAACATCCTCATGGGGCCCAATATGCTATTTCGTCCAATCAAAAATTAAAATGAATAAATAAATAAACAAGACAAGGGAAATACCTTCCATGAGAAAGAACGACGTTTAACACAAAAGGAACAGCAGGCGTTCCTTCATCTCTCCTAAGGCATAAGCGATAAAGTCGCTCTATGCTGACAAAAAAATTATGTCTTTCTAATGGTAGTAACCTCGAGAGCAGTGAATATAGTAACTTTAAGTTGTAGCTGTTGGTAAGAAGAGGTGGTGGTGATCAGTAGAATGTGGCACCGATAAAATGGAGTAGAACATATCAGGGGAAAATGAGGACAGTGCTTCCTCTGTTCAAAATATTTTCTACTACTGATTTTCCATCCGCAATTAAACTCCACCACCCACCAACTGTTTGCAATCGTCACCCCTGACCACCCCTAGTTATCACAGAGTTTTTTGATTACCAGAGAGTGTGATGCTAGTAAGAATTTTTTTGGTTAAATTAGTAATAAGATTTAAATTATAGTAAATCTCAGAAAACTTTTGGAAAAGGTTTTCCTCAAAACAGACGCACTATTCGATTCACTCGTCATTTAAAATATTTTAATTGTTCCAGATGCTGAACCCAATATATTTTATATTTCGAAAAGGATGCATGCGATGAGGATGCTGAATTCTTGCAGGCACTAAATTTATATTTGCATGAAGTTAAAAATTGGGGTGTATGACCTCAAAAATCTTGTTTTAATGAATTAATGTGCTGTACTATTAAAAGGTATGCTGTGTAATGATCAAATTACTAAAATGGCACACTGGCTCTCATTTTTTTCCTGTGGTTCAAGTTAGAGGAATTTCCATTTGCTCTTGCCATCCTGAATCAGCGAGCCATTGCCAATTATCCTAGTAGTGTCCATGATAGTGAAGAAGAAGAGACAAACTCTAGCATCCTTTCCCGTCCATCGAAGAAGCTAAAGGAGAAGTCTCTGCAGGCCGTGTTGTTATCAGCATACACCTGGTTTGGCCAAAACAAATGCCTACCACCATCCCCTTCCGAGCCTGATACCACCATTCCACTTCTGGTACGTCATCCGGTGTAACTCTTATGTTGTAGTACTACGGCCAAGTACTACTTTGGGTCAACAGTTATAATGAGCTACTGGGAGAGGTAAAGAACCTTCAATTAGATGTACTTAGAGCACAGGAGAATCATGAGGAGGCAAAGTCCTCTTCTAAGCTAAATTATAAGAAACTTCGCAAAGCTAATCGATGTATTCATTATTATTATGTGCAAAAAGTTACTTTAGAGGCTAAACTATAGGAGGAGAAGTAGAGTCAAAATGAGGAGGTCAAGGTGCTCAAAGCTTAGCTAGAGGAAGAGTAGAAGTCTAAGGTTGAACTCTCTAAGAGGTTGCTAGAGGAGAGAAAGGCTAAGGTGAAGCTCGGCTAGTGCCACTTTGAGCAGAATGCGTCAGTCTCTAAGCTATAGATAGAGCTAACGATGAAGGTAATTGAATATGAATCTGATAAGAATACTTCATTGGAGCTACTCACTTAGAAGGTCGAGCTAGAGTGTAAGATCGAGGAGATTTGGTAAAAAGCTAAGGTAATGAAAGAACTCATCTTAGATCTGAAAAGTGGCAAGGTCCTCAATGTGGCTGCCGAGAAGAAGGTTATGGATAACTTCTTCACTACACGACGATAGGTTAAGGAGTGCGAGGAAATTGCCATTATGTGTAGCCAAGACATTCAACAAGACGTGTTGAAGCATCATCTCAACCTCGACTTTAGCTTTCTAGATTGGTTGGATAGCCTAACACATATGGAGGAAAGGGTGGCAAAAGAAAGAGAAAGGATAGTTGCCCTAGTAGCTGAAGCAGCCCAAGGCATCCCTCTTGCTCTCGAAGGTATGCAAAGTGCTCCTCCATCCACTTTTGCCTTGGTAGCTTAGTAAGGGGTCATCTTTGAATGTACTTTAAGGCCAGTTTAAGGTTAGGGTAACCCTTCTATTGACCAGAACCAATACACTCCAGCTCTTCCTTCTATAGCCTAAGAGCAAGCACCTTGGCACCAAGAAGCTCAAATGGATTAGTCCTTTAAGTAAATAGGCACGTTGGACTTCTTAAAACTATTAGAGCTAGCTGATTCGAAGTGATAAACCCTTATCTTTTTCTTTTCTATTTTTTTCTTCTTTTTATTGTATTTGTGTAAAGGGAACTTTTCTAATAGGTTGATATGCCAGCCCTTTTGCCTTGTAAATTCTTTTGAAGAAATGGAATGAAGTTCTTCCTTTCAACTAATGCTTTCCCTTACTCCCTATACCTTTAGTTTGTTAACACTTTCATTGCTTTACTTGACACTTCATGGTTACTAAAGAGTGTAGCTTGATATACAGTTGCTTATTGTACCCTATACAAGCATTAGAAGCCTTAAGCACCCGTTTGCTATGCCATTCGACTTAATCAAGCTTGGCTTGGAGCTCTCTGTTTTGACTAGCAAACTCTTTAAGCAACTGCTCTAATTAAGCCAAACCTTGCTTCAGCATTTACCCAACTAGAGGTTGATTGTTCACAATTTGGTTGTTATTAGGGTCCATGATATGAGACATGGTGGCCAATGCAACAATAAAAGTAGTGTTTAGGTAAGTGTTTAGTGTGTGTATGTTTAAGCAAGAAATAAGGTCTATTTCCTACAAACGGCACCAAATGTCATCTTTAGGTTCTAGTCGCTAAGAATTGATGATCATATTAAGCTTCATCCCTAATGTGAGCCTATAAGATAGTAAACGGCAAGGGACACTGGGGCATTGTCTAATGTAGTCATTTCAATACTTAAGTCAATATGTGTTTGTGAGGATAATAAGTACGCAAGAATATAATAAGAAAGCTCAATGCATAAAGTATTAAGTGATTTATCATTAGAAGGTGGCTTGATATTTATGGAGTAGTGATGTTGACAATTGGAAGACTGTTAGTAGGTTGAGGACATGTTTATAAGTAGTAGACAGTAGAGTCATGTAGCTTAATGTAATCCTAAATTGTAAAGGGCAGTTGTTGACTCGGTCATCCAGCCTCATCTAATAGTAAGTGCTTATGAATTTGCATATTGAAAAACTTTTCTAAAAGTGTCAATTAGAAAACAAATACACTATATCTCAATATTAAATTTTAGAAATCATTACTTACATAGTCGGCTACAGCCTAGAGCTTTCTATGTTATCGATTCATCCTTAACCTTAACACCCTTATTCAATATTCATCTTTACACATTAGCATTTTCCATATCTTTGTAATAATGTGTAGTGAAATTATCATATGTCAAGAAAGATCATTTCCTTTTAATAGACCAAGATTTCATGTCATCAACGTTGTTGCTATGGAATGATTCACGACGAAAATAAACTACACAACATTCCAATCGTTGAGAAACTTCCCTCTTCTTCGGCCACATTGTTAAACTTTTTCTCGTTTGTTCTTGAGATGTGAGAGAAAGCATAGAGGCACCTGATCCAATTTTTGGTCGTTTGTTCTTGAATCCCGGAGCTCACTACCCAAGAAGGATGATATATATATATATATATATATTCCATTTACCAAAAACGGTACATATCACTATTTGGAAAATGAGTAATTTGAATGTGGTCCCTCACATTATGAGACCAATATTCATGCAATTAGAATTAATACAATGATTGTGCTTTAAGAAGAATGGTTTTGAATAGACTTATTTTCACTATCCTGTATTGCACGGAAAAACACCATAAGGTGAAAAGGGGGAAAACAAGCAAATATATTTGCTGAACAAAATTTCCATCCTTAATTGGTGTTTCTACTCCTGTGGCATCCAATCATATATAGCTATGTGTGATGAAAAATTAACGAGAACACAACTTATTTGTTATTTCCCTAAGCAGTGGATATCATCCCAATAATGACACCTTATCTTTAAGGGGGATAAAAAAGAATAGAAACAGAAATCCTACTTCAAATGAAAATGTCATTATTTGTTATAACACCTATAATGCTCATTCGATTTTGGCTCAATGGAATTAAATTACTTAATCAACCCTAAACTTTAGTCAAATTTTCTCAAAAGAAAACGCTATAAGTTACTATATCATTTTATGAATGTCCATGTATTAGTCATGTTTAATTTTAGAGCTTGCATCCAAAAAAGAAAAAGAAAAAGAAAATGCCCACGTATTAGTCATGGTAAAATGCACTCAATAGCAAAAACCATGTTGTGTGTGCGAGGGAGAGAGAGAGAGAGTACATCAAGAACCAGCAACTCATCAACAATCAAGCATCCAGAGATATTACAAAAGAGCTTCAAACTAAGGGACCATAATTCCAGTCAACATAATATGGCCAGAATTTGTTACGATAAATTTTGTCTGACGAAAACGATCGACCTAAAGAAGAGAAATTCATATTTGAGCTTTTGCAATTGTTGATCAGATTCCTCCCTAAACTTCTTCTTCTCTGCACAATGGTTTATCAGGTCATCCGAAATTTCATTGACCATAAGCAATGATCCTACAACCGATGAATCAAGGAAAGAATAGGGGCCGATGATTTTTTCGATGTGCAAATGAAAGCATGGAGGCACAGGTTCCAATACTAGCTCGTCGTTGTCTGACTCTTCAAGCAATTCAAGATCCCGATAAGAACGATTCAAGATAGAGTTAGTCTACCTGTTTATCTCAGCAATAACTGAAAAGTGTCAAAAGAAATACACATGAAACATTTTAAAGAATTACATTTACAAGTCCCAGAACTGTAAGAAGAGGAAACTTTGGGAGCACAACCAAAAGTGCTCCACTGTCGAGATATGTATACACTGTAACCAACTTTAATTTGGTAAGATTATCAAACACAGGAAGGTCATAAACAGGTCTCTTTCCAGTTCATCCAGCAGCCTAAAACAAAGCAGGACATAGTATGAATAAGGGGAACAACTAAATAAACCGTGGTAAGAAATTAAACATCTTCTAGAGACGGAATTGTACCTGTAGGAAATAACCCAACAAAGAGAGGTCTTTTACACCTGCTAATCCATTTAAGATCTTAATTATATGCTCACAAAGAGAATGATCAACAATCGGATCAGGGAAGTGAATTTCAGCCTTTTCTAGCGACCATAAGCAATGAAGGCAAAACCAAGCCGTTTGCAGTCCACCCTCAAAGTAAAAAGACTCGAGACAAGTACAAAAGATGTTTATGTGTATGAGTGAGTTGGATAATCTAAATTGATCATTGTAAGTGAACTCAACAATTGACAACCGTTGCAGTTTGGGAATGTGGATGGTAATTGAGCCAATAGGCCAGATACATTTAAATAGAGACAACTTCTCGAGTGGAGGGCTGGATAATAACCGTTTGGTTCTGTAAGCATTGGCGAATGTAACATGCCTAAGACTTGAGAAAGGGGAAGTGATAGACAAAGGAAGGTCAAGGATACATGGCATATCCAAACGAAATGTTGTTAAGTGAATAAGAACGGAATAGGCAATGGGGCAACCCATACGGTGACTCTAAACGCTGAATGGACAAAGAGAGCAGCTCAAAATTGGCTTTTATTATAGCAAAAATCCGGACATTGACTTGAAATGCATTCGACAACACATCACACGATAAATGAAACGCATTTATGAAAGATCGAGCCCGAGTGAAAAGTGCTCTATCAACAAAGTTGAGGAAGAGTGGCCTTTTCTTAAATTGATATTGACTGATCTTGAGAACGTCAATAGATGCCCATAATTCCTCGAACTTTTTCGATAATATGCTCAGTTTTGCTGCCTCTTTTGTTTGAAGCTTTTCTAGGATGTAATGAAGGACATTATCAGGTCAATCAGACAAGCCTTTGCCGCTGGTAGTATCTTCATTCCCATTCGTCTTTGAAACATCATCAGGTAAATCAGATAAGCTTTTGCGGCTAGTAGTATCTCCAATCCTATCCGTATGTAAATCAGACATGCTTTTTTCACTAGGAGTATCTCCATTCCCATACGTCTTCAGAACATCATCAGGAAAATCAGATAAGCTTTTGCCGCTAGTAGCATCTCGGTTCCCATTCGACTTCCTAGACTTTCTCTTAACAGTAAATAAATTGTTGGAATGGAAAAAACACTAAAACATTTTGCACTGAAAAAAAAAAAAAAACTAAAAACCTTAACGTTCACGCAGATTCTGTTTAAACAAAAAGAAAAGGGAAGGATTTTCATCCTTTTTCTTATAAGGTAAATTCTTCTCAATTCAAATCTTTCTCTTTGTATCTATATGAACAATGTCGGAATCTGCATTATGAGCATTGCGAAACAGATAAACAAAACAGAGCGACAGGAAAAGGCGTGTAGAGGAAGTTCCTTAGATTGTTGTATTCAGATAATTTAAGATCAACCGAGCCGAAAAGGTTTTATTACTATTATTATGATGGGATTTGGAGGTTAAATGAGACTGTTCTAGTGAACTTTTTTGATTGAAATAGGAGGATTTCTTCTTTTCTCTTTATTTCTTTTTTTTTTTTGTTTAAAAAAAAAAACTTTTTCCACTTTTACTTGCCTATTTTTTGAATGAGTAAAAAGTAAATGGGAAACAATTAATACGTGTACTAGCAGATATGTACTAATGATACATGTACTAAAATCTAAATGTTGCATAAATTCTTGTTATTTTCTTGTAATAACCAATATCATAACACAAATAATAAATTTTTTATATATCTATTAAGTTAAAAGACCTTAATCAATTGAAGTTGCTCGCTTAAACAGATATTATTTATTCAAAAAGTTATAAGCTCCTGATCATTAATTTACAGATTAATCCTGAATCTTAAATAGTCATAGAAAGGAAAAAAAAAAAAAAACATAAAGATGCTACTAAAATTATAATAAGTACCTAGAAAGCAATTCATAAGAACATATAATCTACATAATCTTTATAAGGTAAGTTTCATGGATCAATAAATTATTACTGTGTAAAATATAAAACAAATAACTTCTATAAAAATTTTTCTAAGTGTGGAAGAAGGTTAGGGAATGGGGAAAAAAAAAAAAAGTGGAAGAGAGAGAGTGGGAAAAGGTTATTAATTTAAGGGAAGTTTTAAAGATATGAAGTTTTTTACTTTATTAGAAGTTGAGGTTTTATACACAATAAGCTAAATATAGGGGTTCAATTTTATAAAAATAAAAAAAAAAATCTATTTATTTATTTTTCTAAAGCTGAGTAAAGGTAAGGTGATTAAATATTTATTGCTTAAGTTAGCAATGTCCCTCTTGAGCCTGCCACCATGTTTTTTGAACCCTAATGGCAATTCATCGAAAGATGAAGCAAGCGATTTTCTACATTGGAGAAATAAAATAATAGTAACCACAAATGATGAGGATTCCTATTTGATTGAGATAAGTCCGAATGGAAATAATGGTAATGAATGGATGAACCCTAATTTGAAAAAGCTATCCTTTTGAGATACATGATTATGAATATCCCAAGCGCATATGAAAGATTCTATTTTGATGATAAAAGTGAGAAGGAATCTATTGATCATGATATTGAACAATCAAAGGAAGAGGAAGATTTCTTATATGGAAATGTTGATAAAGGAATTTGTTATATCAATTTTTCACATACTAAGATTGACATGCTAGGAGCACTATGGAAAAATACATTCATAACCAAGGATATAAGATTCTATGAGATAGGCTAATGAAATTATGGAGAAAGGTAAGAACTTTTAGGTTTGTGCATGTAGGAGCAAGGTACAATAACCTAGGGTTTCAAGCCTTCAAATTTAGGACATTGGATAATATTATCAGTTTTAGTTCAAACTTCATGATAAGGTTATAGAAGTTAAAAAGAGTAACTTGATAAAATCAATTCCTCAAAATAAAATATATATATAAGGTTAATTTGATAAAAACATAAGTTTATCTATAAAGCCAATATTTATGGAAAACTTGAAATTCAAGTTTCAAGATATAACGAGATTTTATAGATAAGTTATTTAACTTATAAAAATAATAAATGGAGTGACATTGCATATAATATTGATGTATTTATATAGAATATACATCATATGTATTAAATATGTAATATATTAATATCAATACATAAAATATAGGTAAAGTAATACAAAAATGATTGAAATTATCCAAAAATAACTTGACGAGTCATTAAACTTATCAAAACATGATGTGGCAGCTTGGGATAAGTTTGGAATAGTGAGTCATCAACCAAATTACATGAAATTGCTACTTGGCAAAGTTGGACAACAAAGATTAGTAGCCATTTGACACAAGTTACTAACTTTTTCCCATGTAATCAACTTTAGTTCTATAAATACGTTACTTGCACTTCATTTATGATATTTTGGAAGTTTGGAAAAACAAGAAAATAACTTCGGAAAAATTAGAAAAAAATTTGAAAAACAAAACAAAAATAAAGCGCAATTTCATTGGGTTTGATTCAGTGAGTTATGGTTGATCTATTGTGGTAGGTGTTTAGGGTCTGAAGGGTGGTGGTCGGATTAGTCTTTCCAACAAGGTGTCATCAACATAAGTTAGTTTGAGGTTTACGGTTCACATTCCCCTATTTTCTATCGTAAGCTTCTTTAATTTTTTTAAAATGTCAAATCATAATAATCAAGTATGAATTTTTTTTATTTTGGATTATTTTAGGTATAAATTAATGTAGTACTTTTATTTCAATTAAATCTTGAGTGAAAATATATATGGTCCTTTTGATGTAACTTTTAAATATATTAGATGTTGTTTCAAGCTAAATTTTTGTCTATAAGATAATCAATATATGTATTTAATTATGGTTACAAGAATTTTTGAAAATCTACATGAGTGTTATTTATTAAATGTATTTTGAATAAAATTGGTAGTTTTACCAATTCGTTGAAATAGTTAGTTTTTGAGTAAATTAACCATTGAGCCCAATATATTTTGGTTTCTTGAAGTTTATAATAATATTTGGAGCACTTGGTTTTATCTTATGCATGAATTTGCTTATTTTCCCAATTTTCTATAATTTTGAGTTAAGAACATTATTTGTACAAATATAGGTGATAAGTTAATTTAGTACAATCGATGGTCAGTATTAAACTATATATTCTTGTGAGTTTATGATATTTTTTTCTGAATTAATTTGGCTCATATACTATTCATTACGTATTTTCCTAGTATAAACCTATAATTAGACCAATTTGTGGAATAGTAATTAGCATTAATAAGATATTTGTTAAATTGATGTAGAATTAGCATTTTTAGGTACATAATAGATATTAATCAAGTTTGGGAAATGTAATTTTTTGGGTTTTTAATTTAAAATTAAAGCTTACTCGATCAATTACATAGTTATAATAACATATAATCTAGTCGGTAGCAAAAAAAGGGCATTTTCGACCTTATAATCATGTTGATCAATTTTACTCCTTAAGATATTTCAATAGTAATCGAAATAACGATCATGAAGGTATAAAGTTTACTAAAACTAGATAAGAAACGAAGAAGATAAGGTCAATTGAAGTTCAGATTGTAACATTTTATGGATAAACAAATGCAAGTTTGTAGGAGTTTGCTTTCAACTTACAATTAACTTGGGGATTGTGTATATTTTCCTAAGTGTGATATGTGAGTAAGGGCCACATCGTGAAGCATAAGATTTGCACTACTACTAAGCCCTAGTAAGTGAATATTTTTATTTTTATTTTTATTTTTTAGTGAGTAGACTTATGTCTACTTAATTTGGAGTCAACTGTGTTATAAACTATGACTGTATGATTGATTGATTGATTGATTGTATATGTGATTTTGTTGAATGTGTATTAATTGAGTGAAATGTTTCTTCGTGTTTGAATGATCTGCTAAGGCATCTTATTGCTTGTAAAACTTAAGAAATGAATTATCCTTCTCAGTGTACACTAAAGTGAACCTTATATGAAAGGTTGAACTATAAAGCTTGATATAAAGTTAGAACTAGGCTAATTAGGTTGTTCTTGGTATGGAACTTGAGATTTGTGCTTGATACGGGGTTGTTATATTGCTTGTTGCATTCATGGCAAGACACGAGAGGACCTATGGGTCATGTTCTCTAAAAATTGGAATATAGCTAGGCTGGGTTTTAAGCACATAGATTTTACATTTATCAATCAATTCTAGCCACTTAATGTGATTTCAACAAAGTTGAGTGTGGTAACTCCTTATTGCCTTAGGTTCTTGGACTTTGTATCTAGATGCTCGAGAGTGCTGACTAACCAAATGAGATTTAGGTTGGGCTAAGATATTAGTATTGATGCATGTCATGTGCATAAGCATAGTATATATTCCTTGCATAGGCCTTTTGTATTAGTAATTCTTAATATGAAATTAAATGCCTCATGATAGTGATGTTTGCAAATGTATGTTATGCATTTGCTATGTTTTGTTTTAGCTACTCTCACTTAGCTCATAATGAACTGAGAAGATAGTTGTGTAACCTTAGGTCAAGAAGAAATGTAAGTGGGCACCACCATCAGTTGGGGAAAGACTTTTGAGAGTGCATGGGATAAAGTCAACTACTTTTGAACAGAAGCTTTGTTGAATTTTGATCATAGTCCCAAGAACGATCTGTACATATGTAATGGAAGGGAAAAAAAAAACTACTATCTTTTAAGTTTAGTTATGTTGAGGTTGTATACTTTTTATGTAATTAGGTATAAAGCTAAACTTTATTGTATTACCCTTTTGTTATAAATAACACTTTTATTGAATATAAATCGGTATTCATGTGTGTTGGTATTTCTTGTGCTATGCTAGAATGTGATGTCCTTTAGGTGACAATAGAGTATAAGTTAGGAACCCTAGTACTAGGCACGTATAGGGTGTATGGGGTAGGTAAGTAGTATATAAATTTAGCCTTATTAGTAGCAATTATTATAAGGAAACTGGCCATGTCTATTGCATTTGCTACTATCGAGAAAATGATGCAAACATGTATGAGTAGGGATCTTGATTCATCATCTACTCCTAGAAGGCAGATGAAGGAGGAACAACAACCTTAACTAAATCAAGTTCTACCTTTATAGGTAACGGATGTGGTATAACAAAGTGCAACGACCTTAGTAGGGGTTAATGGAGCGAATGGGGATAAGCTAAATCAAGTGCAATGTATTGTGTAACCATTTGACCTGATGAAAATTGATACTTTAATTATGGAAGAGTATATCGATTCGTTAGAAAAAGCTTTAAAGTGCAAGAGGTGGTAGAGAATAAGAAAGTAGGGATTGCTGCTTTTTTATTAGATGGGCGTATGAGTAATTGGTGGAAGAGTAAGAAACAGTCAATGGCAAAACCCATAGGTTGGAACGCCTTTAAGGATGCATTTCTTATAAAATTAAAGAGGGGTTCCTTTACAAGAATATGTATTCAGTTGAATATTGATATTCCTTTGAAACATATAGTTATCATTAATGGAGTACCTTAATAAATTATATATGAGGGACTTCCAAGAGTTTGTGATGCAAGTGGTAGAATTAACTATATGAAGTTTAATTGTGAATATTGAAAGATACAAAAGGATGGTGGTGAAATTGAAGGGGATCATGAGAATCCAATTGAATTTTTGGCTTAAGAAGGTAAAGAAAGTAATCTATGTAATAATGATAGGAACAACGAGACTAAAGACCAACTAGGTGAAATAAATGTCATTGAGGATGAAATGACAAGGGATGTTAGTGAGAACAAAGGGGCTACTAAGATAGGAGTAGGACTTGGTAATAAGGAAAGTAATGGGAATTAGATTGAAGTGATTACAAAAAGAAGAGCTAACTAAAAGGAAAAGCATAAATTGAATGAAGGAGAGAAATTAATTCTAGTAGAATTATAACCCTCTCATTTAAAGGGAGAGAGGAAGACATCGTTACCTAAAGGGTACCATTGAGGAGATTACATGAAGAAAATAGGGGCACAACATTTTATAATGATAAAAACATTAAAACTCCCTATGAATCAACATGCAATATTGAAAGCCATCAAAGTAGTGCAAGTCCATCAAAAGAGAAGGTGAACACCCCTCACTTCGACTAAACACAATAGAAAAGAACAATCAACTTTCATTGAAGAAACTTGCTCGAAACTACGGTGAATATGCTAGAAATAGATAAGGATTAATCCTAGCAAAGGAACATCAAAACTAGAGGGTTTAAGAGGTTCAAATGGATTGGAAGTCTACGATTATAAGAGCAAAAGTGGAAGGTATTCTAAACTCGGATACCCAATGGAAGAAGCATCAGGTGTTGAAGATCCCATTTAGACCTACTTGCTTAAGAAGAAGAGAGTTTCATTATGGAGAGAATCTAATAAGATTAGCAGTGGAGGGTACTATAGTAACAAAATGACAATGTTGAAAAATGACATGATGGGGAGAGATGTGTTGAAAGTGATGGAGTAGACTTATAGGACAATTACGGAGTTCATTTTGATGGGTTCGGTGAATTTGATGGATCCCTAGAGAATTCCATTTACCGAATACTTTCTAAAAGACCAAAGGAAATAATTCCTTTAGTATTTATAGGAAACATAGATGTGCATTATGAGAACTACCTTCTAACCAGGTCGATGGAGGGTAGTGATCAAGAACTATGAATAAGGTTTCACCTACAGAAGGTGCTTTAGGTTCTTCAAAAGTCTTCTTCATCTAGAGCTTATAGACACCTTGTAGTGTAACATGAGACCTAGACAATTTAAGATTTTGATCTATAGATTTAAGACTTGAGAAAGGATAGTACGGGAGGTTGAAAGGTTGTATGAATGTGTAGGCATTAGCAACATGTAATGCATGGATGTAGAGGGGCTCAAGGGAGGCATCATTGTCCTTTGGAATGACAATGAAGTGCGGGTACTAAAGAGAACCTTGGCACATCAGCATATGACCTTAGAAATACAGGTATGAAATTCTTACACACTTTAGTTTTTTTACTATAGTATATGCTTCTCCACACTGTGAGGAAAGATGCCAATTATGGAATGAACTAAAAAATTAGGATTCTAGAATTTCAGGACCTTAGGTCCTTACTTGAGAATTTAATGAAGTACCATGTAAAGAAGAGAAGTAGGGAGGTAAGAACATTTGTTAAGCTGGAGCTAACAAATATTAAAATTGTATGGATAGTTATGGCATGTTGGACTTATGCTTTATTGGGTGCAAGTTTATCTGGTCAAGGAGATTTAGAAATTTGAGTGATATTTTCTAGACGGGGCTAGATAAGGCATTAGCCAAAGAAAGTTGAAGTGCATTACAAAGAGAAGAACCAACAAAAAGGCAAAAGAAAAATTGAAGGGGTGAGAGCAATTAATTTTGATAGAGTTGTAGCCTCCTCATTTGTGGAGAGAGAAAGACACCATTACCACGAGGTTACCAATAAGGAGATTAAATTAAGAAAATAGTGGCACAACGTTTTATGATGATAACAACATTAACACATTTCGTGAATCAAAGGAAATAATAAGAGCCATCAAGGTAGCAAGTCTTTTAAAAAAGAAGGGGAACACCCCTTGTAAACACACTAGAAAAAGAAAAGTTACTTTTAACTTAAGAAACTAATTCGAAACCATGGTGAATGTCTTAGAAATAGATATGGCTCTCTTAATACTATGAAATGAATCAATCCTACCAAAGGAACATCAAGACTCAAGGGCTTGGGAGGTTCAAACAAATTAGGCATTCACAATTCTAAGAGATGAAGTGGAAGGAATTCTAATATTAGATTCCCAATGGAAGAAGCATCAGGTACTAAAGATCCTTTTAAAACCTACTTACTCGAGAGGGAGGGATTTTCAGTATGGAGAGAATCTAATAAGATTAGTTGTAGAGGGAACTATAGTGATAAAAATGCCATTGTTGAAAAAAGATAGATGTGTTGAACGTAATGAGTAGACTTGTTGGATGATTGTGGAGTTCATTATGATGTGTCTAATAAATTTGATGGATGTCTTGAGAAATTCATTTATTGAACACTTTTTAAAAGAATAGAAGAACCAATTCCTTTTATCTTTGTTGAGCTTGGTTTTTCACCTCTCGGTTCTTTTTAAATTAAGTTTTTCTAAATTAACCAATATTAAACCCTTACTTGTTTAATACTAATCCTTAACTAGGGTTTAAAGAAAACCAGTTTTTAATAAGAAAACGTATTGGAGTCACTACTTAACCAAAGCTAAGAAAAACAATTAAGCTATAACCAATTAGGTAGATTGGTTATAACTTAGCCATTAGTTTAAGATAAAATGGATTTTTGAAGCAGCTTTTGAAAATCGGAGATTTGGATTCAGGGGTTAGAAATTTTAAACCCTTATGGATACTACTAACTTTCTAAGTTTAACCTTAATGTTAAAGAATACCTTTTTTAATTTCATAAAACTCAATTGTTAACTACTCTAATTAGATAACTTAAATAATCTAGAAAAAAGGAAAATTATATATTTTTTATTTTTTTGTCGCCTTATAGGTGCCTATGTACCAACTATTCAGAATTAAACGTACATAATTCTTTTTTTATAAAACTTTAGTGAGTTAAGTTGATTTTAATTTTGAAAACATGTTGGAGTTATGTTTTTGGTTCAATTTGGTTTATTTAAGAAAATCTCTAAAAAATGTCATAAATAGGAAATTTTATTTTTTTGGAAAATTCTTAATAAGCTCTAATTTGGTAAAGGTTAATTTATTTTTGTTTTATTCAAAAAGACACTTTTCTAAGTGATAAACAAAATTTATTCACTAGCTTAATTTATTATTTATTATTGTTATTTTTATTATCTTATTTATTTATTTATTTTTATTTCATTTATTTCTATTATGCTAAAATAAATAAACTATTCTTTTTATTTTTATTTTTTTATATTACAATTTACATGAAATAAATAAATAAAAGAAAAAAAAAGCAAAACTAAACAAATAAAATAAAAGGAAATAAATCAAATAGAAAATAGGGTTAGGCCATATGCTGGATTAGGACACGGTTTGAGTCAGATCTTGGGTCGTGGGTTGAAGATTGGATCTAGGATGGGTCATCTCCAACTCTACTTCAACAATAATAACTAGGCATAGTTTAAGGTGATTCAAATCGAATTTCTCATGGGTAAGAACGGATTTATGTGTTTTGGATTGGGAATAGGGGGAAGGGGGGGTAAGCTTAATGTCATAGCTTATGGAGGTGGTTTGGGTGGTGGTGTGAAGTAGTTGTCGACGGTAGTCTTGGGGTCTCTAGCATGGTGGTTGCTGGAGCTCAATTAGTGGTCGGGTTTTGGGTTTAGGGATACAATGAGGCTTAGGGTAATGTTAGTTTCACCTAATAGTCGCTAATCGTGGTGGTTGCAAGTGGGACATGGTGGTGGCAAGGGTTTGGCTATGGCAGCTATGGTTAGGGGCTCCAGTGATGTTCGAGATGAGCTAGGTTGAGGAGTTCGCGTCACGAAGGAACCGTGACGATGGTTAGCTTTGCTTGATTTCCTTGGAGTATGGCTATAGGTTAGAGAAAGAGAGCACGATCATGGGTAGAGAGAGAAAGAGTGGTGAGGGAGTGATTATGAGTAGATTTTACAACTCTTCTATGTTCGTATGTTGTTGTTTGTGCTTAGGACTCCTATTTATACATCAATTCAACTCAGAAATTAAGGAAAGCCAAGATTCAGATTTTCTAGATTTTCAATTTTTTTCAACTTTTTGGAGCTTGATTTGAATGCTCATTTGACTGAATTCGAATGTGTTCTAGCTACCAATTCAGAGTAGGCTATATGGTAAACAAAATTAGGGCAAGGAATTGTACGTGTATATGTGAAATCTATGCAAAAATTGGCTCTAAAGTGAATTGGGTAAGCTATTTTTCAACCAAGAAAAAGGGGGGAAATCATGAGAAAGAGAGGGGAAATGTTGATGTGGTGTCACGTTAGCCAACCCAATCATTTCCAACTTGCTACATGTCATCACTTGACATGTGGCAGCTAACATAGATTAGGTTAGCTTGGGTTGGATTCAAATCTAAGCCTAAGCCCAATAGTCCGATATCTAAACTTATTTTAAAATTAAAAATCTACCCTATTAAATTGTTATTTTCTAAATTCCTTAAATTTTTCTTTTCAATTTTTCATTATTTTATAATTTTTTCAAGTTTCTAAAATTTTTCAATTTTTATTTTCTAAATTTCTTATTTTTTTTGTGTTTCTTTCTAGATTTCCTATTTTTGATATTTTTCCAAATTTCTTTTTTTTTGTTATGTTTTTTCTTATTTTTCTATTTTTTTATTTTTCTAAAATTCTAATTTTTTTTTCTAAATTTCTTTATTTTTTTGCGGTTTTTTTTTAATTTTCTATATATTTTTTTGTGTTTTTCCTAACTTAGGACCTATTTAGGAAAAAATAAATAAGTAAATAAAATAATAAAATGAGGTAAAAATTGGGTGTTTACAGTCTTCATTGGAAATACAAATATGCATGGTGAGAACTGCCTTCCAATCATGCTAATAGAGGGCAGAGAGTGAGAACTTGAACAAGATTTCACATAAAGAGGGTGGTTTAGGTTCTTCACAAGTCTTCTTAATCCCAATCCAATGGATATCTTATCATCCAAAATGAGATCTAAACCATTTATGATTTTGGCTTGGAACATAAGGAGAGCCAATTTTAAGACCTAGTGAAGTGTAGTCTAAGACTTATGGATGCAATATGATCATAAGGTTTTAATTGTAACCGAAACTTGCAATGGAAGGATGGGGGCGAAAAGGATGGAAGAATATATAGGCATTACCAATACATCATGTATGGATGCAAAGGGGTTCAACGGAGGCATCATTGTCCTTTGGAATGAAAATGAAGTAAGGGTATTAGAGAGAACCTAGGTGCATCAATATATGACCTTAGAAATATAGATATGAAATTCTAACATAGTTTGGTTTTTTACTGTTGTATATGCTTCTTTTCACTTTGAGAAGATATTTAGGACCTTAGGTCCTTAATGTAGATTTTTATGAAGTACTATGTAAGGAAGATAAATGGGGAGGTAAGGACATTTGTCAGGCTAAAGTTGACCAATATCAAAATTATATGGATAGTTGTAGCATGCTGGACTTGAGCTTTAGTGGGCCTAAGTTTACTTGGTTGAAGAGAACTAGAAATTTGAGTGACCTTATCTACATGGGGTTAGATAGGGTGTTGGTTAATGATAGTTGAAGTTCATTACAAAAATAAGAGCCAATGAAAAGGCAAAATAAAAATTGAAGTAGGGCAAGAAATTAATTTTTGTAGAATTGTAACCTCCTCATTTGAAGGGAGAGAAAAAGACACCATTATTGAGTGGGCCAACATTGAGGAGCTTAAATGAAGAAAATAGGGTACGACGTTTCATAATGATAATAGTATTAACACTCTTCACTAATCAATAGGAAATAATAAATATCATCAAGATAACAAGTTTCTCAAAAGAGAAAGAGCACACACTTTGCTATAACTAAACCCACTAGAAAAAGCAAAGTTACTTTTCATTGAAGAAACTTGCTTAAAACCATGGTGAATATGTTAGAAATAGATATGGCCTTCATGATGCGATGAAATGGATCAATCCTACTAAAGGAATATCAAGACTCAAGGGTTTAAGAGGTTTAAATAGATCAGGCATCCACAATTCTAAGAGCATAAGTGGAAGGGATTTTAATCTTGGATACCTAATGGGAGAAGAATCGGGTGCTGGAGATCCTATTTGGACCTACTAACCCAAGAGGAAAGGAGTTTTAGTATGGTGAGAATCTAATATGCTCAATTGAAATATGATATGATGGGGGAGAGATATGTTAAACGTGAAGGAGAGGAGTTAGAGGACAACTACGGAGTTTAATATGATGGGTCCAATGAATTTGATGGATGCATAAAGAATTTGATTTACTAAACACTTTTTAGGGCACCAGAGGAAATAATTCCTTTTGTCTTCATAGGAAACATAAATGTACAAGATGAGAACTACATTCTGACCATACCAATGGAGGGTAGAGACTGGGAATTATGAACAAGATTTCACATAGATTAAGTGGTTTAGGTTCTTCACAAGTCTTCTTAATCTAAAACTTATGGATTTCTTCTTATCCAAAACGAGACCTAAACCATTTAAGATTTTGGCTTTGAATGTAAGAGGTGCCAACTCTAAACTCAATCAAGGCTAGTACAGGACTTATGGATGCAATATAATCCAAAGATTTTGATTGTGATTAAGACTCACAAAGGAAGGATGGGAATTGAAAGGATGTAGGAACATGTAGGCATTAGCAACACGTTATGTACGATGGCTAAAGGTTTTCAAGGGAGGCATTGTTGTCCCTTAGAATGAAAATGAAGTAAGGGTACTAAAGAGAACCCGGGTGCATTGATATATCATCTCAGAAATAGACATATGAAATTCTAACTTACTTTGGTTTTTTTATTGTAATATATGCTTCCCTGCACTTTGAAGAGACATGCCATTTATGGAATGAGCTAAAAAACTATACTTCTATAATTTTGGGACCTTAGGTCCATATTGTCGATTTTAATAAAGTACTATGTAAGAAAGAGAAATGGGGAGTTAGGATCATTTGTTAAGCTAAAGCTAACTAATATTAGAATTGTATGGATAGTTATGGCATGTTGGACTTACGCTTTGTTGGGCCAAAGTTTAATTGGTTAAAGAGATCTAGAAATCTGAGTGACCTTATCTATATGGGGTTAGATAGGGCATAGGCTAATGATAGTTAAAGTGCATTGCAAAAATAAGAGCCAACGAAAAGGCAAAACAAAAATTTAGGGTAGGGGGGGGGGGGGGGTGGTGGTGGTGTGGGGGTGGGGTGAGAAATTAATTTTGGTAGAATTGTACCCTGCTCATTAAAGGGAGAGAAAAAGACACCATTATTGAAGGGGTATCATTGAGGAGATTAAATAAAGAAAATAAGGGCACAATGTTTCATAAACGATAACAGTAATAACACTCTTCGCAAATCAAAGGGAAATAATAAGTGTCATCAAGATAGCAAGTTTATCAAAAGGGAAGGAGTGTACACTTTGCTGTGACTAAACCTACCAGAATTAAGAAAAGTCACTTTTCATTGAAGAAACTTACTTAAAACCATGGTAAATGTATTAGAAGTAGATATGGCTCTCTTGAGATAGTGAAATACGTCAATCCTACTAAAGGAACATCAAGATTTGATTGTTTGAGAGGTTCAACTAGATTGGGCATTCAAAATTCTAACAAAAGAAGTGGGAGGGATTCTAATCATGGACATCCAATAGAAGAAGCATAAGGTACTGAAGATCCTATTTAGACCCACTTACCCTATAGGGAGGGAGTTTTAGTATGGAGAGAATCTAATATGATCAATAGTGGAAGGAATTGCAGTTATAAACATGCCAATATTGAAAAATGACATAATGGAGAGAGATGTATTAAATGTGATGGAGTGGACTTAAAGGACAATTGCAGGATTCATTATGATGGGTTTGATGAATTTGATAGATGGTTAAAGAATTCCATTTACCGAACCATTTCTGGAAGATCAAAGGAAGCAATTCCTTTTGTTGTTACGGGAAACACAAATGTTCATGATGAGAACCATCTTCTAATTATGTTGATGGAGGGTGGAGATTGAGAATTATGAACAAGATTTCACATAGAGTAAGTGGTTTAGGTTCTTCACAAGTTTTCTTAATCTTAAACTTATGGATACCTTATAATAAAAAATGAGACCTAAACCATTTAAGATTTTGGCTAAGAGCACAAGGGAAGCCAATTCTAAGAATTGATAAAGGGTAGTATGGGACTTGTTGATGTAGTGTGATCTAAGGATTTTGATTATGATTGAGACTTGTAAGGGTAGGATGGGCATTGAAAGGATGGAGGAACATATGGGCCCTAGCAACATATTATGTACAGTAGCTAAGGGTTTTAAGGGAGGCATTGTTATCCTTTGGAATGAAAATGAATTAAGGGTATTAGAGAGAACCTAAGAACTTCAGTATATGATCTCAAAAATACATGTATGAAATTCTATCATACTTTGGTTTTTTACTGCAATGTATACTTCTCATTACTTTGATGAGATATGCTAATTATGGAATGAACTAAAAATCTATGCTTCTAGAAGTTTAGGACCTAAGGTCCTTATTATAGAATTTAATGAAGTACTATATAAGGAAGAGAAATGGTGAGTTAGGGACATCTGTCAAGCTAAAGTTGACCAATACTGAAATTGTATGGATAGTTGTGGCATGTTAAACTTAGGCTTTGCTAGGCCCGAGTTTACTTAGTTGAAGATATTAAGGAATTTGAATGACCTTATCCATACAGGGCTAGTTAGGGCTAGGTTAATGATATTTAAAGAGTATTACAAAAATAAGAGCCAATGAAAAGGTAAAACAAAAATTGAACAGGGGCGAGAAATTAATACTAGTCGAATTTACTAAGGGGTACCATTAAGGAGATTAAATGAAGAAGCTAGGAGCTCAATGTTTTATGATGATAACAGTATTGACAATCCTAATGAATAAACTAAAAATAATAAATGTCATCAAGATAGTAAGTTTATTAAGAGAAGGACCATACCCTTTACTACGACTAAATACATTAGAAAAAGAAATGTCCCTTTTCATAGAAGAAACTTGCTCAAAACCATGGTAAATGTGTTAGAAATAGATATGACTTTCTTAATACTGCAAGATGGATTAATCTTACTAGAGGAACACTAAGACTTGAGGGTTTAGGAGGTTAAATCGAATTGGGCGGCCACAATTCTAGGAGCATAAGTAGAAGGGATTCTAATCTCGAGTACCTTATGAAAGAAGCACTGGGTGTTGGAGATCCTATCTAGACCTACTAACTTGAGAGAGAGGGAGTTTCAATATTGAGAGAATTGAATAAGATCAATAGTGGAGGGAACTGTAGTGATAAAAATGCTAATGTTGAAAAATGACATGATGGTGAGAGAAATGTTGAACGTGAAGAAGTAGACTTATAGGACCATTATAGAGTTCATTGTGATGGGTCCAATTAATTTGACAGATGACTAGAGAATTCCATTTACTAAATACCTTTTAGAAAACTAGAGTAAATAATATCTTTTGTCTTCACAGGCAACACAAATGAGCAAAATGAGAACCACATTTCAACCATGTTGTTAAAGGGAAGAGATCGAGAACTATGAATAAGATTTCACATAGAGAAGGTGGTTTAGGATCCTTGCAAGTCTTCTTAATCTAGAACTTGTAAATAGCTTGTTATCTAAAATGAGACCTAAACTGTTTAAGATTTTAGCCTGGAACGCAAAGGGAAGCCAATTCTAAAACTCGATGAAAGGTAGTACGGGACTTATGGATACAACATAATCTAAACATTTTGATTGTAATTGAGACTCATGAGGGAAGTATGGGGGCCAAAAGGATGTAGGAACATATGGGTAATAGCTAATGGCAACATGTTATGTACGGTGGTAGAGGAGTTTAAGGGAGACATTGTTTTCCTCAAAATGAGAATGAAATGGAGTATTAGATTTAACCCAAGTACATTAGTACATGATCTTAGAAATATATGCATGAAATTTTAACTTTGGTTTTCAACTGCGATATATGCTACTCCTCCTTTGATAGATATCCAAATTATGCAATGAATTAAAAAACTGTACTTTTAGATTTTGGGACTGTAGGTCGTTATTTTAGATTTTAATGAAGTACTATGTAAAGAACGGAGATCGATAGTTAAGGACATGTATCAGGCTAAAGCTATCCAATATCGAAATTGTATTGATAGTTGTAACATGCTAGGCTTAGGCTTTAATGAGCCTAAGTTTACTTGGTGAAAGAGATCTAGAAATTTGAGTGACCTTATCAACACGAGGCTAGATAGGCCAATGATAGTTGAAGTTCATTACTAAAATAAGAGCCAATGAAAACATGAAACTAATATTAAAGGTGGGAGAGAAATTAATTCTGGTAGAATTATAACCTCTTTATTTGAAGGAAGGGAAAAAGAGACCATTACCAAGATGGTACCATTGAAGGGATTAAATGATGAAAATAGGGTTAGATGTTTTATAATGATAACAACTATAACACTCCCTGCATATCAATAAGATGTAATAAGAGCCCTTAAGATGGAAAGTCTACCAAAAGAGAATAACTATACCCCTTTCTATGACCAAATATATTAGAAAAAGTAAAGTCACTTTTCATTGAGGAAACTTGCTCGAAACCATGGTAAATGTGTTAGAAATAGATATGGCACTCTTAATATTGCGAAATGGATCAATCTTATATAAGGAGCATCCAGACTTGAGGGTTTGGGATGTTCAAACGGATTAGGCATTCACAATTCTACGAGAAGAAGTAAGAGAGAATGTAATCTCGGATAACCAATGGAAGAAGCAACAGGTGTCGGAGATCTTATTTAGACTTACATACTCAAGAGGAAGGGAGTTTTAATATGGAGAGAATTTAATAAAATTAGTAGAGGATGGAATTGTAGTTTTAAAAATACTAATCTTGAGGAACGACAATATAGAGATAAATGATTCATTTTGTCTTCATAGGAAACATAAATGTCCCTAATGAGAATTGCCTTTTGACCATGCAAATAGAGGGTTGAGAACAAGAACTATGAAAAGGATTTCACATAGAAAAGGTGGTTTAGGTTCTTCATAAGTCTTCTTAATTTAGAACTAGTGGATACCTTGTCATCCAAAATGAGACCTAAACCATTTGTGATTTTAGCTTGGAACGCAGGGGGAGTCAATTCAAAGACTTAATGAAGGGTAGTATTGGACTTATGGATGCAATAGGATCTTAAGATTTTGATTGTGATTGTGACTCACAAGAGAAGGATTGGGGCCGAAAGGATGCATGAACATATGGGAACTAGCTATACATTATGTGCAGATGTAGAGGGGTTCAAGGGAGACACGATTGTCCTTTGGAATGAAAAAGAAGTTGGGGTATTAAAGAGAACCCAAGCACATCAGTACATGATCTCAAATATACAGATTTGAAATTCTAACTTATTTTGGTTTTTTACCACAATATATGGTTCTCTTCGCTTTGAAGAGATATGCCATTTATGGAACGGACTAAAAAATTATGCTTCTAGAAAATTAGGACCTTAGATCCTTATTATAGATTTTAATGATGTACTATGTAAGGAAATCAAATGGGGAGTGGGGGACATTTGTTAAGCTAAAGATGACCAATATTGAAATTGTATGGATAGTTGTAGCATGTTGAACTTAGGCTTTTTTGGGCCTAAGTTTACCTAGTTAAAGAGACCTAGAAATCTGAGTGACCATACTTACATAAGGCTAAATAGGTCATAGCCCAACAATAGTTAAAGTGCATTTCAAAAATAAGAGCCAACAAAAAGGTAAAGCTAAAATTAAAGTGGGGAGAGAAATTAATTTTGATATAATTTTAACTACCTTGTTTGAAGGGAGAGAAGTCACCATTACTAAGGGGGTACCATTAGGAAGATTAAATAAAGAAAATAAGGGTATTATATTTCATAATGATAATAGTATTAACACTCCTCATGAATTAATAAGAAATAATAAGAGTTATTAAGATTACAAGTTTATCAAAAGAGAAGGAGTATACCCCTTGCTACGACTAAATGCACTAGAAAAAGAAAAGTCACTTTTCACTAAAGAAACTTGCTCGAAACCATGGTAAATACGTTAGAAATAGATATGGCTCTCTTGATACTACGAAATGGATCAATCCTGTTGGGGAAATATCGAGATATGAGGGCTTAGGAGGTTTAAATAGATTGGGTGTTCAGAATTGTTAGAGTAGAAGTGGAAGGGATTCAAATCTCAACTACCCATTGAAGATGCATTAGGTACCAAAGATCCTATTTAAACCTACTTACTCGAGAGGGAAGGAGTTTCAGTGTAGAGAGAATCTAATAAAAACAATAGTAGAGGGACTATATTGATAAAAATGCTAATATTAAAAAACGACTTGATGGAGAGAAGTGTATTGAACGTGATGGTGTGTACTTGTAGGATGATTGCAGAGTTCATTATGATGGGTTCGATGAATTTGATGGATCCCTAGAGAACTCCATTTACTAAACCCTTTCTAAAATACTAGAGGAAATATTTCCTTTTGCCTCTATGGGAAACACAAATGTGTAAGATGAGAACCATATTCCAACCATGCCAATTGAGGGTGGTGATAGAGAACTATGAAAAGGATTTCACATAGAATAGGTAGTTTAGGTTCTTCACAAGTCTTTTTAATCTAGAACTTATGGATACCTTGCCGTCCAAAACAAGACCTATAGCATTTAAGATTTTGGCTTGGAATGTAAGGAGAGCTAGTTTTGAGACCCCATGAAGGGTAGTACAAGACTTATGAATGTAGTATGATCCAATGATTTTGATTGTGATAGAGACCCGTAAGGGAATGATGGGGGTCGAAAGGATACAGGAACATGTGAACACTATCAACATGTTATGTGTAGATGTATAACGATTCAGTGAAGACATTATTGTCTTTTGGAATGAAAATGAAGTTGGGGTATTAAAGAGAACGTGGGTACATCAATACTTGATCTTAGATATGCAAGTATAAAATTCTAACTTACTTTGGTTTTTTACTACGATATATGTTTCTCTTCACTTTGAGGAGATATTCCAATTATGAAATGAACTAAAAATTTGTGCTTTTAGAAAATTGGGACCTTGGGTTATAGATTTTAATGATGTATTATGTAAGGCAAAGAAATAGGGAGTAGGGGACATTTGTTAGGATAAAGCTAACCATTGTCAAAATTGTATGGATGGTTGTAGCATACTAAACTTAGGCTTTGTTAGGCAAACCCAAGTTTACTTGGTCGAAGTGACCTAGAAATGTGAGTAACCTCATCCATACGGTGCAAGATAGGACATAGGCGAACAATAGTTGAAGTGCATTGTAGAAATAAGAGCCAATGAAAAGGCAAAACTAAAATTGAATGAGGGAGAGAAATTATTTTTGGTATTATTGTAATCACCTCGTTTGAAGGGAGAGAAGAAGACACCATTACCAAGGGTTACCATTAGGGAGATTAAATGAAGACAATAGGGGCACAACATTTCATAATCATAACAATATTAACACTTCTCGTGAATTAACTAGAAATAATAAGATTCACTAAGATTGTAAGTTTATTGTAATAAAACCAATACAAGTACTTAAACTTTTATATTTTTTTATTTTAATACTTAAACTTTAAACTCATTCATTTTATTTCCATTTTTGTGCTCAAACTTTATCTTTTATTTTATTTTGTTATTTCAACTTTTTAAAGTAAAATAAATAAATATTCTTTATAACAGCCATTATAACAGAGATACTAATTTGTCATATTTAAAAATTTAAGGTATTAAAATGAACAAGTTTAAAGTTTAGGTACTAAAATGAAAAAATATGAATGTTTAGATACTTCTAGTGGCTTTATCCCCAAGTTGATCAAAAGTGAAGGCGCATACCCCTTGCTACAACCAAATGCAATAGAAAAGGAAAAGTCACTTTTTATTTAAGAAACTTGCTCAAAAATATGGTGAACGTGTTAGATATAGATATGGCTCTCTTGATACTATGAAATCGATTGATCCTACTAGAGGAGTATCAAGACTCAATGGCAAAGGCGGTTCAAACGGATTAAGCATTAATAATTCTATGAGAAGGAGTGGAAGGGATTCGAATCTTGGATACCTAATGGAAGAAGCATCAGGTGCTGAAGATCCTATTTAGACCTACTTACATGAGAGGGAGGGAGTTTTAAAGTAGAGAGAATCCAATAAAATTAGTAGTGTAAGGAACTATAGTGACAAAAATTTCAATATTAAAAATTGACATGATGGGGAGAGATGTGTTGTATGTAATGGAGTGGACTTGTATGATAATTGTGGAGTTCATTATGATGGCTTCGATGAATTCCGTGGATGCCTAAAGTATTCTTTTTATCGAACCCTTTCTAGAAGACTAGAGGAGATATTTCTTCTTGTCTTTTTGGGAAACACAAATGTGCAAGATGAGAACTACATTCTAACCATGCAGATTGAGATTGAAGATAGAGAACTATGAATGGGATTTCACATAGAGTAGGTAATTTAGGTTCTTCACAAGTCTTTTCAATCTAGAACTTATGGATACCTTGTCATCCAAAACAAGACCTATACCATCTAAGATTGTGGCTTAGAATGCAAAGAGAGCCAACTTGAGACTTGATGAAGGGTAGTAAAGGACTTATGGATGTAGTATGATCCAATGATTTTGATTGTAATTTAGACATGTAAGGGAAGGATGGGGGTCGAAAGGATGTAGGAACATGTAGCTGTTAGCAGTACGCTATGAGCAATGGTAGAGGGGTTCAAAGGAGGCACCGTTGTTCTTTGGAATGAAAATGAAGTGAGGCTACTAAAGTGAACTAGGGTACATTAGTAGATGATCTCAGATACATAGGTATGAAATTCTAACTTTGGTTTTTTACTAGACTATATGCTTCTCCTCACTTTAAGCAGATATGCCAATTAAGGAATGAGCTAAAAATGTATGCTTCTAGAAATTCAGGACCTTAGGTCCTTATTATAGGTTTTAATGATGTATTATGTAAGGAAGAGAAATGGAGCATTAAGGAGATTTGTTAAGTTAATGTTGACCAATATCGAAATTGTATGGATAATAGTAGCATGTTGGACTTAAGCTTTGTAGGGCCCAAATTTACCTAGTTGAAGAGATCTAGAAATTTGAGCGACCTTATCTATACGAGACTAGATAGGACGTAGGCTAACAATAGCTAATGTGCATTACAAAAATAAGAGCCAATGAAAAGGCAAAACTAAAATTGAAGGGGGAAAGAAATTATTTCTAGTATAATTATAACATCCTTGTTTGAAGGGAGAAAAGAAGACATTATTATTGAAGAGGTAGCATTAGGGAGATTAAATAAAGAAAACAAGGGCACGGCATTTCATAATGGTAATAGTATTAACACTCTTTGAGAATCAATAGGAAATAATATGAGTCATCAAGATTGCAAGTTTATCAAAAGAGAAGGAGCATACCCTTTGCTACAAATAAACGCACTAGAAAAAGACAAGTCACTTTTCACTAAAGAGACTTGCTTGAAACTATGGTGAATGTATTAAAAATAGATATGGATCTCTTGATACAGTGAAATGAATAGATCTTACAAATAAAACATCAAGAATCAAGGGTTTAGGAGGTTCAAACAAATTAGACATTCACAATTCTAAGAGAAGAAGTAGAAGGGATTCGAATCTCGAATACCTAATTGAAGGAGCATCAGGTGCTAGAGATCATATTCAAACCTATTTAATTGAAAGGGAAGGAGTTTCAATATGGAGATAATCTAACCAAATTAGTAGTGTAGGTGACTATAGTGATAAAAATGCTAATGTTGACAAACAACATGAAGGGAGAGAGATTTGTTAAATGTGATGGAGTACTTATAGGATGATTGTGAAGTTCATTATGATAGGTCTGACGAGTTCAATGGACAGCTAGAGAATTCCATTTACCAAACCCTTTCTAGAAGACCATTGGGATTATTTCCTTTCTTCTTTAGAGGAAACACAAATGTGCAAGATGAGAACCACATTTTGACCATGCCGATTGAGGTTGGAGATAAAGAGCTATGATCAGGATTTCACATAGAGTAGGTAGTTTAGGTTCTTCACAAGCCTTTTTAATCTAGAACTTATGGTTACCTTATCATCCAAAACAAGACCTATACCATTTAAAATTTTGGCCGAAAATGTAAGGAGAGCTAATTTTAAGACCTATTGAAGGGCAGTATGGGATGTATGGATGTAGTATGATTTAAATATTTTGATAGTGATCGAGATGCGCAAGGGAAAGATGGGGAATGAAAGGATGTGGGAATGTGTGGGCACTAGCAATATGTTGTGTCCTAATGTAGAGGGGTTCAAGGGAGGCATCATTGTCCTTTAGAATGAAAATGAAGTGGGGCTACTAGAGAGAACTAGGGCACATCAGTACATGATCTCAGATATACATGTATGAAATTCTAACTTACTTTGGTTTTTTACTGTGGTGTATGCTTCTCTTTGCTTGGAGAAGATATGCCAATTATGGAATGAATTAAAATATTGTGCTTATAGAAAATTGGGATTGTTGACTATTGAATTAAGTTCCAGTACGCTTGTACCTACAAGACAAGAACATGGCAACAAGGAGTGTTAAAGGGTGCTTCGGCGCAGCCACTCCGATGCCTAGGTCAATCCTCTTATCATGAGAGTATATTTATAAAGTAATAAGAAAAGTGAGGGAATAAAACAAGGTCCCCTTACTTATGGGTCTTGTCTGAAATTTATAATATGAGACTAGATAAGTGTACCCGAATGGGCATTGAGAGTTAGGCTTAAACCTCAATATTACTTATTTTGGCCTACAGCCTATTTAACTATAAAATGCTATCAACATTTGCCCCCACTCTACTCTCTTTGACAATAAGCTCGGCAAAGAGAGTATCCATAGAGGTTAATTTTGTTGGAGCTCTATATAAGTCTATGATAAAGGGTTTGAAGAGACCAGGATGTTGCAAGGGCCTAAAGAAGTAAAGGCTTGAAGAGGTAAATATCGAGAGTGGTTGGAGCCCTATAGGTGTTGGTATGCTTGAAAAGGTGAAGGCTTAAAGAAGCTGGAGTACCTAAAGAGGTGAAGACTTGAAGAGGTTAGAGCACCTAAGTCCTTTAATGATATTAGATAGTAGGTTTATTTACTCGTCATTTGTGTATATCATAAGACTTAGAATATCTTATATGTCGCCATCTAATGGTTTAGGGTTTCTAAATGGCTTATCATCTATCAGTTAAACTTGGAGCAATTAAGTTTATAGTAGCTTGTTGTCCATAATATTTTTGAACTTAAAGTGTTTTTCCCCTCACTAGTAAGTGGCTTAGAGTTTTTATATAGCTTATTATCTATTTAGTAGACTTAGAGAATGGTGCTCATTGCCGATTGATGGCTTAGAGTAAGTAGCCCATCATCTACTTATTACTCTTAAGAGAGTTTAAGGCCCTACATCTCATCATTCAAGTTTTTCTCTAAGCTTAGAGATTTACATATTTCCATCTCCCATCATCCATTAGATATAGAACTCAAGAATTAGCATTTTATATGATTTGATCATAACTTATATAGTGTAAGGTTTAGAGCTATCAAGGAGTAGCTCTTTAGTAGATTATGTTTGCATGGGCTTAAGGTAGAGGATGTTTCTTTAGCCCTCGCTTGTTTTGGAGTTCTCATATTTATCTTTGAAGGAAGTAAAAAAAAATAAGCCCATGAATGATTAGACTTGTCGTTACAAGTGCTGAATAGTCGGTAAGTTATATTATTTAACCTATTGAAGTCCAAATCATGAAGCGACCTATGGATGGATGTAGCTTGATACATAGTTGAACGAAAGTGTTAACAATAGTTTAACATGAAACTTAACATAGGATACATATATTTAATATGCATTTTCTTGAAAAATAAATAATAAACTACAAATGGCAGGAGCAAAGTCTTACTCGTCTTTTTATCAATGGGGTCGACACATGTAGTGCAATATGACTTTATGGAGCCTGAGCCATTGCTAACTTCATAGTAATGTAAGAAAACACTCCAAGCTTGAGACAACTGCCCGGTTTTAGTTTCAAATTGCCTGGCATTTTGAGCTTCTGAAGCTTTGTAAAAAGTAGAGCTCAACATGGCCGAGACTCATTTACACGTAAACCACAACTGGGCAAGTGGAGTTCATTACTTGGAGTCGGAACCAATGTTAGTGAAGCATTCGACTTAGTCTTGAAAAAGGTGTAGCCTATAAAAAAAATTCAACCAGAGCAGGAGTAAGCGAAAATTCAACAGAACGCGATGCTATTGAAGTGGGTCGGCGTAGTACTAAATAACTTGGCTGAAGTTGTTGGTCAAATCTGCGCAGCTGATTAGCTTGGCAATGGACAACTCAAAACTTAGTTTGATATTGATCGCTTACAATGCACTTTAGTTTGACTATAGCTACTTAGCCTATCATTTCATGATAGCTCGGTTTAGTGATAGCTCAACTTCTATTCTCGGTCACTCGGCAAAAATTAAAGGTGGGTAGTACGACATGTTCCGATCACATAATGGCTTGGTATGTTATGATCAAACTGACGTAATGTTATCACCAGCGGTATCATTTGCTAACCAATACTTAGTCTATGAAGGAAGATAAAGCTCAGACTTCACATAATCTGGTCACAAATAGCAAGAGCTCTGGGTTACTATCCATGAAGAGCGTCATCTGCTGTATGGAATTTGCACAATGGAGAGGTCAGGTTGCAAACAAATTGCTGGCCACTGCAGATCAGATGAGCTTGGTAACTCTAGACGGTGGGCCAACTGTTTGGCCTTGGAACTCTAAGTACTTGGCCACGGTGCTCGGTGACTTGTTGTGACTTAAACAAGGTCGGCCAAGTAATTGAATCAACAAGGAGCTTAGCTTCAGCTCGTTTATCTGCTGCTGTCCTCAAGCTTAAGAACATAATTGCTATTCGTTGTAGTTGTAATACTTAAAACAAAAGAAAAAGAGTAGGACTGGAATTTTAGTAGAAAATACCGACTTGAGGTCATATGAGCACCAACTGCTGAGCATTAGATGTGAATTTTGCTCTTCTCAAGAAATTACCAAGCTAATTGGCCTTATGCACTTGCTGTACTATTATATCCGAGCTTTGAGTTGCTTGGCTGGATGTTGCTCGGCTATTGATCTGTGACAGCAAAGTCCAAACTCTACCCACTTGTATAGCCCTTGACAAATTGCAACTCCCCATAGTCAGCAATTGTTTAGAAAGACAGTGGCTCAGTAATTTGCTTCACGCAGTAAGGCAACTTGCGCACACCATACTTTCACTTTGACATAAGGTAGAAGATCAACACGTATCCATGAATTCTGTACAAAGTTTAGTCCGATCATGGTGCTACTTTGAATTTCCGTGCTTATCAATGTTGCAAATATGAATGAATTCCTCTACCTCGAAAGGTAAGCAACTTGTCCTGGCTCGATAAACCTCGGCGAGGACTTTGCTAATCAATTCGACTAAAAGAAATCTCAAGTCAAGTTTTGGTTGCACTGGAGCGGAGAATATAGGTCAGCTATTCGACCAACTCTAGTGTTCGGTGTAGACATTTAATAGCTTAACAATCATTTACGACCGTTCCCAAACATCATCTCTGCCTTAAAACTGAATTGCTTAGCATAAATCACAATCCAACATGAGCTAGAGCTCGACATAAATTAGAGTTTAATCATATTAAGCTAGCAGACAGCTTGGTTGCTCAGAAATGTAGCGGTACGGTGGTCTCAAGCGCGGTGCTCTCCCCAGTGGCTAGGATATTGTTGTCATTTCAAGAAGTTCAGGTCCGAACTTTTGCTGCATGGAGCTTGTGAAAGAATAAATCTGCAGACTATGAGGCAAATTACCAAATGCAGACCAAATCCCTGATTATAGATCAAAGCCCAACGCTTGGTGAATGGTTTGGGCAACTTTGCTGCTGCTCTATATAAGTATAGATTGAGTTTGATTTCAAACTCGACTAGGCAAGGGAATTGCCTAGACATGAGTTAATTAGCTTTGCTCATGTTATTCAATGAAAGAGCGCAACTCGGTAGCTCGGCAATTCTTTCAATAGAGGACAACTTCTCTTTTGGCATACTAGAGCTCGGATTGAGAATTACCCGCAGTTTGGTAAAGGGTATAGATCACAACAACTCAACAATTTGATTCACATATTGAATAGCATTTACATACTAAATTAAAAACAGCTTGACAACACAAAACTATGCCACTTGTTCAGCTTGTACAAGAGACAAACCACCGACCAGTCCTCAATCTCTCCGCTGGTAAACACTCAAACTTGACGGCACATACACACTTCTCAACCACTCCCATCAATTATTTCAATTCGACAATTTTACAAGAAGGACAATTCAAATCTATAATTTTAGCTCAACCAATGGCTCAAGGTGGCCTATAGTGGACAATTCGAGCAATTTTAGTAATCAGCTCTGGGTTATCAATTGTATAGGTTAGAGCAGTTGCTATGCTATCTCATTGCAGCTTCTCGACAACTTGGCGTAGAGTTTTGAGTTCATTTGTTTGATAAAATGAGGAGCTTGGCATCTTAGGAGTGATGAACGGTTCGTGAAGCCCTTAGCACAGCATACAATCACTAGCTCAGTCATCAGATTTAACTTAATTTGGCATAAGTTAGAATTTAGCTCTATTGTTCAATCCCCTTTGAGAATTGCTTGGCAACAACAGAATTATCCCAGGGTGTAATGGCTTATTGATACATCTTCAGGGTCACACATACAAAAGAGCACCACAATGAAAGGAAAATAAGAGGAGGCTAGCGAAGTCTAGGTAACTACTAACTAGATATGATACATCAATCGATCTTACTTAGCCTACAATTTACCAAGTATGACTCATCAACCTAAACTATTGGGTCAATCACCATTACTCCTTACTAAAAGGAATATATAAGAGTAAAAGGACAATAGGAACACTAAGGTTTCTCAAAAGGGAAACTTGTAATAATATAATAAAGAGGTGATTGATGTCTACATACCAAATGAATGGGGTTTATATACTAGCCCCATTAGGGTTACAAGCATACATGAAAGGATAAAAAGGGTAATTTAGAATTGGAATACATGAAATACACTAAAAAGGATAAAAGGAAAAAGAATATTCAACATGGAAAGTAAAGAATTATTTTAGAATATTATGCTAGAGGACATGTGTTGCATAGTGGCTAGTCACTCTAAAATATAATACGATTCAAACAAAATGAGGAAAAGAGGGTATGCAATTAGAGTTGACCTAATCTATGTCAGGTTAAACCTCAACCAATTAGTTATTAATGAAAATTCACCTTGAACTAAGGTTGGATCTTGCTTTGTTTGAGAGATTAGCTTTGGACAGTAGTTAAGGTTGGCATGCTTGAATGTTGTTGGGATTATGGCACAACTACCTAGCAGGTAGGCATGCTTACTTAGAGGGTCTGCTTGGTAACTTTGGAGACAATGTTAGTATACGTGAGAGCTCAATACTCAAACCGACAGTAGAGTGAATCATGGAGGTCAGAATAAAAGTTCTTATCTTGGATGGGGCTTTGAGCTATTATCCTCCTTATGAGTCCTTAGAGTCCTCTAGCTCGGCTGCGCGTCATCGTTCCGGAAGGATAATTCCTATCATCTACTTGAGGGTCTAAAAGATTTGTCTTCAAATCTAAAGTGGGCTCCGGTTCTTGTTTTTCTAGGGCACTTGCGAATCTTCTTCTTCTGATTAATGGGAAATCAGGTCAAATACATTGAAAGTGGAGGAAACACCATAGTCATCATGTAACTTAATTTAGTAAGCTTTGCGATTGATTTTCTTTAGAATCTTGAATAGACCATTAGCTCTTAGAGATAGCTTGCCCTGTCTTAGGTGCATAAACTGTTTTCAGTTAAGGTGAATCTATACTAAGTCCCCTAGCTTGAAAGAAATAGTTCGACGACCTCAACTACCAATCACTTGTTATCTTTGATTGAACTTGGCAATCTTCCTTGTCACAATCTAGTGTAGCTCCTATAATTATTGGGCTCGATCAACTTCAAATTGACTTGCTTCAGCAACTACGAGAGTGGCAATCAAATCTAAGGGGATAGTAGGATTAAGGCCATAAATGACCTAGTATGGAGTCTTTCCAGTAGTGCTATGGACGATCTAATTATATGTAAACTCTATAATTGGCAAACGCATACCCCAATCCTTTAAGTTATTTCCTACAATAGCTCTTAGCAAATTGCCTAACGTCTTGTTGACCACTTTAGTCTGGTCATCAGTTTGAGGGTGGCTACTAGAGCTAAACATAAGTTTAGTTCTAAGCCTTCTCCAAAGAGTCTTCCAAAAATAGCTCAAGAATTTTGTATCTCGATCTGAAACAATAGTCTTTGGCATTCTATATAGTTGAACAACTTCCTATAAGAATAAATAAAAAATATATAAAGCGTCATTAGTTTGATGGCACTTCATTTTGCTGAATCGGTCTATTACGACAATAATCGAATCTTTTCCCCTAGATGTCTAGGGCAACCTAAAGACAAAGTCCGTGCTAATGTCGGCCCAAAGTAAGGTTAGCATAAGTGGAGGCCTATGCTCTCCATGGGGCTTTCTTTTTCCTTTAGCCCCTTTGCAAACTTCACAACTCCTAACTGCCTTATGGACATCCTTAGCTAAACTAGGCTAGTAAATATTTTCCTTCAATAGATTAGTTGTTTTGGTCCCTTCAAAATGACCAGATAAGCCACTACTATGAGCTTCCTTAACCAACAGCTCACAAGTGGAACAACTTAATATGCATAGCCATAGATCCTCAAACAGATAGCCATCTCTAAGGTAGCATCCTCTAATAGTAACTTCCTCTTTACATTGTTTAAGAGTAAGACCAAAATGGGGGTTATAAGCATACTGCTTAGTGATTGGAGAAAATCCCAATTATTTCATCTGCAAGGTGGTTAACAAGGTTTGCTAACATAATGAAGCGTTGACAACTACATTGGCACTTACTTCTTATGACGAATCACATAGGAAAAACTTTCCATAAACTTTAACAACTTGGCTTACCTCTTCAAAAGTTTGTTTTGACTCTTAAGATGATTCAATGATTCATGGTCAGTATAGACAACAAACTTTTGTGGTAGTAAGTAGTGTTGCTTGATAATAAGAGCTTGAAAAAGAGAGTATAACTCTTTCTCATACACAGAATAGTTCAATGCAACACCATTAAGCTTTTTACTACGGTAGGCAACTAGTTGTCATTCTTACATTATGATAGTAACAATTCTATTGCCTAATGCATTGCATTCTAGTTCAAAGAGCTTGTCAAAATCTGGTAATGACAAGATAGGGGTAGAGGTGAGCTTCTCCTTAATCTCCCTAAAGGTCTGTTCAGCTCAATCATTCCATCAAAATCTATTACTCCTCTTTGTCAGCTCAATCAAGGGGCTTACAATGGTACTGCAGTTCTTAATGAATCTCCTATAAAAAGAAGTAAGACCATGAAAACTTCGAACTTTAGTGACATTCTTCGACGTTGACCACTCTATGATAGCTTGGACCTTCTCCTCATCATCTTAAATTCCTTTCATTGATGCTACATACCTAAGAAAAACCACTTTACCTTAACACAAGGTACACTTCTTCAGGTTCCCAAATAACTTCTCAGTGTGTAAAATATCAAAAATTGCTTAGAGATGTTAAACATGGTTGTTCAAGTTAGTATTATACACCAATATATCATCAAAGTACATAACCATACATCGTTTGATTAGAGGGTGCATCATATGGTTCATAAGCCTTATAAATGTACTCGGTGTATTGGTAAGTTTGAAAGGCATAAACAACCATTTGTAAAGACCATGCCTCATCCTGAAGACAGTCTTCCATTCATCACCTAGTTTCATGTGAATTTGGTGGTAACTACTTCTGATTGGAATTGAGCTATTGGCCCTTTGACCTGTAGCCAAGCTCGAGGATTGGAAGGCTTGATGAGATGAATTCTTCTACGCTAGTTAACTCCTACTGAGGTTGAGTACTTCTTTGCTAAGTCACTCCTTAAGCCATGCCAAATTACTACCCATCTCTTGTAAATAAAATGCTAAGAAATGGATGGCCGAGACAACATTCAATACTCCCTCATCCCTGACCACTTACTTGGCATCACCCTTGTTGCCATGCTAAGAGAGAGACCTTAGACTACATAATCTATTCCTGTTCAGACAAGCTATCTGATCATACTAATTTGTCCACATCTTCTAACAACCTCACTATTACAGCATCCTTATGTATACAAGACTACGTATAGAATCCGCCCCACTAATTATTGCTTCTGTGAATATTCATTTTGACCCTTTTGTATTGTTGTACATTATTACTTTAGGGTAACACCCATTTTGTCTTTTCCCTTTTAAACAAGTTGCCATAAATTTTTAGGTATAAATACCCTTTGTAATTATAAGCTACATATAGGTAAATTACAATTAATACACTTAAGTATTTCTCCATCCTAGTGTAAACACTCTACTGTTTTATGCCTGGCATCACTCTTATCCTTTTCCTTAAGTAAAGTTAAGTGGCGAGTAACCTCACCGGACCAATTTGTGCGTCATATCGAATTGTGCCGTAAGTACTCTGAAGTTCCATTAGTGTATTATATCCTCTAGAGCTATTTGTGGGTTTTGCTTACTTTTCATTCGTCGTTAATTCCTTTTGCACATTTCCCCCATTAACTCTTTTGAGCTTTTTGCAAGCTAAGACCCATTCAACAACTAGCTTTGTCAGTTCTTGGTCATGGTTCGCAACATCTTGGTATAAGAGCAGAGGTTTTATTCAAGTTAACGTATGTTTTCAAAGTCCTATTATACTTTGTTTTGCGTATGTGAAACAGAGCAAGTTACTATGTTCATTTGAGCGCTGTGTTGTTAATCGTTAATCGTTAATTTCCTAAAGTGTTCATTTCAGCTTTAAATCTATGAAAAAAAAAATGATTGACCTGAGTATAAATGTTGGTATTGGCGATGATAGTGGAGTTGTTCACCATGGAAGATAGTCTCAAAAAACTCTTAAAAGCATTGACGAGAGACTTAATGAGGTAGTTAACCTCTTAGTGGACTTAACTCAAGCTATTCATGCGTTGTCTTGCTAAGCTACTAAGGCCACATAAAATACCCCATAAGTTACTTAACCTATTAGAGGTCAAAACCTAGCTCGACCCATTCGAGGTAAAAGAGTAGGTGGACGAGTGAAGAGAAGGATTGATTTAGCAGACTTGGGAGATGAGGAAGAAGAGTATTTTGAAGAAGAACATGTACGAATCCCTAGGGCATCTAACCATGTAAAGCTTTGGATTTTAAATTTCAATGAATCTGGGAATGCTGATGAATATTTGGAGTAGGAAGAGAAGGTGGAGTATATGTTTGATTACTATCAGTGCGAGGACTACAAGAAAGTGAGAACTGTTGCTGTTGAGTTTTCCGAATATGCCACCATGTGCTAGAAGAATTTTTAGATGATGAGGAGACAAGAAGGCTATCGAAAGATTAATACTTAGCCTGAGATGAAGAGAATACTCAAAAATAGATTCGTACCAGAAACTCATCTTCAAGATATTTTCACTTAGCTTCAGGAGTTGAGACAAGGTGGTCAAACTATTGACGTTTAAGAGTTTCAAATGCTTATGATCCGTCATAAGGTGGAGGAACCACCAACTTGAACTATGTCAAGATTTATTACTAGACTAAGAGGTGATATTCAGGACATTGTGGAGGTTCAACAATTCAGTACAATGGATGAAGCTATTAAGATCGCCTAACGAGTGGAGAGGTAGAGAAAAGGTTGAGTGCCAACCATAATGTCGATTAGCCAACCTAGACAAGGAAGTCACCGAACTCTACCTAGTACTAAGTCGAGTAGAAAGGTTGATGTCTGAGCTAAGTAGAGAGGTCGATTCGACAATAGAGTGCCGACCCAAACTTATGAGAAGGGGTAAGCGTCTAAAAGGAAGATGAGCCAAATCAAATGTTTCAAGTGCCAAGGGTTTGGATATATGGTTGCTCAATGCTTGAACCAAAGAATGATGTTCACTAAGGGAGAAGTCCTGAAACTAGAAGTAGAAAGTACAGATAAGGAACCCAAGGAAGAGAAGGAGGTTCCAATTGAGAAAGAAAATGCTAAGAAAGAGTTGATTAAGGAGGATGTGTTTGCTGAAGACTTGGACAAGTTACTCGTAGTTGTCCAATGCACTATGAATGTGAAACTCTCACGAAAGGAGAAGTAGAGAGAGAACTTGTTCTATACCACCTACAAGGTAAATGATTAGGTGTGCACCTTCATCGTAGATAGTAGAAGATATACCAATGTGGCATCAACCAATCTTATTTCAAAACTGAAGTTGCCGACTGTTGCGCATCTAAAGCCATACAAGTTACACTAGTTGAGTGAGAAAGGAATATTATATGTCACTCGGAAAATACTACTGCTGATCACTACTGGGAACTATTTTAACTAGATTCGTTGCGACGTACTACCCATGTATGCTTCCCATGTGTTGCTAGGTAAATCGTGGTTGTTTGATAAGAGAGTTATACATGATGGCTATTGGAATACATATATATTCAAGAAGGATGACAAGAAGATCACATTGAATCCGATGTTACTAAGAGAAGTTAATAAGTTACAGATGAAACTTGCTTGTAGATCAAAGTAGGCTCTAGTGATGAGTAGAGTCAAGCTTTGAGAAGCCATCAATGCTGATGAGCCAACCCTCTTGATGGTAATTGACTATTGGAAATGAAGGAGTAGGGTGAGCTACCTCAGGAGATCAAGGAGTTGTTAAATGAATATGCTGATATGTTCCCAAAATAGTTACCTGAGAGGTTGCCTCAAATTTGAGGCATAAAGCACTGCATTGACTTAGTACCCACACCACCTACCAAATAAGCTAGCTTATCAAATGAATCACGAGCAAGCTTTTGAGCTCTAATGTCAAGTCAATGAGTTGTTGGAAAGAGGCTATATAAGAGAAAGTCTCAGCCTTTGCGCTGTACTAGTGCTTCTGGTCTCGAAAAAGGATCAAAACTTAGCAGATACATGTAGATAGTTGTGTTGTGAACAAGATCACAATTAAATATAAGTATCCGATCTCGAGGCTAGAAAACATGTTGGATGAATTAAATGGAGCTAGGATTTTCAGTTAGATTAATCTTAAATCTAGCTACCATCAAATCTGCATGAGGCTAGGGGACGAGTAAAAGACTGCATTTAAGACTTGACATGGACGTTACGAATGGATGGTCATACCCTTTAGCTTATCGAATGCCCTGAGCACTTTTACGAGACTAATGAACCATGTGTTGAGACATCTCATAGGGAAGTGTATCATGGTATACTTTGACGATATCCTAGTCTACAACGCTGACACGTTAAGTTATTGTGAACATTTCAATAAATACCCTTTGTATTTGTAAGCTGTAGATAGACAGATTACAATTAATACACTTGAGCATTTTTCCTTCCTAATGTAAACACTCTATTGTTTTACACCTAACATCACTCTTATCATTTCCCTTAAGCAAGGTTAGGTGGTGAGTAACCTCATCGGATCAATTTGTACATCATATTGAATTGTATCATGAGTCTTCAGAAGTTTCATTGGTGTATCATATCCTCTAGAGCTGTTTGTGGGTTTTGCTTACTTTTCATTCGTCATTCATTCCTTGTACGGATTTCCCCTATTAACTCTTTCGAGCTTTCTACAAGCTTAGACCCATCCAGCTACCGGCTTTATCAATTCTTTATCATGGTTCACAACATACTTCACAAGTCAATCTTCAAAATTATCTTGGCACCATGAAGCTCGTCTAACATGTCTTCAAGCCTCAATATTGGGTATCTATACTTAACAGTAATTTGGTTGATTGCTCAACTATCGATGCACATGTTCCATAAACCATCATTCTTTGGGATGAGCAGGGCTAGTACAACATAAGGATCAATGCTCTCCCTCACATATCCTTTCTCTATGAGCTCATCCACTTGCCTTTTCAACTCGGTAACCTACTTGGAGTTTATTTTGTAGGCATGTCGATTTGGCAGGGCAATGCTTGGCTGTAGATCAATATAATGCTTCATATCTCGAACCGAGGGTAATCCTTTGGACAACTCTTTAGGAAATAGGTCAGAAAATTCATCTATCAAGCTTTAGATCTCATTAAGCATTTCTTCAAGGTCTTTCATCTCCAATAATCTTCTAATCAATAGGAACATAAGCTCTTCGGCCATCTCAACATCTTGGAGCTCTCTTCAGCTCATCATTGAGGCCTTCTTCTCATTAACTTGAGTGAGTTGATTATGAGTGTCATTCACTTAGGTCGATGTCATGGGTTGCAATACAATCTTTTTCCTATCCTTAACAAAGGCATAATGTTCTTGTATCCATCATGAGTACATTGATTGAACAACCAAGTTCTTCTAAGCAATAGATGTGAAGTTTCCATGGGGATAACATTGTACATTACTTCGTCCCCATACACATTCCCAATACTAAATGGTACAGTTACTTTCTCTGTGATGTATAGAGCTCCGCTATCACGAAGCCAATTTAGTTTGTAAGGTCAAGGTTGTTTAGAGGTCAACAGTCTTAACCTCTACACAAAGGACTGTAAGACGTCTATCCACTATGATGGTGCATAGTTGTCCTTTTATGATATACTTAATGTGGAATAGATTCTCTCTCTAGTCTTCTTTAGAGTTTGGTAGGAAACTTAGTACTTTTCTTAGCACTAAGGTCATCACCTCTCCTTAGTCGGCATAGACATAGGTCATCTCTTCCTCCTCGGTTTTAATCCTTCTAATATTCTTCTCCTTCTCAAGCTAACTTTCTTTGATCCTATCCGCTACATCACTTCGGAGCACCATGGCACGTTGGTTTGGACACTTAGTAGCCATGTGTTTAAAGCCTAAACATTTAAAGCACTTCACCCGCTAGTCTTACATTTGAGGTATATCCGCTTTCTTATGTCCTCAGGTTGGCCTAAACTTAATTTAGCTCGACTGGCCTACTTAGCCTTGTTGTCCTACTCGATTATCATCAGGTTAGTCATTTCTCTCCTTAACGCGAGAGGTTCTCCTTAACTTTATAGGAGCAAGTCAGTGCGAAATAGGGGTTCGGGAATATTTCAACCCAAGTCGGCTTAGAGCATTTCTCTTCTATTTTTTAACCTTTTGTGCCACCTTAATTGCCCCTTCTAGATTATAAAACGTTTGTACTTCTACAATATTGTGAATCTCATATTTAAGTCCAAAAATGAACCTTGATATTATATGAGCCTCGAGTTCATCTACATCGGGTCGGATCATATGCATCTAGAATTCTTTGACATAGTCATCAATAGAGTGGCCCTTTGGCGAAGATCTAGCAATTTGGCAAATGTTTCTTGCAAGTAAGTCTGAGATACAAATCAACCCCTCAACAATCTCTTCATCTCATCCTAAGTTCTTACTTCTCATCTTCTATCCCTTGCTCTGTCTACATTTAAATTCTTCCTCCATATAGTAGCATATCTAGAGAACTCAACTGTAACAAGTCACACTTTAACAACATCTATATATCCATAATAATTGAACACTTTATCCATGATAGGAGGCAAGTGTACTTATCAATTTTAATATAGCGGATGTGAGTCCAAGTCGATCTCTCAAAGATTTTGAGTACTAATATTAACTTTAGCTTTATTATCTAACTGGAAAATTGTGATGAATTGAATGAATTAAAAATACTGAAATTAACAAACTAAACTAATTATGAGACTTAACTAAGCAAATTAGAAAGCAATAAAACTACGAACGACTTCAAGTATGCAATAATGTATTTAGGAATTATTTCTCGTAGTGTTTAACATGTAACCTTTTAAAATATATTCAATTTAGTTTCTATAATTCTTGACCGGAGGGATTCACAATTAAAGCTAATATCTTTCTCAAGCATATTAACCCTAATCCTAAATTATTTATCGGAATCTCTTCACTTAGTAATATAACTTAGAATTGCATTAATGTATAATGAATTCCCACACAAACAATCAACTTTCCGGAAGAAACATGTATCTTATCTCTAAGTATACATGTAATTCTCTTCAATTATGCTAAGATCTAATTACACATGCAATTTCTCAATTAACATGCATAATATCATATATTGATACTCTAGAATTATCAATCCACAACTAAACAACATAATTGAATCAAGAAAAGATAGAAACTTTATTGAAATTATAATTCAACCCAAGGGTTACATGAAACCCTAGGTTCCATAATCCTAAATACTTGAATTCTAAGCTATTATAACGAATCTAAAAACAAGTTCTATCAAAAACATAAAATAAAACATGGAAAACCCCTTTAATTGATGAACAATCTCTCTAATCTTGAAGTTGATGTTGTTCTCGCCTCTTTCTTGATGTTCTCCTTAAGTCTCTTCTCGTCTCTTGTGTCTCTCTCTATTTCTGTAATGTCTCTTCCCTTGAAACCCTAAAATATCCTTTTATATATGTATTATAAGGATTCTATTTTCATCACCAGACACGGCCTGGGACACGGCCGTGTCCCCAGATCGTGTAACTTTCTGCACTAAGGCAAGATTTTCTACACAACTTCAAAACTTCATAACTTCTTCGTTTGAACTCGGAATTGAGTGAAACTTGATTCCTTTTCTTCGTTTTCGATCCTAGAACGCGTTCAAACCTTGAAATCAAAATTTTACTCAATTAAGTATCAATTTCTTTAAAGAAAACCAAAAATGTAAGGGAAATACCATAAAACCACCATATAAAATATGTTTAAAATCAGAGTTATCAAATTTCCCCACACTTAAGCATTTGCTTGTCCTCAAGCAAATAAATCAAAACAAAACTTTCGGGACAAGAAACGCTAATAAAAATTTATCACTATTTAAGAGAACCTGTGAACGAATACACTTGACCCGAAGAAAGGTAAGAAAATCATTCTCAACTAACTTGCAATAATAAAATTAACCAATTTCATTTGACCATATTCGAATGCTCCAACAATACTTAATACTAGAGTTCACTTGTTAATTTATGAAAATCAGAGTTTACCCGAGCCATTTAACCAAGGATTCTTAAACTAAAAATTAGATTTAATATCTCTTCAACCGAGAAAGAGTCATAAAAATTTTGTCCATTTTGACTAAAGTGTATACAATTCTCTCTTCCATCTCACTAAGTACCATAATCTAAAACAAACACATTTTACATCCACTCATCCTCTGATCATCCCCCTAGTTCATGCTTTTGTTGAGAGGTCTTTTGAATTTACTTTATTTAAGTACAATTGTGTTGGTAGAGGGAAAGAATTTCGCTCTTCTGACGGACCAAGATTGATCCATACCAACTTATTTCTTATATTGATAGCGGGAAAGAACCTTGCTCTTCTGACGGACCAAGACCAATCCATATCAATTTTTCATTAGAATTGGCATTAGGGCTCAATCTTGCTCTTCTGACGGACCAAGACGAATCCTTACCAACTTTTCTATTCATACACTTGTTATTACTTTTGACCTCCAATCGTTATGATTTTTCAGGGGTTTCTCAAGAGAAGAATTTCGTTTGTTTGTTTGCTAAAAATTATGGGGCTCTTAAAAATTTCTAAGAGAAAGGTATACACAAAAGTAAATTTAAAAATAACCATAATTAACTCTCAACTAGTGATGTTACTCCAATCTCAAGTCTTAAAATCCTAAGCTAAATAACTCGTAACTTTACCTTCCAAAAATTTGACTAATCAATTCTAGTAAAGTATAATAAGATCAATAATAATCAAGATAGCACAGTTGATTTGGCTCAATACCAATTAATCACCTATTGCAAGTTAACTTAAAAATAATTGGGTCAAATATGAATAATTGGTCTCCTAAACAGTAACAAATTCATATATATCACTTCCCCACACTTAAAAATGTACATTGTCCCCAATGTACCATGAAAAATCAAAGCAACACGAAAAAGCAACATAGGAGAAAGGAAACATATGTAATGAAAAGAAACTAATATTTCCCTGCCAGTCGAAAAGAAGTGCAAAATGAAGAAGCAGCATCATTATATATAACGGAGTTCATAAGTCTTGATAAATAAGAGACAACACAAAAAATTTAGAATGAAGAAGAGGGATTAGAATCCGTCTCTTCAGCCTCCTCATCAGATGGTGCCTCAACCATCGTAGCATCATCATCGTCATCACCCTCCTCATCATCCTCATCATCCTCATCACTTTCTCCAGCCCCCTCGTCGTCACCACCCTCATCCGCCTCTTCCTCACTACTCTCATCATCCTCTTCCTTTTCCTCACTCTCCTCTTCATTGGTAGCCAACACTTTCATTTTAAGAAATTCTTCCATTTTGTCCTGTCGGAGATGAAGTTTATCCATACTCTCTCTTATATAACGAACCTTAGACAGCAACAAATCAAATTTATCTTCAAAGCTGGCTGAAGACGTTTGGCCCCGAGATGTGCTGCTGTGAGAGTGTCGACCTGGACTTCTTGATGGTAGGAGGTTCATGAGGCGGAAGGAATTGAGGCGCATAGGAGTGACTTGGCTAATGAAAGTAAGTGAGGGCCAAGCAACAACCTTAGTCCTCATAGCCTGCACCAGTAAGGTAATGTAAGGGCTACAGCAAATATGCCCTTTCTTCCGAGTAGTGGTGGCTTGGTGGCTGAAGAGTTCGGCGATTTCGATGGCTAGATTGATGGGGTGTTTATGGATGACATTATAAAGATAGAGGCAATCCTTGTTAGACACCACCCCGGTGCTAAGGCCTCTACCAATCAATGTATGGGAGAAGAGCCAGTGAAGAACCCGGTATTCAGGCCTGACTAATTGAGAGGCCTTACTCCTGGCTGGATCATAGGCATCGCCAACCGTGATCTCATTCCAAAATGACCCTGCTGTGACGCCACGAGGAAAACAACACAAGAGACTTTGGAATTCTTCCGTCCGTGTATATCATTCTGCATATAAACCAAGATATCTGCCCAGTTGAGCGATGGACATGTAGAATGGATGGCTACTCAAGGTGAAGTGTAATTTGCGTTTTGGGCCCATGCTAATAGCACTGTCTTTATCCAGCTTATAAGTGCACAAAAATTCCAAGGTCATCTCTTTATAAATTGGAGCTTCAAAGGATAACAAGCGCTCCCAAACGGTACCATCCAAGAGCTCCTTCATTTCGGTGGTGAGCTCTAGTTGAGCGAGAACATCCCAATCCAACCGAAGGGTCTCTCTAAAGAGCTTAGACTGAAGCAATTGATAGCATTGTACTTGGTAGTCCTCCTTAAATTGGAGCATTGGGTGCTCCATAAGAAGAAGAGTAGCCAGTGTTTCAACAATTATGCCGGATTGTGACGAAGAAGATGCCGTAAATTTGGATTTCCGGCGAACGGAAAGCTTAGATCGATTAGCCATTTGAATACCTGAAAAGAGTCAACAATCCAAATCAAACACGGACATCCATATCGCACATAGTTGAAGAAAGTAGAAAACAAGAAGAACAATGGGGAAGAATGTGAAAAGAATGCTCATTAGGGCATTTAAACAAACATATGGAGTGTAGCTAGAAAACGAGGTGGTGGAAAAGAAATGAGTGGCAAACACTTCCAACGAATTCCACTACATAATAACTAACGAGGAAAAACAGGCATCTATACATATAAGAGACGCAAAATGACCCAGAATTATGATCTCCCATTGCTAACCCTAACTAGCATGAATGAAGAATGACGAGCAAATTAACCAATAACATTTGGAATTGACAGAGCATAATGAAATCTAACTAGATGAGGCAGCATTATAACATATGAGATCAAGAAACTCAAAGCAATGATGCATAGCATTGATGAATAATCAAAAGAAATCGGCAGGCCAAATAGAAAAAACAATATGCATAAAAGAAAGAACGCACATAACCCAATTGCTGAAGCACAAGGAAAAGAAAGGAAAATGAAGGAGGAAAACTTACTTAGATCAAAATATGGAATGCTAGAATTGTGGAGAGAAGAGGGAGAATGAGAGAGAATATAAGAGAGATATGTTTGATTGTGAGTGTGTGAGAGGGTGTGTTTAATTTAAATTAACCAGTCATGTGCAAAATCGTGTTATTTTGGATCGACACGGGCTGGGACACGACCGTGTCCCACGCCCGTGTAACAATCTGTTCCATCGTGTCTAACCTGGACGCACATGGGCTGGGACACGACCGTGTCCCACGCCCGTGTAACTTTCTACTCTCGGGTGGAAAATTTTGGGCGCACACGGGCTGGGGACACAACCGTGTCCCTCGCCCATGTAACTTTCTGTGCCCACGGAGTAGGATCAAAGTCTGGGCGGACATGGGCTGGGACACGACCGTGTCCCACGCCCGTGTAACTTTCTGTGGGTGGACAGTTTTGAAGGTCTGGATGGACACGGGCTGGGACACGACCGTGTCCCTCGCCCATGTAACTTTTTTTTTTTTTAAATTTAAAGATAAAGGAAACTTAGAAATAATAAAACTAAAGAGAAAAGTCAAAAATAAAGCTAAAAGAGGGAAGAATTATGACGAAAAATTGAAAGAAAATATACGAAGCAAAGCAAAGTTAGATAAAACGGAAAATAAAATGAAGAAAACTTAAAGAACTAAAGCATAAGTAGAGTTAGACATGGGTTGCCTCCTAGGAAGTGCTTTAGTTAACGTCGATAGCTCTACGGGATACGTCTTCTCATGTTAGTTCTATCGGATGGAGATGAAACTCCTCCCGTCCAACATGCTCCAAGTTTCCACTGAAGTGTAATTTCAACCGTTGTCCATTTACCTTAAATGTGCCCTTCTTCGGGTGTGTAACTTCAACAGTCCCATACGGGAAAACTCATGTAATTGTAAATGGTCCAGACCACCTGGATTTTAACTTACTTGGGAATAAACGCAAGCGAGAATTATACAAAAGGACATGATCACCTTCTTTAAATTGTCGACCTTGTTTGATTCGTTGATCATGATGCTTTTTGGCCCTTTCTTTGTATAATTTGGAGTTCTCATATGCATTCGCTCGCCATTCCTCTAGCTTATTCAATTGAAGTTTCCTGTGAGAACTTGCACGCTCAAAATCAACATTAGCACGCTTAATCGCCCAATAAGCCTTATGCTCTATTTCTACCGGCAAATGACAAGCTTTGCCATATACAAGTCAGTAGGGTGTGGTTCCAAGTGGTGTTTTATAGGCAGTTCTATATGCCCATAGAGCATCATCCAACTTTTCTTACCAATCTTTCCTATGATACTCTACGGTTTTTTCAAGAATTCACTTCAAATCGCGATTGGCAACTTCCGCTTGGCCATTACTTTGGGGGTGGTACGGGGTGGCTATCTTATGTGTAACGCCATAACGTTTCAATACTTGGTCGAGCTAAGCATTGCAAAAGTGTGCTCCCCTATCACTTATAATTGTCCTAGGGATGCCAAATCGAGAAAATAGGCCTTTTAAGAATTTTTTTACTACCTTAGCATCATTAGTAGGTAGGGCTTTAACTTCCACCCACTTAGAGACATAGTCAATGGCTACTAGGATATATTTATTTCCATTTGAGTTTGGAAAAGGACCTATGAAATCGATCCCCCACATATCAAATACCTCAACCTCGATGATGGGGTTTTATGGCATTTCATCCCTACGGGATATATTTCCCATTCGTTGGCAATGATCACAACTCTCAACATATCTTTGGGCATCTTTGAATAAGGTAGGGTAGGCCAATAAAATCCTGCCTCTAGGACCTTATGAGCTGTCCTATTGGCACTATGATGCCCACCCGTAGGCCCCGAATGACAATGGCTCAAAATTCGCCAACCTTCGAGGTGTGGTACACACCTTCGAATGACATGATCTGCACATACTTTAAACAGGTAAGGATCATCCCAAAAATAATGTTTCACATCAGAAAAGAATTTCTTCTTTTGCTGGTGTTGAAGTCCCTTCAGTATGATCCTAGCAGCTAAAAAATTAGCAATATCTACGAACTAAGGAATTTCCATATCACTTACCTGGGCGATGGCATAGAGTCGCTCCTCAGGGAATTCATCCTTAATCTCATTCTCGTCGAGCAATTCCAAGTTTGGGTTCCCCAATCGGGATAGGTGATCTGCTGCTAAATTCTTAGTGCCTTTTTTATCTTTGATCTCCACATCAAACTCTTGCAACAACAAGATCCACCTAATCAATCTTGGTTTTGCATCCGGCTTTGCTAACAAGTACCTAAGGGCAGAATGATCAGTATAAACAATCACCTTAGATAGAAGCAAATAAGAGCGAAATTTATCAAAGGCAAAAACAACGGCTAGCAACTCTTTTTCTGTAGTAGTGTAGTTCTCCTGAGCATTAGTAAGAGTTTTGCTAGCATAATGAATTGGTTGAAAGTACTTGTCTCGCCTTTGCCCTAGCACTACCTCGACTGCGTGATCACTTGCATCACACATAAGCTCAAAGGGGAGTGCCCAATTAGGTATTATCATGATTGGAGCATTGGTAAGTTTCTCTTTAAGGATATTGAAAGCTTTCAAACACTCCTAAGAGAAAACATAAGGCACATCCTTCTCTAATAGCTTAGTCAAAGGGTGGGTAATTTTCGAGAAATCCTTGATAAATCGCCTGTAAAAACCTGCATGTCCTAAAAAGCTTCTTATGGCCTTAACTGAAGTTGGAGGTAGGAGTCTTGCAATCGCATCCACCTTGGCAGTATCCACCTCAATTCCTCGATAAGAGATCTTATGGCCCAGCACAATACCTTCTTGTACCATGAAGTGGCACTTCTCCCAGTTGAGGACAAGATTGGTCTCTTCACACCTGGTAAGTACCCTATCCAAATTATTCAAACAAAAGTCAAATGAGTTGCCAAAAACTGAAAAATCATTCATAAATACCTCCATTATGTCCTCAATCAAATCATCAAAAATAGCTAACATGCATCACTGGAATGTAGCTGGTGCATTGCAAAGACCAAAAGGCATTCTGCGATAAGCAAAATTGTCATAAGGACAAGTGAAAGTGGTCTTCTCTTGATCTTCCGATGCAATAGGTATCTAAAAATAACCAGATAAGCCATCCAAAAAACAATAAAACATATGTCCAGCTAGTAGTTCTATCATTTGATCAATAAAAGGTAGGGGGAAATGGTCCTTACGTGTAGCATCGTTTAATTTTCGATAATCGATACATACACGCCAACCTGTTACCATTCTCATTGGGATCAATTCATTCTTTTCCTTAGGGACTACTGTCATCCCACTTTTTTTTTGAACTACTTGCACTAGACTCACCCATGAACTATCAAAGATAGGATATATCATACCTGCATTAAAGAGTTTAATAACTTCCTTTTTTACTATCTCTTTCATGTTTGGATTCAAATGTTTCTAGGGCTGCACAACCGGCTTATAGTTTTCTTCCATCAAAATCTTATGAGTACAAAAGGAGGGATTGATACCTCAAATATTGGATATTTTCCAAGCAATGGCCCTCTTATGCTCCTTGAGTACTTTCAGTAACCTTTCTCTCTGTTCTTGTTGCAAATTGGATGCTATAATTACCGGTAATTTGGAGTCCTTCTCTAAGAAGACATATTCCAGGTAGTTAAGTAATTGCTTTAGCTCCAATATTGGTGGCTCCTCAATTGAAGGTTTTAACTGTGCTTCCTTCCTCTTTTCAAATTCTTCAAATCCTTTCTCGATAGAGATAGGTTTATTTACCTCCAGTTGGGCTATCACCTCGGATTTGACAGGATCTTCCAAAGCTTCCTCAATGCCTAATTGCAAGCAACTCTCCAATGGATCTTTAAGAAGAACTTCCTGCATATAACTTGAAACAAAAGTGTCAGTAACATCTAGAAGGTAGCAAGTATCATCCTGATCGATAGATTTTTTCATAGCCTCCGAAATTTTAAACGTAATCTCTTCATCTCCTACTCGAAGAATGAGCTTACCACCACTAACATCAATGATAGCCCTAGCGGTAGCTAAGAATGGTCTACCTAGGATAAGGGGTAACTCAAAATCTTCATCCATATCCAATATCACAAAATCAACTAGAAAAATGAATTTACCCACTCGAACTAATACATCCTCAAATATACCTCTAGGATACGTCACAGATCTATCAGCTAATTGCAAACTCATGCGTGTGGGCTTAGGTTCCCCTAATCCCAGTTTCTTAAAAAATTTATAAGGCATTAAATTGATGCTAGCACCCAAATCAGCTAAAGCTTTCTCAATTAACAGATTACCAATATAACAAGGAATAGTAAAACTTCCTAGGTCTTTTAGCTTCTTGGGCAACTTGTTTTGCACGATCGCTGAACACTTTTCATCTAAGATGACTGTAGAAAGCTCCTCCAGCTTCCTCTTGTTGGATAACAAATCTTTCAAGAACTTAGCATGCTTCGGCATTTGTGCTAGGGCATCAACAAGAGGTAAGTTAATATGCAGTTGTTTAAAGAGGTCAAGAAACTTACTGAATTGTTGGTCATTGCAATCTTTCTTGAGTCTTTGGGGATATGGGATAGGTGGTTGATATTCCTTCACCTTTGATGACTCTACATCTTCCGTTGCTTTCGTCCCCTCCTTGCTCTTACTAGTCTCCTCGCTAACCTTCCTCTCAGCATGCAACTCCTTCCCATTTCGAAGTGTTACTGCCTTAACATGTTCCTTTGGATTGGGTTCTGTATTTTCCGGTAGCGATCCCTGCGGTCTTTTAAAGATTAGCTTCGCAAGTTGACCAATATGGTTCTCAAGGTTGCGATTTGAAGCCTCTTGATTCCTCAGCAAGGATTCAATGTTGGATAAGCGAGCCTCATTGCCTTGAATGTATTTTGTGAGAAGTTCTTCCACACTGGACTTCTTTTCTTGAGGGAGAGGAGGTAGGAATGGCCGTTGAAACCCAGGTGGGCCAAAGTTGGTCTTCTGCTGGCCTTGGTTTTGGTTTCCCCATGAGAAATTGGGGTGATTCCTCCATCCTAGATTGTAAGTGTTGCTGTAGGGGTTATTTTGTTGCTTAGGTGGATTTCCTAGATAATCCACCTATTCCAGTTGTTCTTGTACTCCATACCCCTGCATACTAAAATCACTTACATCTGATTGCACTTGTTGAGGGCCAATTGAGAGTGCATCAATCTTTTTACTCAATAAGTCCACCTTAGCTGCCAGAGCAATGGTCAAGTCCACATCATAAATTCCCATGGCCTTTTGCTTGGCTCTAGTGCTTTCCCACTGATAATTGTTCATCGCTATTCCCTCAATCAGGTTTTGTGCTTACTCAGGTGTCTTAGTGTTCAAAGTACCTCCTGCGGATGCATCAATCATCTGTCTCGTAGATAAATTGAGACCATTATAGAAGGTCTGAATCTGCATCCATAGTGGGAGGCCATGATGTGGGCACCTCCTGAGCAAGTCCTTAAACCGCTCCCAAGTATCATATAGCATCTCCGCTTCCAATTGAGCAAAATACGAAATATCATTCCGAAGTTTAGTGGTCTTTGCAGGTGGGAAATACTTCTCCAAAAATTTCTCTACCAATTCATTCCAAGTTGTGATTGAATTTCTTGGTAGGGAGTTCAACCACTGTTTTGTTCTACCCCTCAAGGAGAAAGGAAATAGCCACAGTCGAATGGCATCATCCGTGGCTCCGTTGATTTTAAATGTATCACAAATCTCTAGAAAACTAGAGATGTGGGCATTAGGATCTTCGTCTTGGAGACCATCAAACTGAACATATTGTTGCACCATTTGTATGATGTTAGGTGCAATTTGGAAGTTATTAGCCGCGACGGTTGGCCTTGCGATACTAGAGTCAGCTCCAATAAGTGTAGGCCTTGAATAATCGGACATGGTCCGATTTACTTCATTCCCATTGTTAGCCATGTGTGGTGGATCTTCCTGCTCAATGAATTGAGTGTTGGCCTCTTCACCTTCTTCCTTGATTTCAATGATTGACTCATCGTCTATGGTTGCCACAATTTGTCTAGGTCGTGATCTCAAATTTTGAAGGGTAGTTCTCTCAATTTCAGGATCAAGTTCTACTAAATCTTCCGAGTTGCTTCGGGTCATGCACTACAAAGGCAATAAATATAAAATCAAATGCAGTTCTAGGTAATAAAAATAAACAATGAAAACAAAAGAAAATAAAGAAAAAAAAATGGTCAAAGTAATAAAGCAACTAGCGTTCTTAATATCGAAAATCCCCAGCAACGGCGCCAAAAACTTGATTGAGGCAAGTGCACCTATCAATTTTAATATAGCGGATGTGAGTCTGAGTCGATCCCTTAGAGATTTTGAGTACTAATATTAACTTTAACTTTATTATCTAACCGGAAAATTGTGATGAATTGAATAAATTAAAAATACTGAAATTAACAAACTAAACTAATTATGAGACTTAACTAAGCAAATTAGAAAGCAATAAAACTACGAACGACTTCAAGTATGCAATAATGTATTTAGGAATTATTTCCCCTAGTGTTTAACATGTAACCTTTTAAAATATATTCAATTTAGTTTCTGTAATTCTTAACCGAAGGGATTCACAATTAAAGCAAATATCTTTCTCAAGCATATTAACCCTAATCCTAAATTATTTACCGGAATCTCTTCACTTAGTAATATAACTTAGAATTGCATTAATGTATAATGAATTCCCACACAAACAATCAACTTTCCGGAAGAAACATGTATCTTATCTCTAAGTATATATGTAATTCTCTTCAATTATGCTAAGATCTAATTACACATGCAATTTCTCAATCAACATGCATAATATCATATATTGATACTCTAGAATTATCAATCCACAACTAAACAACATAAATGAATCAAGAAAAGATAGAAACTTTATTGAAATTATAATTCAACTCAAGGGTTATATGAAACCCTAGGTTCCATAATCCTAAATACTTGAATTCTAAGCTATCATAACGAATCTAAAAACAAGTTCTATCAAAAACATAAAATAAAACATGGAAAACCCCTTTAATTGATGAATAATCTCTTTAATCTTGAAGTTGATGTTGTTTTCGCCTCTTTCTTGATGTTCTCCTCAAGTCTCTTCTCGTCTCTTGTGTCTCTCTCCGTTTCTGTAATGTCTCTCCTCCCTTGAAACCCTAAGATAACCTTTTAATATATGTATTATAAGGATTCTATTTTCGTCACCAGACACGGCCTGGGACACGATCGTGTCCCCAGGTCGTGTAACTTTCTGCACTAAGGCAAAATTTTCTACACAACTTCAAAACTTCATAACTTCTTCGTTTGAACTCGAAATTGAGTGAAACTTGATTCCTTTTCTTCGTTTTCGATCCTAGAACACGTTCAAACCTTGAAATCAAAATTTTACTCAATTAAGTATCAATTTCTTTAAAAAAAAACAAAAAATGTAAGGGAAATACCATAAAACCACCATATAAAATATGTTTAAAATCAAAGTTATCAATCCACCTTCTCTTCCCACTCCAAATACTCATTTACATTTCCACTCCATTAAAGGGTAGGATTCGAACCTTAACATTATCAAGTCCTCGAGAAGCTCGACAGCGTCACTCTTATGCTCGATAATAATCAACCTCTTTTTCTTCCTCTTCATACTCATCAACATCTATCTCCTCATCATCCTCCTCAAGCTTTTTTAACTCCAACCTTCATCTTGCAACTTGCTCTGCTACTCCTCCAGCTTAAGGTGGTCAAATTGGACAATTGGCTTAGTCACCTTGGCCATAACATCTCTCTAGAAGATTTTTAGGTAGGTTATACATGATGGAGTGGACTTAAAGGGGGGAGGGATGTGTTAAACGTGATGGAGTGGACTTGTAGGATGATTGTGAAGTTCATTATGAAGTGTCCAATGAATTTGATGGATACCTAGAGAATTCCATTTACTGAACCATTTTTAGAAAACCAGAGGAAACAATTTCTTTTGTCTTCTTGGGAAACACAAATGTACATGATGAGAACTACCTTCCGACTATACCAATGGAGGGTAGAATCGAGAACTATGATAAGATTTCACACAAAGAAGGTGGTATAAAGTCTTCACAAGTCTTCTTAATCCAAAACTATTGGATACCTTATCATCCAAAATCATATTTATAATTTTGTCTTAAAGTGCAAGGAGGGCTAATTCTAAGACCTAATGAAGGGTAGTAAGGGACTTGTAGATGTATTACGATCTAAACATTTTAATTGTGACTGAGTCTCCCAAGTGAAGGATAGGGGCCTAAAGGAAGCAGGAGCGTATGGGCATTAGAAACACATTATGTGCGGATGCAAAGGGGTTTAAGGAAGGCATCATTGTCCTTTGGAATGAAAATGAATTGGTAGTATTAAAGAGAACTTGAGCGCATCAGTACATGGTCTCAAATATACTAGTATTAAATTTTAACTTTGGTTTTTTACTATAGTATATTCTTATCCTCCCTTTGAGGGGATATGCTAATTATGGAGTGAACTAAAAAAGTGTACATTTAGAAATTTGAGACTATGAGCCCTTCTTGTAGATTTTAATGATGTACTATATAAGGAAGTAAAATGGGGAGTTAGTGACATTTGTCAAGATAAAGCTTACTAATATCGAAATTGTATGGATAATTGTAGTATGCTAGACTTGAGCTTTGTTGGGCCTAAGTTTACCTAATTGAAGAGATTTAGAAATCTGAGTGACCTTATCAACACAAGGTTAGATAGGATACAACCCAACGATGGTTGAAGTACATTACAAAAATAAGAGCCAACAAAAAGGCAAAACTAAAATTGAATAAGGGAGAGAAATTAATTTTGGTATAATTGTAACCTCCTCATTTGAAGAGAAAGAGAAGACACCATTATCGAGAGCATACCATTAGGGAGATTAAATGAATAAAATAGAGGCATGACGTTTTATAATGATAGCAACATTAAGACTTCTCACAAAATAATAGGAAATAATAAGAGTCATCAAGATTGCATGTTTATCAAAAGAGATGGAGTGTACCCCTTGCTATGACCAAACGTACTATAAAATGAAAAGTTACGTTTCACTAATGAAACTAGCTCAAAACCATGGTAAATGTGGTAGGATAGATATGGATTTGTCGATACTATGAAATCGATCAATTCTACCAAAGGAACATCAAGACTCGAGGGTTTAAGAGGTTCAAATAGATAGGGCATTCACAATTCTAAGAAAAGAAGTGGAAGGGATTCTAATCTCGAAATCCTAATGAAAGTAGCATCAAGTGTTGGAGATCCTATTTAGACTTGCTTACCCAAAAGGGAAGGAGTTTTAGTTTGGAGAGAATCTAATAACATTATTAATAGAGGGAATTATAGTGATAAAAATGCTAATGTTGAAAGACAACGTGATGGGGAGAGATGTGTTAAATGTAATGGAGTAGACTTGCATAACAATTACTGATTTCACTGTGATGGGTTAGGTGAATTCAATCAGTACCTCAAGAATTCCATTTACTGAGCACTTTTTAGAAGACAAGAGGAAACAATTCCTTTTGTCTTCATGAGAAACACAAATGTGCATGATGAGAACTACCTTTTGACCATGTCGATGAAAGGCAAAGATCAAGAACAATGAATAGGACTTCATATAGAGAATGTAGTTTATGTTCTTCATAAGTCTTCGTAATCTTAAATTTTTGGATTCCTTGTCATAAAAAATAAGACCTAAACTATTTAAGATTTTGGTCTAAAACACTAAGGGAGCTAATTCTAAGACCTAATGAAGGGTGTTATGGGACTTACGGATGCAGTATGATCCAAAGATTTTGATTGTGACTAAGACTTGCAAGGAAAGGGAGGGGACCGAATGGTCATAGGAATGTACGGATACTAGCAACATGTTATGTGTAGAGGTAGTGGGTTAAAGGGAGGCATCATTGCCCTTTGAAATGAAAATGAAGTAGGGTTACTAGAAAGAACTCTAGCACATTAGTACATGATCTAAAAAATATAGGTATGAAATTCTAACTTACTTTATTTTTTTATTGCGGTATATGCTTCTCCTCACTTTGAAGAGATAAGCAAATTATGGAATGAACTAAAAAACTATGTTTCTAGAATTTTGGGACATTAGTTCCTTATTGAAGATTTCGATGAAGTACTATGCAAGGAAGAGAAATGGGGAGGTAGGGACATTTATCCGGCTAGAGCTAACAAATATCGAATTGTATGGTTAGCAATAATATACTAGAGTTAGGCTTTATTGGGCCTAAGTTTACCTGGTCGAAGAGATCTACAAATCTGAGTGACCTTTTGCTGATGGGGCATAGGCTGACGATTACTAAAGTGCAACATAAAAATAAGCCAATGAAAAGGCAAAAGGAAAATTGAAGTGGGGTGACAAATTAATTCTGCTACAATTGTGACCTCTTCGTTTTAAGGGAAAGAAAAAGATACCATTATCAAAGGGGAACCATGGAGGAGACTAGATGAAGAAAATAGGGGCATTACATTCATAATGATAATAGCATTAACACTTCTCACGAATCAATAAGAAATAATAAGAGACATTAAGATAATAAGTTTATCAAAAGAGAAGGAGCGCATCCCTTGTTAAGACCAAACACATCAAAAAAAGAAAAGTCACTTTTCACTGAAAAACTTGCTCAAAACCACAGTGAATGTGTTAGAAATACACATAGCTCTCTTGATACTGCAAATTGGATCAATCTTACCAGAGGAACATCAAGACTCGAGTGTTTGGGAGGTTCAAATGGATTGGGTGATCACAATTCTAAGAGAAGAAATGGAAGGGATTTGAATTACAAATATCTAATAAAAGAAGTAATAGGTGCCAGAGATCCTATTCAGACCTACTTACTCAAGAGGGAGGGAGCTTCATATGGAGAGAATCTAATAAAACCAGTAGTGGAAGGAATTGTAGTGATAAAAATGCTAGTGTTGAAAAATGACATGATGGGGAGAGATGTGTTGAATGCGATGGAGAGGACTTGTAGGACGATTGCAGAGTTCATTATGAAGTGCCTAATGAATATGATTGATGCCTAGAGAATTCCATTTACTGAACTAGTTTTAGAAGATTGGAGGAAACAATTCTTTTTATCTTCATGAGAAACACAAATGTGTATGATGACATTTACCTTCTAACCATACTGATGGAGGGTGGAGATCGAGAACTATGAATAAGTTTTCACACAAAGAAGGTGGTTTAGAGTCTTCGTAAGTCTTCTTAATCTAAAACTACTAGATACCTTGTCATCTAAAATCAGACCTAAACCATTTATGATTTTAGCTTAGAGCATAAGGAGAGCCAATTCTAAGACCCATTGAAGGGCAATACAGGACTTATGGATGTAGTATGGTCAAAACATTTTGATTGTGACTAAGACTCATAAGGGAACGATGGGGGCCAAAAGGATGCAGGAACATATTGGCATTAGCAACACATTATGTGTAGATGTAGAGGGGTTCAAGAGAGGCATCCTTGTTTTTTGGAATGAAAATGAAGTAGGGGTATTAGAGAAAACATGAGCACATTAGTACATGTTCTTAGAAATAAAGGTATCAAATTCCAACTTATTTTGGTTTTTTATTATAGTATATGCTTCTCATTGCTTTAAGGCGATATGTTAATTATGAAATGAACTAAAAAATTATACTTCTACATTTTTTGGGACTTTAGGTCCTTAATGTAGATATTTATTAAGTACTACATAAGGAAGAGAAATGCAAAGGTCAGGACATTTTTTAGGCTAAAGCTGACTAATATTGAAATTGTACGGATAGCTATGGCATGTTAGACTTGGGCTTTATTAGCCCAAGTTTACTCAGTTAAAGAAATCTTGAAAACTAACTGACCTTATCCACATGAAGCTAAATAGAGTTTAGGCCAACGATAATTAAATTTCGTTACAAAAATAATACCTTAGTCATACATTGGAGACTATTGAGGTGTTTAGGATACTTTTGCAACAGAAAGTCAATTTTGAAAAATCCTATATTATCTTCTTAAGAAACTTTAGTCGTGTGTTGAAGGAAAGAATTTGTGACATATTTGGGATTAGAGTGGGAGGGGAAGAGGGAAAATATTTAATGATACTGATTAAGGAAGGGGGAGACCTCACTAGCTAAGACTTAAAGAAGACCTAAAGGAAGCTTCCTTGATGGAAGGCCAAACTTTTAAGGACATTTACATGAAAGATCCTAACCTCTTCTATGTTGGAAAGTATATCTAGCTACTATTCATAGGTTATCCCTTTTCCAAAAGGTCTAGCAAAGAAGATTAAATGTATACATAGAGATTTTCAATAAGGGTCTGTGGATGATCGTACAAAACAACATTAGGTAAATAGGGTGAAGATAAAGAAATGGAAGGCTAAAGGTAGACTTGGAATTTTTGACATGAAAAAGAGGAATTAGGCTCATTTTGCTAAGCTATCATAGAAGATGAATCGAAAAAAAGCATTGCGGATAAAGCTTATTATAAAGAAATACCTTATGGAGGAGGGGAAGAAAATAAAGACGAAGTGGCAAAAGCTTTTTAGAGAATTAAAGAAAGCTAAGGTATGGATGGAGAAGCATTCAAAAATGCATATAAGAAATGGAGGAAGGATAAGATTCTAAAATGATAATTGGGTTGAACACAGTAAAGTTAAAGAGTAGTTATTTGGCCCACTTAATAAAATTGATGAACAATTAGCCATCAAACAAGTTTAGATATATCCAAGTCAATGGAATGAATCAATAATTGGATACCTACTAGATGATGATATCAAAGGCAAGATAGGCATGGTATATCTAGATGATCACTTGACTTCAAATGATATAAGGGTATGGCCAAAGGAAGTAAATGGTAAGGTATCTTTCGAATTAACCTGCAATGTTTTGTGCAAAAATGGTGAGGAGCCATATCATATTGAGAATTGGGGCTAGGTATGGGAACTTCAACATATCCTCAAATACAAATGTTGTCATAGAAGATATTATGTGAAGGCTTACCTATAAGAGACAAGCTAAAAGAAAGAGGCATGAGTATTTAGACTATTTGTCCACTATGTCGAAGAGAAGAGGAAACATTATATCACTTATTATTATGATGTGAAAGAAGTGAAGAACCTTATGTACAATGGGAATTCACATACCAATTAGAGTGGGAAAGAAGAAAGAGTCCTATGACTGGTTGAAAAAAAAAAACACTCGATGGAAGAAAAAAACCTAGAAAAAAGTACAAACCCTAAGAAAATTAGTGTTTCTACTTACCCTTTGAAGAATTTGAAGGGAGAGAAATAGGTTAATGTTTTATAATGACCAAACACAAGAAGGCTAGTTGTAAAGATTAAGAGTTGATATTCTTAAATAGTAGGGGATAGTTAGAATGAAACACTTATAGAAAGAGGACTTTAGACATTAGGAGAAATGGAAGAAGCTAAAAAGTAACTAGATCAAGATTAGGCACAATGTTATGATTTATACTTCAACTTTGCCACTTTTTGCAATTATACATCTAAAGTTTGAACTTGTCTAATTATATACCTAATTGAAGAATTAGTTGTCACCATCTATATCTTGATTAATTCTAATTCATACTATTAGTTCAATTAGTATGATTATCCAATGGGGTGGCCGCCTATAGCCTTAGGGGGTCATACCATAGCCTTATGTATATCACTCGACTCCCATAGGGCTGTGAGTAGCTATCCACGGCCTACCAATAGGTTTTGCAACCCACTTTTTTGAAGTTGGTTGGGATTGCAAACGGTAGTTGGTAGCAACTTATAAGGAGTTTCGTAACCCCCTAAGACTGTAGACAACCATTCTATTAGTTGATCATGTTGATAGAATAATGGTGTAAACTTAAGTTAAGTGGGGGTGTAAATGGTGATAACTAAATCTTCAATTAAGTATATAATTAGATAGCTCGAAACTTTAGGTGTATAATTACAAAGAGTGATGAAGTTAAGGTGTAAACCATGACATTGACCCATTAAGATTAACTATAATGGGGCATTTGGAGGACGTAACATGTAAAGAAGGGCTAAGTTTTTATTGTAAGAAATGGAATTGGCAAAGTGCTTTATTAGGGGAATAGGCTGGGGTAAGTGGAGGGTGTATATGTTGAAACATTCAGTAGGACCACTTGAAGCTAATATTTATGTTGTTTTTGAAGGAATCTAACGGGGTAAGGAGAGAGGATTGGGGAAGATAATTGTCAAGCTTGGTTTTTCACCTCCTGATTCTTTTTATAGATTAAGTCTTCTTTAAACCAAATAGTATAAATTCTCACCTATTTAATACTAACTCTCGACTATGGTTTAAAGAAAACCGATTCTTTTTATATTTTGAAAATATTTTGGAGTTGCCATACGACAGGGGTCGGGAAAAAAAGTTAAGTTATAACTAATTGAGTGGATTGACTATAACTTAGCCACTGATCTTTTGATAAAAACCAACTTTGAAATGGATTTCTAAAATAAGATATATAGATTCGGGGGTTATGATCTTTGAACCCTTACGGGTACCATTAACTTTCTAATTTTAACCTTAACCTTAAAAATCACTTTTTAATTTTATAAGACAGAATTTGATTATTTACCAAAATGGGATAACGTGAATAATCTAAACTAAAAAGAGAAAATCAAGTTTTTTATTTTTTATCATCACCTCGTAAGTGTCTATATACCCACTATTTGAGATCAGATGTATTAATACTTTTAATGAAAACTTTAGTAGGTTGTTTATTTTAATTCTTGAAAACGATCGAGTTTACGTTTTTTTTTTACTTAATTTGGTTTATTTAAGAAAATTTCTAAAAAAGGTTCTAAATTAGAATTCTTGTTTGAAAAATTCTAAAATGCCCTAATTTGGAACGTAGGTTAAAATGTATGTATATATATATATAACTATTCTATTTCCTCCCTTTTTCTTTCTTTTTTTTTTATTTCTACTTTTTGATTTTCTCATCCTTTTTTTCTTTTTCTTTTTTCTTTTTTGCAATTACATTGACATTTTACGATAAACCAAATAAATAATAAAAAATAAAAATTGAAAACAAAGGCATAAAGCAAAAATCGGATTGAATTTGGAGTAAGAGCATGCGAGTCAGATCGTCTAGCACGAGATGGGTCAAAACAAAGGATTCAAGTTGGATGATGTAGCGACTGTAGAAGGATGCTTTGGGTCATTCTGAGCACTAATCCAATTGGGAAATTGAACTTTTGTGATTTTTAGATTGGATTAGGAGGGGGTAGGGAGGATGCCGAAGGGGATTAAGGTGATTAGGGTGGTTTTTCGATCATGGTGGTTTGTGATGGTATGAGGGCTTTGGTGGTGGTGCTATTGGGAGGTGTGGCAATGGTTGAAATGGGTGGCTAGTGAGAGCTTAGAGAATAGGGAAGCCGGTCTTGGTGATGGAGCGGCTCGAAGGTAATCAAAGAGTGAGGGAATCGTAGAGAGCAAAAGTAACTGTAGAGAAAGAGTGGGCTATAAAGAGAGATCGGAGAAGAGAGAGAGAAAGGGTGTTTGTGAATGAATTCTCCCTTATCCAAGTTACATTTTATAATGTTCGAGCTTGGATTAAGAATGGAAGTTGGTACTTGCGATTTGAATGAGGGCATATGATTTGCAATTTTAGGTATGAATTGTGTTGAATTCTAGTCAATTGTGTTTCCTTAAACTTCATTCTTACCCAAAATCTCCATGGAAGCTTCGGAAAATCAATGTAAAAGCTCAAATCATGCATTTCAAGTCAAAGCGCAATCCCCCCTTTTTGAACTTTTTCCAATTTTCAATGCCCATCTAAACCCTTCCAGCAATTGCATTTGGATAGAAAAATGGTATAAATTATCCTAACTATACATCGTGATTTCACCATCAATTTGGTAAAATCACGAAAGAAATTGGATGAAAAATGGCCTAAAAAATAGCCTGGCCAAACGTAGATCGCATAAGAAAGGGATGAAAACTTAGGGAAAGAGAAGAAAAATGTACATTGTCAACTAATCAAGGGCTGACAAGTATCCATCTGGTTGAAGTAAAAAAGAAAACAAAACACTCCTAAGCACCTCTATTGCAATTTGACCTCTAGACCTTGGCTTTCCCTACATGTATCCTAACCATCTTAGCTAGCTTGATTCTCATAATATGTGTGTAGGGCTTTTAATGTAAACAATATTACCTAGCTAAACTACAATCTTTGCATAACCGATCCTCGATTGGAAAAACCCATCCCAAGGCTCTAACTTTCCCCCATTTTTCTATATACTACCATTTGTTTGTTTTTACTTTTATTGTTCATTTTACTTTCTTAATTTTTTTATCTAACATTTTTCTAGACTTTCTAAAAATTTTTATTTTTTTGGCTTTTTTCTAAATTTTCTACTTTGTGTGATTTTTCTAATTTTCTTATTTTTTTCTAAATTTCTTATTATTTTAAATATTTATTATTATTATTTTTTGTATTTTTCCTAAATTTCCTTTTTTTTTTCTTATTTTTCTATTTTTTTTATTTTTCTAAATTTCTAAATTTTTGAATTTTCTATTTTTTGTGTTTTTTTATTTAGGACCCCTTATCCTTTTGAAATAAAATAAATAAATATAAGGAGGGGGGGTGCAAAAATTGAATGTCTACAATTTATTTATTATTATTTTTTTTATTTTTCCTAAATTTCCTTTTTTTTGTGTTTTTCCTATTTTTCTATATTTTACTAAATTTCTTATTTTTTTCTTGGATTTTCTTCTTTTTTTTATGTTTTTCCTAATTTATGACCTATTGAGGAAATAAAATAAAATAAAGGAAGCAAAAATTGGGTATTTACAATAATCATTGAAATCAATTCACAATTAGCTATCGATTGGATAATGAATCAACATGATGATATTTCTTACTACCATCCTACTTTAGCAAGCTACATAAATGACTTACATTCTTTTATTGATTGGTACATCTATAGGGTCAACTGTAGACAAAACTTAGTATCGAACATGCTTGTAAAACATAAACTAAATCTAGAGGCATGGCTATTTTTTTTTTACGAGGATGTCCTTGATTTTCTATTGGATACCATTTCCTTTGATAATTATAGGATAGATGATTATATGTTTTCACTTACTCAAGACTTTATGCCTATAACTTTAGATGGCTTATGATGTTGATGTACTTGTCACTTTTCTAATTTAAGTTCTTTTATTTCAAAAACAAAAAAAAAGCATTTAAAGACCTAATACACCAAAATAGTTCCTTACTCTTTAATATAATAGATAGATATACATATACATATGTGCTATGTATGTAAAAATTTACTATATTACACGATAGAACATTAAACTACTATCAAGTCAAATTATACCACTATCTTTTGCAAGTATATATATATATGCTCACTATCAAGTCAAAATACAAGAGTTGTTTGAAAATGCTTAAAAGGAATACAACTATCCCCATACATAATAAATAATTAAATATATTTGTTAAAATAGGCTAAAAGTATGTTAGTCACATTTAATTATCTTGATGAAATATTTATTGGTAGTTATTAGGTTACTATAAAATTTTTCTAATTCATGAAAACCTACTACTCTTACTTTCTCCTATTATCTTAATATGCAAATGCTTTAGTTATGCTTTATCTCATTTTCCAAATTTTATTTTTTAAATTACACTCATTATGGATGTTTGGACCTTCTATTACAATTAAAGCTTTCATTTTGATTTTCCTAGAAATTTTAAATTATGAAAATGTACAAAGGTATAAAAATTTTAGTTATTTTTTTTTAAATTTATAATGTAAAGAAATTATTAGATGACTACCTAAGCCAACTTCTGCTCACTTAGGGAAGAGAGGTTAGATTTGGTAAATATGTTTGCATAAATAATATATTTAGGTTTAAAAAAAATTGTAAATGCTTTTGTATTTTACAATGGTAAATAAATGTATAGGAGACTATTGCTAATCTATGATACTAAAATGTAGGAACCTTTTTTCCATCTTACCTTAAGTGCTCTTAAAACTTCTTTATTCATTTAATTGTTGTTTTACTTAATGTTGATGGTGTAAGTCTTGTGTAGAAACCGAGGGGAGGTGGGTTTGAATTGATATCTTTGGCAAAAATTAAAACCTTTTACTTTTTTTTTTTTAACAAATTCCTCTCTTAATAACTTTAAATAATATAAGAAGTAGTTGTTAATTGATGTTAACTATTAGGCATAAATAAAATAGCACAAATAATAAATTGTAGAAAAGTAAATAAGAGAGAGAGAGAGAGAGAAAGAGAGAGAATTAAGCAACAAGTTAAAAAGCTTTGACCTTGTGCCTACTGTTTTCTTCCAACTCTATCGATAAGAACCTAGTCTTCTACATTAATGCCATTTCACTAGTCTAATTCTTTAATAATAATTATTAAAAAAATAACAATCTTGAGGTTACAAGGATATCAATCCCTCTCCACCCTATCTCACTAGCTTTACCTTAAGCTAAATGACAACTTCTCAATAATAATTATAGAAATATGAGATAATACAATCAAAATATCTTTAAAATATTTGTACAAAAACAAGAAAAAGATGATGAAAATTCTGTTTTAGCATGGTTTCTGACTAAGTTTTTAACAGTTTGATCTTGTATACGATGGATAGTAAGGTATTATGCTTTCAATGTCTAATGTTTCTTCTATAGCTTGAATTATATTGTGTTGATCCTTGGAGTAATAGCTAGAAAATGGCTAGTTCCTTGGTTTTCTTCAAGAAAAAACCTCTTTAAGCTTATCTTATCTTTCAGTTGAATAAAGATCTGAAGAAAATAAGAGTTTTTGAATGTTTGAAAAGTTTGAACTAATGTTGTTATCTTCTAATATTACTTATGCAAAGCTTGATCTCCTTCTTCATTATTGCTACTTTGTAATGTGTGATCTTGAAGCTTCAAAAATCCATTAAAATTTCAAAAAGAAAAATTGAAGAAGATCTTTTGATTTGGATAAGGATGAAAATATCTGATCATATCTGGCTAGAATGAATTTGAGTTTAGCATGCTTCAATTTTTCAAAAACAATAATCTTCCTAGTCTTGTACCAATCTTGTCCTAAATTTTTTCTTTATAAAATGTAATCAAATCTTCCTTTAGAAAAGACCTGAACTTTCACAATTGTTTAAAATTTGAAAAGATACAAATATCTCCCTAAAATCTAGACAAGTTGACTCGCAATTGATCCTTTGAAGCATATTTGATTTAAAATCTAATCCACCCTTATCTATTATGTTGCAAATATAATCTAAAAATATTGAGCCTTATCTTAAAAATTGAAGCTTTGATCTTTTTAAATTCAAAGCATAGTTTCTCTTATCCAGCCTTATTTTATTATCGACCAACTATATCACAAGATCTCATGCTGTCATATCAGTACATCCATTGTTGATCAACTCTTGTCCCTTCTTAGTCTTCAAATATAAATGTTGATCCCTTAAATGTTTGTTTTAAAAAATCTCCATTATCATTTAATTCAAGTCTTCAAATCTAGTTTTGAAATGCTCCAAAGAAATATAAATGCTCCTTAAAATCCCGTAGACTTAAAACCAACTTAGTGTAACTGAATTGAGCATATTTCCCTAATATACTCAATAAATGTAAAGCAAGGTCTTCATTAAAAAATTGTCCAATAATTTAAAGATCAGCTTAAAACAACTTTCTAATCATGATTCTAAATTCTATCAACATGATTCTGTTCTTTTGCTGACACACTTTTTGACCTACATTTTGACTAAGTAATTTACAAAGCTCATTTTCGATTTCACTCTAAATTATGCTACACAATTATTATATTTGTTAAATTAATTTTAACCTTTATGTTATCATAAAAAATTATTAAGAGAAAACTCAACAAATAGTCAGTTTTGGACGTGACTCTCTAAGCTCGGATCTACCTTCTTAGCTTGTTTGTCAAGCTCTTTGAAGCTCATGGTAACCTCCCCTAGCCTTGGGTTAGGTTCTTCCATGCCTAATATAGACACCCCATTTTGCCTTCTTTATTTTATTTATTTTTTTTAGGTGTCCTAATTTATAAAAAATCCAAAAAGTGGAAAATTTAAGAAAATTAAAAAAAAAAGAAAAGAAAATTCAAGAAATTTAAATAACAAGTAAAAAACAACAACAAAGGAATAAGGGGAGTTAGGATTCATGCTTTTCATTTCTATTATTATTATTCTTATTGTTGATATTAGTTAGTTATTTTAATTATATTAAAAAAAATAGGGGCCGACCTAGGTTTTAAAACTTGATCCACATAACTTGAGCGGGGCCCAAGGCCCTAACTCATTTTGGGATAGGCAAGGGGCATGCCATTTAATTTTCAACCACGTACACACCTATGGGGGCTTGTGGCTTGTGCCTCGCATGTGACCACACGCTTGTTTCTTCTTCTTCCAATTTTTCTTCTTCATTCTAACTTTTTCCCATTCTTTTTTAGCCCACTTTTTTACCCCATTTACTATACGATTTCACCAAATTTATGATGAAATCGTATAATACACTTAGCATAGTTTGAATTAGGATAAAAAAATCGTTCAAATTCATTCATTTACGCAGTCTAAATCAAGCTTGAAAATTAAAAAGAAAAATGATTTCAGGTCAATGTTCATCAATGTAGATTTTTGAAATTTCCAAGCTTTCTAAGCTTAATTAGTGATGGATTAGTATAAATAGGAGCCCTTTGTTCGTTCCTAAACACATAGAAGATCAGAAATCATCTCTCTCCTCTTAATCTTTGATTCACACACACTCTCTCTCTCTAGGCTTCTTCGTCCAAAACCACCACCACGACTGACTTCGTAGTTGTTCAAAACCCAAGCCTTAACCTTCTCGCGAGCCACAACCACCATCACTTAAACTTATAATCTGCCACTACTAGCCACTGTCTCCAATAACCACCCTAACCACCTCATTTTGCCACGATGTTTCGTTTCAACATATAAATTGCCTTGAATCAACCCTATAGTACTGCTGTTGGAGAAGAGTTTGGAGCCGACCTGAGTTGACCCTGTCTGTTACTTTTTTATTTTTATGTTATTATTTATTTGTTTATCTATTTATTTATTTTATTTTGTCATCATGTATTTGCAAATGTAAATAAAAAAGAAAAGAAAAAAGAGAAAACAGGAGAAAAAATGGGAAAAAAGAAAAAAAACTAAAGTAGCTTAGTTTATTTGTTTACTTTCCCTAATTGAAACTAAAACAAAGAAAAAAAAAGTAAAAATAGTAAATAATAAAATAAAATATGATAAGGGAAATATTAATAATAATAATAGAAAAGTAAAGTTATTTTATCACTTTTTTCCAATAAAATAAAAAAAAAATCATCCATTTTTCCAAACTAAGATGCTTTAGAATTTTCAAAAATAAAACCCTAATTAAGACCCTTGGAAAATTTCCTTAAATAGCATCAAACTAGGTAAAATCGTAAACCTGATTTTATTTTTCAAAAATTAAAATCAACTCACCCACTAAATTTTTCGTAAAAGAACTACATACATTTGATCCCGAATAGCAGGTATGTAAGCACCTATAGGGAGATGGTAAGAAACAAAGAAACCCATTTTTCCACTTTAGTTTAAATTATTCATCAATGATTAAGTTTCACTTTTTAGGATAATTATTGAAAGGTGATTTTAAAGGATTAGATTTAAAATTGGAAAGTTAATGGTATTCGTAAAGGTTTAAAATTCTTAACTCCTAGACCCTTTTTTTAGTTCTTAAAACCCTTTTTAAAAAAAAAAATGGTTTTATCAAAAGTTTGGTAGCTAAGTTAGAACCAATCCACCCAATTAGTTATAACTTAAGTCGTTTTCCTGACTTCGATCAGATAGTGACTCTAAAATATTCTCAAAATTAAAATATTAATTTTCTTTAAACCCAAGTTGAGGGTCAGTATTAAATAGATAGGGTTTAATATTGATTAATTTAAAGAAAACTTACTTATAAAACCAGGGAGAAAAAAACCATCCTTGACTACTTGGCGACTATACTGAGGATGTTAAGAGGGTTAGCCATTCAACTTTCTAAGATTAAAATTAATCTCTAAAAGTCACCTCACTAGGAGCAATTTATTTATTTATTCATTATTATTTGTACCATAATGTGCTGTTTATTATTATTATTATTATTATTATTATTATTATTATTTTGTAGATTTAGTTTTAAATTGTTTCCTATTTGGAGTAGGTAAGGGGACTTATTTTATGTACCATAAACATGTAATAGAAACAATCAAACCCATACCGTTTTAGGACCCTAAGACGAGGAGGCTATTATGTAGACTCCGAGTGTTGTGGTGTAACCATCACTCGAGGTTAATTAGGTCATCCCCACTTAAGCTTGGTGTAACTAATGAAAGTGATATTTAACAAATGAGGTTGCACAAGCTTAAGGATCTCTAAAACCCACCCTTTATGTATTCATGACATCCGAAATCGACAAATAATCAAGTAAGATGGGAATCAAAATATATAATGGCTTAGAGTTTCCTTGATTTCCCTTGCAACTTTAATATGTTGTAAACATAGAATTGTTGTAAATAGGTTTCATTTATTGTAAATAATGGCCGGTCAATCTTGTAACATATTTTTTCTTTTGTAATTCAAATTCGGAAATGGCTTGTTCATCCAACTCGATCCATTTTACAAAAAAATTTGTTAATAGGCCCCCATCAACCCTAAGCCCATCTTAGACCAATGGCTTTGACACTTCAATCCAAGGGAACAAGAGACCGTCATTAGCAAGATTAAGCCCATTCTATCACTTCCTAAGGTGAAAATAAAGATTAATTTAATTAGGATGCTAACTAACTTTTGGGAGCTCGAAGAAGTGGCTTTTTGACTTGGGCTTCACTTGACTAGTCTAACACTTAAATAGTACGCCCAACTACTTTAAGCCTCTTCCTTAGAAAATATATATACCCCAAATTTAGAAGTTAACCCAATGAATGCCCTTTCAAGATTTTTAGGGATCAAAAAAACTAAAGTGAACAAAGCCCTCAGAAGTTGTAATTGGAACTACATCAAATTGGAAGACTTAAAAGATTGGTTCACCATTGAGCTTAAATCAAAACAATGGGGCATCTTTTGTGACAACCCCAAAGATTGGGGGCAAAACAAAATAGAAACCTTTTATCCTAGTTGCATTTAGGACTTTCCTATTCCCTAATGGAAAATTCCTCATCCATTTTAGGGTCGCTCAGTTAGTGGGCTAGTTTCTTGAAAGAAAATCATATGTCCTGGCCCTCCTTATATAACAAATCAGAAGCCTCAACATTTTGAAGGAAAAGAACAATGGTGCATTGAAAACTAGCATGGCACTACTAACAGTATGGTTTGTAAGCCATATGAAGTGTTAGGGCTTGATTTCATTTGAGAAGAATTCGTTGATAATATTGATTTGATCAATTCTTTTGCCAATAATGTCCATCTCTCAAAAGGAAAGTCCACTTACTATTAGATAGAAGTATTGCAAAATTTCTAAGTCACTAATATCTTATAGACAACAAGATGGAGCAACTTTAAAAGGGTAATCCTAGTCTACAAAAATTATCAAGCAATACCCCTAATCGGGATAAAATTGTACACAAGCTATTACCCTAAAAATATGATAAGACAATTCGAGATTATCCAAGATATAATATACAAGCCATTGCTAGATATTATGACCTTAGATTATGAGGACCTTCAAATTCTACTACCAAAAAAGATGTCCAAACTCTGGGCAATCAAATAGTTATGGGAAATAAGGACTATTAGCCCAAACATAGATTTAAGAGAGTGGCTAAGAGAAATGGCAAGCATAGGGTCACCAAAGAATATTTGTACAATCAACTCCATAAGGTAGGAGAGATCTAGTATTGAGCACTAGAAATCATCCAACCTGCACCAGTTAAACAAAGTCTTGAAATCAAAACCTACATGGACCATGTATAAGTTTGTGTAGAGGTAATCTATGAAGAGCAGGACATGTAGAAGGATCTATTTTGGGAATCAGGACAACATTCCTGAGCCTTAAAACATCAATTAAGGATGACTTAGAAAAGGACTCAAAAAACTTAAAGAAACAGAAGAGCCTAGCCTAGTAAAGAGGAAGGAAGCACTAGCAGGACCCAATAAGTAGAAAAAGGGAATGCTTACTAAGCGCCAGAAGAATGTTTAGAGATAGGAATACTCTCCTTGAGAAACAACTGTATTTTCTTTTTCAAATAATGTAAAAGGGGACTCCAAAAGCTACAAAATAATAAAAATTACCATCTTACTAGTTATTCATTAATTTTATTTTCTCTGCATCTATGTACCATGCATCTTCACATTCCTATCCATTTCTTTATTTTTCATTCATCTCATTTAAAAATATTCATGTGCTAACTTGTTGAGAAGTGATCTTAAACTAGGTCACCAAGATAGCTCCCAAGCATAAAACCTTCCAAAGAAGTCCTATCTAAATCCTCTTTTAAACTAGAATGGCTAGCTAAGAAAATGACAACATCAACACCAATAATAACAGTGTCAACTTCGAAGTGTTGATCCCATTAGGCTAAGGTTTTGCTCTTTAGAATGAATTGTAGGGAAGAACGTAGATCAACTGAGCTTCCTTGCTTATAGCATCACCTTACTTAAGTCTACAGCTCCATCAAATGAAGAAAACTCTAAAGCCTGATATGGAAAGAATATTGAAGCCCACCTCTTGAAGCAGAAGAAGCCTATCCTAAAGTTAACTAGGCCTTTGAAACCTTTAAGACAGAAGGGATCTTTCCAAAGGTCAACCCAACTTTCAAGCGAATCACTTACTCGTTTCCAATTGACTTAAAACTTGAAGCTGATCAGGATAGATTGAAAGAGCTTGAGAGGCGATTGACCCAACAAATCATTGAGAAAACGAAAATGCTTGAAGGGTATGATGGTTTCAAGCGAGCTAGTATAATGAACTTCTCTACTTATGATTATGGAAGCTTCCCAAAAAATTTTAAAGTAATTGACTTTGAGAAGTATAATGGGACTAGATGTCCTAAATTGCACACTAGGCTGTATGTATGCAAGATGGGTAAGTATGTGCAATATGACTAGCTTATGGTCTAAACTTTTCAAGACAATCTAATTGGCCTTGCTTTGACCTAGTATGTTTAATTGGATCTTGTCGAGCCTGATTTTTCGATTTTTGTTTAAAATTGATTTCTCATTTCCTGATTAATACTAAACCCTAACTCGTTTAATATTAATCCTCGACTAAAGAAATTGAGAAATTCCGGTTTTTTTATTGAAAATAATTTTTGGAGTCGCCACCCGACCGGAGTCAGGAAAAGAAAAGAAATCGTAACCAATTGGGTGGATTGGTTACGATTTAGCTACTGGTTCTTCATTTCAATTTTAATAAAGAATCAGAGGGTTCCGAATTCGGGGGCTAACCTATTAAACCCTAATGGGTTCCACTATTTATTTATCAAAATTAGGATCATTTTTCTAATTATAATATATAAAATAAATAAATAAAAATCAAAAGAAAAAAGAACCTAAGTTTCTACATATTTTATTGTTGCCCCGAAGGTGCCTACGTACCCGTTAGCCGGGATCAGATGATCGTAGTTCTTTCTTTTTAAAAAAAACCTTAGTGTGTTGCTTGATTTTAATTTTGAAAACCGTCCAAGTTTACGTTTTAATTTATTCGATTTATAAAAAAAAATCTAAAGGGTCTTGACTTTTGAAAGTTATTGTTTCATAAAAAAAAAAAAAATCACTAAAAGTCCTAAAATTTAAAAAGGATTTTTATTATTTTTCTAAAAAAGAAAATAACTTTTATAAACGAGAAATTCTAAAAAAAAACAAACCAATGCCAAACTTAAACTAATATATGTAATGAACTACTATATAATACGTCTTCGTGAAAACTAATATTAAAACCCCTATATCAACATATTCACACATTATATTATATTTGATTAGTAACATATACAGATTTATGTATAACAAAAACCAATATTAACAACTCTTAAACTAATATTCACGACCTTATTTAAATGATTACTATTAAATAATTATTTACTTAAACGTTTATCTAATCTATGCAATATTAGGAAAATAATACTAAACATATACTATTCTATGCACATATATATGTATAATCATATGATAACATAACATGATATACTAATAATAAATAAAACGAAATCGAACCGAACCTGATTGTTATCGAAAGATCAAGGGACGTGCTGCGGTGATGAAGGATGTACAGCGGACAGTGAACGCTGCTGTTGCGGTGTTGGATATATATGCCGATATGGTGTTGTGACTCGAACGAGGACTAGTTGGCAGAATTGCTGCTATCGTCGGTGTGGCCTATGCATTGACGTGGTCACTGTTGTCCAAACCAACAATGATCAGGGTGAGGACTTGTCAGCTGGTTGTGCAGCAGTTTGCTATGGACGTCTGGTCAATGATTACGGCTTTGAAGTGATGATGGAGTGTGGGTCAACATCTGTACATGCGGGTCAGCGTCTGCAGATAGGCATGTTGCTGGATGGGCTACGGTTGGTTTGCTGTATGCGTGATTGTGTAGGTAGTCGCACGTGAGAGAGCAGGTCGGGGTTGGGTGCTACTGCGATGGAGCTTACGTATAGTGGTGGTTTGGGGTTCACTGCTGGGTCACCTATTGACTTTGGCGGCCATATGAAGTGTGTCGCGTGATGGACGGTTAGGGGTTAGATTGAGTAACGTCGTGCGAGTGAGTAGGGGTTGTGTTTGGGAGTTTATGTGGGTTAATTGAGGATGGGTCGGCTAGTGTTGGTGACGATGGGGCTTTGAGATTGGTTGGCTTTCATAACTGAAGTTAGTTGATGGAGGGAAGTCACACAAGCGGGTTGATGTGTAATGCGAGGGAAAAGGTTAGTGTAGATTCCTACTGTCGATGCACTAAGAACAGATAGTTGGTTACGGTGAATATTAAGTGTTGTCTGACGTCGTTAGGGATTGTCGTTGGAGAGAGGATGGAGCTACTATTGTTTCTAATTTTTGTAGGGACTTTTTTTCTGCTCTCTTCTTTCTTTGTTCTATTGTGTGAAGTACTTATATATTCTAAACCAAATCGTATCATACTATATCATATTTAATTATATCCGATTCGTTAATTAAATTAGATTCAAATTTAATTCAAATCTGATTTAACTAATATTCATATGATTTGATTAGATATGAATTCGATTTTCGTTTCGCTTCTACAAAGTTAGAAAAATAAAGACATAGGTGCCTATTGAGACTCGAACCAGTGACCTCCAACTAAATCCACCCAAGTACTCCGTTGCTTATCCGTTAGGCCATTGACCCGTTTCTTGACATCCATTACAATTAAATTATATTTAAACTATCTAAATCCCTAAACTAAAATTTTCAACTAAACTAAAACTATAACTAACACTAAAACTAATTATTCCAAATATAAATTACTTCCTAAAAATCTACGAAATCTTTATAATTTTTCCTTTTCTTATTTTTTGGTATTTTCATTAATTTTTATTATTTTTTATTTTCATTTTTATTTTTTGAATTAGGACCCTTTTTTGTAAAAATAAAGATTAAGACTATGGAATGGCAAAAATTAGGTGTTTACAGCTACCCCTCTTTATGGTGAAGTTTGAGCAAAACTTTGCCACAAAAACAAAAGAGACACCGTTTTTGCCTCGGGACAATTCTATCCTAAGGAATGTTAAGTCACTTGACGAAGGTTAGTTTGAAAGGAAGAATAACGAGGGACAGTGTCTTTGTGGGTTGGCAAAAATCCCCTAAAAAGAATAATGAAAACATGGTAGTGCCCTGATGCGCTGACTAAACAAGGTGGTTAAAGCGATCTTTAAGCTGGCTAAGCCTTGACAATATGAAGGAAAAACTTGGTCATGCTTTTAATGAGCTGACTAACCAAGGTGGTCAAAGCGACCCTTGAGTTAGCTAAGACCTAAAACTGAAGAAGACTTGGATCATGCCTTTAATGAGCTGACTAACCAAGGCGGTCAAAGCGTCCTTTGAGCTGGCTAAGACCTAAAAATGAAGAAGACTTGGATTGTGCCCTTAATGAGCTGACTAACCAAGGCGGTCAAAGCGCCTCATGAGCTGACTAAGACCTAAAAATATGAAGAAAACTTAGATCGTGCCCTTAATGAGCTAACTAACTAAGGCGGTCAAAGCGCCCCTTGAGCTGCCTAAAACCTTAAAAATAAAGAAGACTTAGATCGTGCCTTTAATGAGCTGACCAACCAAGGCGGTCAAAGCGCCCCTTGAGCTGGCTAAGACCTAAAAATGAAGAAGACTTGGATTGTGCCCTTAATGAGCTGACTAACCAAGGTGGTCAAAGCGCCCCATGAGCTGGCTAAGACCTAAAAATATGAAGAAAACTTGGATCGTGCCCTTAATGAGCTGACTAACCAAGGCGGTCAAAGCACCCCTTGAGCCGGCTAAGACCTCAAAAATGAAGAAGACTTGGATCGTGCCCTTAATGAGCTGACTAACCAAGGCGGTCAAAGCGCCCCCTTGAGCTAGCTAAGACCTAAAAATGAAGAAGACTTGGCCGTGCCCTTAATGAGCTGACTAACCAAGACGGTCAAAGCGCCCCTTGAGCTGGCTAAGACCTTAAAAATGAAGAAGACTTGGATCGTGCCCTTAATGAGCTGACTAACCAAGGCGGTCAAAGCGCCCCCTTGAGCTAGCTAAGACCTAAAAATGAAGAAGACTTGGCCGTGCCCTTAATGAGCTGACTAACCAAGACGGTCAAAGCGCCCCTTGAGCTGGCTAAAACCTTAAAAATGAAGAAGACTTGGATCGTGCCCTTAATGAGCTGACTAACCAAGGCAGTCAAAGCGCCCCTTGAGCTGGCTAAGACCTAAAAATGAAGAAGACTTGATCGTGCCCTTAATGAGCTAACTAACCAAGGCGATCAAAGTGCCCCTTGAGCTGGCTAAGACCTAAAAATGAAGAAGACTTAGTCGTGCCCTTAATGAGCTGACTAGCCAAGACGGTCAAAGCGCCCCTTGAGTTGGCTAAGACCTTAAAAATGAAGAAGACTTGGATCGTACCCTTAATGAGCTAACTAACCAAGGCGATCAAAGCACCCCTTGAGCAAGCAAGGCAGTCAAAGCGCCCTTTGAGCTGGCTAAGACCTAAAAATGAAGAAGACTTGGCCGTGCCCTTAATGAGCTGACTAACCATGACGGTCAAAGCGCCCCTTAAGTTGGCTAAGACCTTAAAAATGAAGAAGACTTGGATCGTGCCCTTAATGAGCTGACTAACCAAGGCGGTCAAAGCGCCCTTTGAGATGGCTAAGACCTTAAAAATGAAGAAGACTTGGATCGTGCCCTTAATGAGCTGACTAATCAAGACGGTCAAAGCACCCCTTAAGCTGGCTAAGACCTTAAAATGTAGAAGACTTTGAATTGGGATAGAGCTCCATGAGCTTGCTAAATCCTTAGGAGATTATAAATTGGGACTGTTTTAGGAGTTTGGTAGAATACTTAAGAAGCTTTAGATTAGGTTTGCACTCTATGAGCTGGCTAGATCCCTAAATGAGAATATGAGTCAAAATAGCGCTCCATAAGCTGACCAAAGCGCTAAATCCCTTGAAGAAATTTTGAGTCGAGTAACATTCTATGAGTTCAACGATTGGGAGTTGAAGAAACACTAGGTCCATGCTCCACGAGCTAATCTATCTTGCTAAGAAATTTTTTTTTGGAAATTAAGCTATTATCCTTAGGGAAAACCAATTGTCAATGCAATGTTATATCAAGTTTAGAACCACTTACCTGGTTTCATTGATAGCTCCCAAGTCATCATATGTCTTATTGAGCAGTCCTATTAGAACCAACCATTTTGACCCTTACTATTGCTTTTCTTGTTTTCGTTCTTCTTCTTCTTTCTTCCATTGTCTCTTTCTAAAACCCCCCATCTTCTTCTTCTTCTCTTCTTCTTCTTCTTCTTTTTAAAACAACTTAAGCTTGAAACGAATATAGAACATATTCTTCTCGAACAAGGATGTCTTGTATTGAACTTCCGATCTAAACATTGGCTTTTCAGGCAACCATTTGTTCTCAAGTGAATTTCTACTTACGCGCCACACGTTACCCTTTTTGAACATTGCCCTGTCCTAAAAAATAAGAAACAAATCTCCCTTTCTTTGGGGGGTTAACTACAATAAAGTATTAAAAGAATTTTTATCAATAGTCATCGCTTCAAATTAAATGATTATTTTTCTTGTGGTTCTTTATGTATAAGGTTTGTTTGGGTAAATGATAGAGCGAGAAGTGGGGTCTTTTAGTGGGATGAGGGAAAGGAAGGTTAAGGATATTTATCCAATGTTAACGACTACTAGGAATACAATCTTTGCATGTAGAAAATGAAAATGAGACCACAGTAATAGTAAGATTATTTGCAAAATTTCATTGATGTTCAAGGATAGTACATCTTCAATGCATCAGCATTTACTGGGTCCTTCAAATCCGAACCATCCATTTGAGACAAGATAACAGCTCCTCCAGGCAATACTTTCTTCACAATGTAAGGCCCTTTATAGTTTGGGGCAAACTTCCCTCTTGAATCAGTTGTGTTAGGCAACACCTTCCTCAACACCATATCTCCTTGCTCAAAACTTCGGGGTCATACTTTTTTGTTGAAAGCCCTGGCCATTCATTGCTGATAGCAAATGTTGTGGCATAAAGTTGTCAGCCTCTTTTCATCAATTAGGTTCAACTGCTCAACACACTTCTTTACCCAATCAGCCTCATCTAACTGAGTTTCCAACAATATTCTGAGAGACAGGATCTCAACCTCCACTAGCAATACAGCCTCCATTCCGTACACCAACGAGTAGGGGGTTGCCCCTATTGATGTTCTGATAGAAGTTCGATAGGCCATGAGTGCAAATGGTAACATCTCATGCCAATCTTGATACGTAATGGCCATTTTCTCAATAATTCTTTTGATATTCTTATTGGCTGCTTCTACGGCTCCATTCATCTAGGGCCGATAAGGAGTAGAATTTCTATGAATGATCCTGAAGTGTCAGCATAACTCGAACATCAATTTATTATTTAGATTCGTACCGTTGTCAGTGATAATTGTTTCTAGCATACCATAATGAGCTAGTATGTCTCTCCTAATGAACTTGATCACTACTCCCTTCGTCACACTAAAGTAGGATGAGGCTTCAACCCACTTAGTGAAATAATCAATAGCTACCAATATATATCGGTATCCGTTAGATGCTTTTGGAGTGATTGGGCCAATGATATCTATTCCCCACATCGAAAAAGGCCATGGTGCTGATAGTGTATGCAACTCTTGAGGTGGAGCATTTATCTTGTTTGCATAGATCTGGCACAAATGGCAGCATCTAACATGTACGATACAATCCGCCTCTACAGTTAACCAGTAATATCCCATCCTCATGATTTTCTTAGCAAGCATGTAACCATTCATATGAGGGCCACATACTCCCTCGTGCACTTCTTTCATTACCATTTCTGCCTCTTTCCCGTCTACACAACGTAAAAGCGTACCGTTAAACAATCGTCGGTACAACATAGAATCACTCATCAAGTACTGAGCCGCCATTATTCTAATCAATTTTTTATCCTTCCTTTCTACTCCTTTGGGGTATGTACCTTATTGTAAAAATATTTTGATATCATGATACCAAGGCTTTTCATCATATGAACTTTCCATTGCCAAACAAAAAGCAAGCTTTTCTTCAATTTCAATTTTAGGTGGCTGAATCTCCACTCCTTTCGATATTTGAATCATTGATGCCAAAGTAACAAGAGCATCGACAAATTGGTTTTGAACCCTTGGTACGTATACAAAGGTAATCTTTTCAAACTTGGTTATCAACTCGACCAAGTGTTGGCGATAAGGCACTAATTTAAGGTCTTTCATCTTATATTCACCCCGAGCTTGACCTATAATCAATGAAGAATCTCCATACACCTGCAATTCATGTATCTCCTTAAACAATGCGATTTTGAGCCCCAAAATACACGCCTTGTATTCTGCAATGTTATTAGTACATGGGAAAACCAATCTCACGGCCATTGGAAATTGTGTACCTCCAGGTGATATTAGAATTGCCCTTACTCCACATCCAAACACATTGGTTGCTCCATCAAAGAACATTTTCCACCCTAAAGATTTTTTGACTATTTCACCATTAGAATCATTTCCCGCTACTAGGATATTTTCATTGGGAAACTCAACCCTCACTCCTTAAGGGGTATCCTCAGAAGGATTTTCTGCTAATTGATCTGTCAACACTTGCCCCTTGACTGAACTTTAGCTCACATACTTAATGTCAAATTCTGTTAGCAACATCTGCCACTTTGAAACTCTATCAATGAGAGCCGGTTTTCCGGCTAAGTACTTCAAAGGATCGTGTTGTGTTATCAACTCAATCTGATAATACAACGTATATTGCCTGAGCCAATGCATAACCCAAACCAATGCACAACAGGTTCTTTCGGCTTTTGAGTATTTTTGCTCCCCTTCGATAAACTTCTTACTTAGATAGTAAACGACTTGCTCTTTCTCTTCTTCATCCTTTTAGCCAAGCACGGATCCCATGGATTCCGTCATTATGGTTAGATACAAAAACAATGGCTTTCCAGGTTTAGAAGCTACCAACACTGGAGGTTTCATGAGATATTCTTTGATTTTTGTGAAAGCCTCTTTGCATTCCTCATTCCAACTGATCTTTGCGTTCTTTTTTAACAGCTTAAAAAGAGGGTGGCATTTGTCCGTTAACTATGCTATGAATCGGGCAATGTAATTTAAACGCCCTAGCAATCCTCGCACTTCCTTGAGCATTTGTGGAGGAGGCATGTCAATTATAGCTTTGGCCTTATCAAGATCGACTTCAATACCTCTTTGGCTGACTATGAACCCCAACAATTTTCCTGATGTCACACCAAAGGTACACCTCTTCGGATTCAATTTCAAGTGGTGCTTTCTTAGCCTATCAAACAACTTTCTCAGGTTTTCTAGGTGATCCTCCTCCTCTTTGGACTTTGCAATCATACCATCAACATACACTTCTATTTCTTTATGCATCATGTCATGAAAGATTGCAACCATGACCCTCTGATATGTTGCACCTGCATTCTTCAGCCCAAACGACATCACCTTATAGCAAAATGTTCCCCAAGTTGTAATAAAAGTCGTTTTCATCTTATCCTCTTCAGACATCTAAATCTGATTATATCCCGAAAAACCATCCATGAAAGAGAATAGATGATTTCCAGAAGTGTTATCCACTAAGACATCAATGTGAGGCAATGGAAAATTATCCTTAGGTGTTGCCTGGTTGAGATCTCGAAAGTCTACACACACTCTAACTTTCCCATTTTTCTTCATTACTGGAACAATATTAGCTACCCATTCTGGGTAATCCGACACTTCGATGAATCCAACCTCCAGTAGTTTCTTCACTTGTTCTTTAATTTTCAATAAGACGTCAGGTCGAAATCTCCTCAATTTTTGCTTTTTTGGTTTGACGTCCTTCTGTGTGGGTAAACGGTGGATTACAATCGATGGGTCCAACCCAGGCATATCTTCATACGACCAAGCGAACACATCTTGATAATCAGCTAATAACGTAATCATTTTTGTTTTTTGTTTCTCTTTTAAACTCGCCCCAATTGTTAAATTCCTAGGATTTTCTTTGTTCCCTACATTAATTGTCTCAATCGGTTCATCAATAGTGATCCTATCCAATTTATGTTTTTGCCATTCCTCTTGTATATTACTGTGGTCATCGACATCGCTCCCAACGACTAACCCAGTAAGGCCGGAAACGATATCGATATTCTCATTTTCTACCTGCGCGAGGTATTCCTGGTTTTCGCTTGTTTCATTGAATCTGAACGAGAATGTATGAAAAAAATGCATGTAAACAAAAGAGAACTAAAGAGCATCATAGGAAAAAAATGAACTAAGATTTCATTGAATAAATGGAGGTGTGGTCTCAAATGAGATAAAGGCCTAACTAATTTTGAACGAAAGGTTCAACGATACATTTAAAACGATGACTATTGAAAATAAAAATTCAAAAAATACTAATTACGGGTCACCCCTTTACCTTAGGGAAGACTTGTTGCAATTCGCCGAGATGGAGAACCAGTTGTTCAAATGATGCTGGAACTTGGGTGGTAAGTTTGTTGATCCTTCTTTGTCAGATTCTCGAGCTTAAGTCTCTTCTTGTATGAACGTCTCAACTAGTGGTGGAAAGGTCATCGAGGCATGGTATAATCTGTTACCTCTCTTGCCTCTCGCTTGCTTCTTCTGGAACTCTTCTGCCGGGGAAGGATTGTAGCTAAGGTCGTAGGTGCCGATTTGGCCTTCCTTGAATCCCTTCCTTCCATCATCCTTTCTATTGGGACCAGTAACCATGTTCACTTCTTCAAACATTTGTAAACCCAGCTCTTCTTGTCCCTCACTTCCTATGTAGGGTATAGCCGTCTCTTTATAAATTTCATAATCTTGATCTCTCAGAATTGTAATCACTTTGCCATTGGAGATAAACTTCAAATTTTGGTGCAGGCTCAAAGGTATGGCCCCTGCTGCATGAATCCAAGGTCTTCCCAATAGTAGATCGAAAGATCTTGGAATGTCCATGACTTGGAATCGAATAGTGAAGTGCTGAGGGCCAATACTCACGAATAAATCAATCTCCCCTATGATCTCTCTTCTGGAACCATCAAAGGCCCTGACTGTTGTAGAAGAAGGCTTAATTGCAGATGTATCGATGCCCAGCAAATCCAAGGTGGCGAGGGGGAAGATGTTTAGTGACGATCTGTTGTCAATGAGCACCCTAGTGACAATTATGTCATTACTCCTTACCATGATAAAGAGTGGTTTTGTATGTTTGTTCCCTTCCTCGCCCAATTCCTCAGCCAAAAATAAAATTTGATCTATTGCGAGGATCGAATTAGTAACCAGTCCCATCTTCTCAGTTGGAATCTCTTGAGGGACCTTCACCTCATTTAATGTGTGAAACAAAGCCTCCCTATGTGGTTCAGATGCAATTAGCAGACCCATCAGCAATATTTGTGCAGGAGTCTTACTGAGTTGATCTATGATTTTATACTCACTTGACTTGAGCATTTTGGTAAAAGCTGATAGTCCCTCAATACGTTCGGCTACTGTCTTATCATTTGATTCTCTCGACATGACTTTCCTCCCCTGCTCCTCTCTTGGATGATAAATATTTCCCGATCGGGTAATGCCCCCTACCAGAGAACTGGGTTTCTCTTGATTTACCAGGTGATAGTTAAATGGAGCAGCCTTGTAATTTTCTGGTGGCAACGGTACGTGAAATGTGTACCTCTTCACTTCTGGAGTCTAGTTGCCAGTATAGAACTCAAAAACCTTAGGCTTCTTATCTGAATCGATGACATTAACAGCACAGTCATAAAAAATCATACCAATCATCGGCCCATGGTTGGGTAAGGGGTTGTTGTGAACATTAGGAACCGGGGCTTCCACAAAATCTAACTGCACTGTCCCTTCATCTATCAAGTCCTGAATCTTATTCCTCTATCTCCAGCATGCATCAGTCGAATGCCCCACTTGTCCACAGTGGTATTCGCACTTTATTATGGAGTCAAAGAATCTCAGTCGATATCGATCGCTAGGAAGTTCGTATCGTATCATATTATCCCTTCGCAACTTCTCGAAGACTTAACTCAAAGGAACCGGTATCTTGGTAAATTGCCTATAAGTCCTATTAGTTTGAAACTGATCTCTGTACTGTTGTTGAATGAGAGGTGTATTCACCCTAAAAGCGACTTGAGCATTTAGTCTGGCATTTAAATTTACCATACCAACCGTAGATTCTTTGGGCTTGCTGGTGGCTGGTCTAGGACCAGATGATGACGTAGGTGGTCTTCTATCTGCTAAGTCCTGCAGTTTACTGGAAGAGATGGCACTTTCAATCCTGCACCTAGCCGCTACTACCTTAGCAAAACTAGATGAGGCCTGCCTGATGAGATGGGAGAAATAGGGCCTCTCTAAGGTGTTAATGAAAGCCGATGTGAGCTTTTTCTCGGTCGTTGGAGTAGAGATTTTTGCAACTAGGGACCTCCATCTTTGAGCGTATTCTTTGAACGATTCATTATTCTTCTTCCTTAGGGCAACCAAGTCCATCATAGTCGGGGCTACTTCCACATTGAATTCATATTGTTCATAAAATGCTCGAGCAAGTTTCTCCCATGTATTTACCTGATTCAAATCAAGCTGGGCATACCAAGTCAAGGCTGGTCCGGTCAGGCTATCCTGAAATGTCTGTACCATGAGTGGATCGTACTGAACATATTTACCCATCTTCCTAACATACAACCTGGTGTGAAGCTTGGGATAACCCGTCCCATTATATTTTTCGAATTTCGGTACCTTAAACTTCTCAAGGTATGATCCCATGTCATACGCGGAAAACTCTGTAATCCCCACCTGTTCAAATCCATTACACCCTACAAATGCCTTCATCTTCTTAGTGATCTGTTGTGTCAATTTCTTTTCCAGTTCTTTCAAGCTGTTCGTACTTGGCCCATGGTTGACAGGTCTCGAGGCCGTATACATGTCAGGTTCGAAAGTCGGGTTGTCTTTTGGGTAAACTCCTTCTGATTCGAATGGGTCTTTTTGATATTTGTGTTCTGCTTCAGGAGCTTGTGTATTCTTCCCATAACGGGTTTTGGAACCTTCTTCATTGGCTGGTGCTGTAGCTCATAGCAAAAAAATGCTATCTACTAGGAAGCTCATCTGTTCTGCCATCTTTTCCATAGCCCTTTCTATGGAACGAAACCTTAGCTCAGAGGGATCATTGATCTCAGGGTCTCCATCATTTCCTTGAGTGGTGGCCATCTTGGTCTGGGAATGTGTTCTAATCGGACTTCTCTGAAAGACTTGACGTTTGAGAGCTATCTTGAAATTTTACCTGATTGATCGTGTAACTCAACAAAGGGTTAATATATATTATATTTTGCTAAAAAGGGTGATTAATCATACAAACATAAAATGCATGTCACACGAGTGCAATGAAAAATCTAGAATTGGGGGGAAAACCTTTGATGTGGCAAAACCTAACTTTTATTAATTTTTGCAATTGTGAAGCTTTACACCTCTTATTCTGTTCATAAAAATGAATTCTAACGAAAACATAAAAAACCTAAAATCTAAAATTTAATCTCTTAATGACTAGTAAGCTTATCCTACGTCCTCCTCTTCTTTCGGATCATGGGAGCTTACTCTTCTTTGCCCTTGGTCCTCTTCAGTTGTGCTTCCAATGCCTTTATCTTCTGATAGTACTCCTTGCAACGGCTTTCTAACTCTTGCTCTCTTTTACTCGTCCTCTCTGGTTCAGCTTGAACTACCCTCTTCTCTTCGTTGTCTTCCATATCTTTTAGCCCTTTTAGCTGGTGATAAAGAAATCTTTTGGTTGTCTGGCTCCTAGCTGTTACCCCTTTAGTGGTAGGGGTGGTCTTTCTTGTGCACCAAAGAGCTCAGATGCTCTGAAGCTTGGTTATCTTATCAACCTTCATCATACCAGGGTTAAGGAAGTCCAGCGAGGCAGCTTCTAATGATGGTCTGGGGACCATGTCCACAATGAGTCCATTGGCTGGAATGTATGTGGTGCAAAGGTTGAAGCCAATCAGAGGAATCGCTTTGAAGTCTCTACATCCTCTAATCATTTCCTTGCTTGCAAACCACCTGGGTGTCAACAACAATTCTTCCGCTTTCATATTCTGAAAGCATTGAACCTAGTAGCGGCTAGCTATATTTTCTAGCAACTCGATTCTTTCTCCAAAAGATTTGATGAGATCATATTGCTGAGTAAACTCGGCCCGATTAAAATCAAGCTGGTAACTTCTCATGTGGCTAACGAACTAGACCACCAGTAGGACCATGTTAGTTTTCAGATCTCCTCATTTCTTTTTCTTAAGATGGTTTAGTGACCGGATCTACTCGGCCAGAAGGGCTGGGATATATGATTTCCCTTCAAGGAATTGGGTTACAAGTTCTGCAATTCTGAAATGGACTCGACATCTTTCATTAGGGAACAGGATGGTATTGAAGACTACCAGTATAAAAGCATTGACCCGGTACTGGTGCCATGCTTCTAAATTTGCATAAAAAACCTCGCGTTTTTCTCTATGTTTCAGTTCAATAGAAAACCAGTCCATGACATCCTCTAATCGAATGGTCTTTCCTTGATTTAGAACCCGGTTTATTTCGGTTTTTTTTATTCCTAGCAACTTGCTGAAGATCTTTGGTGCTGCAGCTTCCATGTTTGGGACATAAATATCATCCGTGATTGCAAGAGCCCACAACAATTGGGAGTATTCTTTTATAATTGGGCTTAGCTGATGTAGGCTCATACAAAAACTGGTGGATTTAGGCTCCCAAAGGTAGACTGAGGCCCGAACTAGAGTGATGTTCACAGGGATCTTCTGTAAAGAGAGGATGGGCCCAATCTTATTCTTAATAAACTCCTGTTTATCTAGGCTGAAGAGTCGAAACCATGTCTGAAGCAGCTTCTGTGGCCAATGCGGTAAGTAGACATGAATGTCTTCAAAAGACCCTTGACTTGGTCCAGCCATGACTAATCAAAATTAAAATTACAATTACAATGTATTCTAAATTTTACATAAAAAATATTACAAATTATTTACAAGGGAATATTACAATTACAATCACAACTTTACAACTGCTTTTATCAATGTAGGCTCGCCACATCATAGGTTCTTGTGATTTTTGAAAAAGTTTTCATGTAACGTAAAGGGTGGGTTCTAAAGGTCCTCAAGTTCTGCAACCATTACATTTTTCAAAGCAACGATTTTGTGGTGGCATTTGAACTTGAGTGGGGTAGCATGATTGGCCCCGGAAGGTGGTTACCCCACAACATCCGAAGCTTACACAATGGCCTCTCTCCTAAGGTCCTAAGACAGCTTGGTTCTGACCGTGTCTAACATACATTTATGATACAAAAAAGAAAATAAAATAAATAAAAGTAAAAAAAAAAAACCCTAAAATTCCCCCTTAACTAAACTGCCACAACAAAAAAAAATGTTAGTAAAAACAAATAAAATAAATAAATACATACAATAACATACCTAAGTTCTTTTTATTATTTTATTTTTTTATTATTTCTTTTTTTTTTTAAATAATCTTATTTTCGGCAACTTCTAGTGGCTAGCCCTCTAGCGGTCCCCAGTGGAGTCGCCAAACTATCAAGCCTGATTTTTCAATTTTTGTTTAAAATTGATTTCTCATTTCCTGATTAATACTAAACCTTAACTCGTTTAATATTAATCATCGATTAAAGAAATTGAGAAATTCCGGTTTTTTTATTGAAAATAATTTTTGGAGTCGCCGCTCGACCGGAGTCGGGAAAAGAAAAGAAACTATAACCAATTAGGTGGATTGGTTACGATTTAGTTACCAGTCCTTGATTTCAATTTTAATAAAGAACCAGAGGGTTCCGAATTCGGGGGCTAACTTATTAAACCCTAACGGGTACCATTATTTATTTGCCGAAATTAGGATTATTTTTCTAATTATAATATTTAAAAGTAAATAAATAAAAATCAAAAGAAAAAAGAACCTAAGTTTCTACATATTTTATCGTCGCCTCGAAGGTGCCCACGTACCTGTTAGTCGGGATCAGACGATTGTAATTCTTTCTTTTAAAAAAAAACCTTAGTGTGTTGCTTGATTTTAATTTTGAAAACCGTCCAAGTTTACGTTTTAATTTATTCGATTTATAAAAAAAAAAAATTTAAAGGGTCCTGACTTTTGATGGTTATTGTTTTATAAAAAAAAAATCACTAAAAGTCCTAAAATTTAAAAAGGATTTTTATTATTTTTCTAAAAAAGAAAATAACTTTTATAAATGAGAAATTCTAAAAAAAAAAAAAAACCAATGCCAAACTTAAACTAATATATGTAATGAACTACTATATAATACGTCTTCGTGAAAACTAATACTAAAACCCCTATATCAACATATTCACACATTATATTATATTTGATTAGTAAAATATACAGATTTATGTATAACAAAAACCAATATTAACAACTCTTAAACTAATATTCACGTCCCTATTTAAATGATTACTATTAAATAATTATTTACTTAAACGTTTATCTAATCTACACAATATTAGGAAAATAATACTAAACATATACTATCCTATGCACATATTTATGTATAATCATATGATGACATAACATGATATACTAATAATAAATAAAACGAAATCGAACCGAACCTAATTGTTATCGAAAGATCAAGGGACGTGCTGCGGTGATGAAGGATGTACAGCGGACAGCGAATGCTGCTGTTGTGGCGTTGGATATATATGTCGATATGGTGCTGTGACTCGAACGAGGACTAGTTGGCAGAATTGTTGCTATCGTCGGTACGGCCCGTGCGTGGACGTAGTCGCTGCTGTCCAAACCAACGATGATCAGGGCGAAGACTTGTTGGCTAGTCATGCAGCAGTTTGCTCTGGACGTCTGGTCAGTGATCGCAGCTTTGAAGCGATGATGGAGTATGGGTCAACGTCTGCACATGCGGGTCAGCGTCTGTAGATAGGCATATTGTTAGATGGGCTGCAGTTGGTTTGCTGTATGCGTGATTGCGTGGGTGGTCGCACATGAGAGAGCAGGTCGGGTTTGGGTGCTACTGCAATGGAGCTTACGTATAGTGGTGGTTTAGGGTTCACTGCTGGGTCACCTGTTGACTTTAGCGGCCAAGTGAAGTGTGTCGCGCGATGGAGGGTCAGGGGTTAGATTGAGTAACGTCATGCGAGTGAGTAGGGGTTGTATTTGGGAGTTTATGTGGGTTAATTAAGGATGGGTCGGCTGGCGTTGGTGACGATGGGGCTTTGAGGTTGGTTGGCTTTCATAACTAAAGTTAGTCAATGGAGGGAAGTCACATAAGCGGGTTGATGTGTAATGCGAGGGAAAAGGTTAGTGTAGATTCCTACTGTCGATGCACCGAGAATAGAGAGTTGGTTACGATGAATATTAAGTGTTGTCTGACGTCGTGAGGGATTGTCGTCGGAGAGAGGATGGAGCTACTATTGTTTCTAATTTCTGTAGGGACTATTTTTCTATTCTCTTTCTTTTTTTATTCTATTGTGTGAAGTACTTATATATTCTATACTAAATCGTATCATACTATATTATATCTAATTATATCTGATTCGTTAATTAAATTAGATTTAAATTTAATTCAAATTTGATTTAACTAATATTTATATGATTTGATTAGATATGAATCTGATTTTCGTCTCACTTCTACAAAGTTAGAAAAATAAAGACATGACCTCCAACTAAATCTACCCAAGTACTCCGTTACTTATCCGTTAAGCTATTGACCTGTTTCTTAACATCCATTACAATTAAATTATATTTAAACTATCTGAATCCTTAAACTAAAATTTTCAATTAACTAAAACTAAAACTAACACTAAAACTAATTATTCCAAATATAAATTATTTCCTAAAAATCTACGAAATCTTTATAATTTGTCCTTTTCTTATTTTTTGGTATTTTCATTAATTTTTATTATCTTTTTATTATTTATTATTTTTTATTGTTTTTTTGAATTAGGACCCTTTTTTGTAAAAATAAAGATTAAGACTATGGAAGGGCAAAAATTAGGTGTCTATAGATCTAAATCAGGTGAACACATGGGAGAAGCTAGTTAGGGTGTTTTCTGAACAATACAAATTCAACGTTGAAGTGGCACCAACCATGATGAACTCGATCGCCTTACAAATGAAGCACAACGAGTTATTCAAGGAGTATGCCTAAAGGTGGAGATCCTTAGCTGTACCGATATCTATCCCCATGACTAAGAAAGAGCTAACTTTAGCTTTCATTAATACTCTTGAAAGACCTTCCTTTTCTCATCTGATTGGGTAAGCTTCCTCCTGTTTCATAGATGTGGTGGCCATAGGATGTCGGATTGAAAATGCTATCACTTCTAGTAAACTATATGAGTAATCAGATAGAAGATTACCCTCTATAAAGCCTACTATCAGCAAGACCAAAGAAGTAACTATTGATATGGTGAATTCAAACACTAGGCCCATTATTTGAGTCTCGTTTAGAACAAATCCTCCACTTATGTAGCAACAATTCCAAAGTTAGCCATAAGTCAATGGAGTCTTGAGACAGCTTACCAAGATACTGGTTCCTCTCAACTAAGTCCCTGAAAATTTAAGAAAAGATAATCTGATCCATTTTGAGCCTCCCAATGAAAGATATAGGCCTAAGGTTTTTTATCCCAATGCTAAATGATAATATCACTTGGGGCAATTAGGCCATTCAACCAACTCGTGCTAGTAACTAAGGAACAAAATTCAAGACTTAATTGATGAAGATACAGTCTAGCTAGACTTTATGGAGGCTCCTACTCCAAATGTCAACAACAACTCCTTACTTAACCAGAATCCTATCATTAACATTACATTTGATGACTCAAATCCTGCAATCAACATGATTGGTTGTAATCAAGAAACTAGGGTCTATAAATTCTATAAACAAGAGGAAAAGCAAACTCCAAGGACTAGAAGGTACACCTTCTATGTACCTTTATCTCCTGAAAGTTATAAAACTAGCCCTCTTAACTACCAAGTGTAAATTAAGGGTAATCGAGTTCATTCATAGGGGGAATTACTCACTTTGGTAGAATTTATGACTCGATGAAAGACTTGAAAAAGAAAACTATACTAGAAAGGGCAAACAATGAACCAGTTAAATATGAGGAAGAATTGTCTACCTTCACTAAAATAATCAAGTCTAATGAGTATAAAATAATGAATCAGCTCGCTAAGACTCCAGCATAAATATCCCTCATGAGTTTATTGATGGTGTCGGAATCGCATTGGGAAGCTTTATTTAGAACTCTAAGGGAAGTCAAGTCCTTCGCGAGATACTAGCTAAAAGAATGAGGTCTATCACTAACTCCATCCTCACCATGGATTAGATTTCTTTCTCCGCCGAGGAATTAGGCGAAGAAGGTAATCAATACACTAAGCCTCTCTTCATAATAGTAAGAGTGAACAACATTATCATAGCAAGAGTCCTCATCAACAACGAATCATCCTTGAATGTTTAGCCTCTCGCTACCTTAGATCTATTAAGCATTGATACGATTACAATTAAGCTAAGTTCAACAACAGTTGGGGCTTTCAACGAATCTAGAAGGGAAATTATAGGGGCGATTAACTTATTGATTGATAGTGGCCCCTAGACTTTCAACATCTAATTCCAAGTCTTAAACATCCCAAGGACCTTTAACCTACTATTGGGAAGACCTTGGATACATTTAGTAGGGGCCATACCTTCAAGCCTGCATCAAAAGGTTAAGTTTATCTTAAATGACCAGGTCATCATGATTCTGGGTGACTAAGATTATGAAATATATAAGGAAATGGCCATACCTTACATTGGCACTAAGGAGCAGGAGGACTTTGGGCTCTAAATATTTGAAGAAATGTATATGATTACCAATCTAAAGAAAGATGAGAGGCCCAAATTTAAAGAAGGCTAGATTGGTACCTCTAGGCATGGTTACATACCAACTCCAACGGATGAGTTGTGAAATATACAAACGAATGGCAAGAAGTGATAGATTGTATTACACCCTAATGACCTTCTCCCCTTTGTCAAAAACTTTCATCTAGGCTAATGTCCAAAATTCAAACCTTAGGACACCTCTAGTAGGAATAAAATAGGCAGCCCATCCAATAAGTCCCAACACCTGAATAATTGGTTCCCCATCCCTATGAATAGCAATAAGTCTTCTCTAGGGTAAATGATGAATTATGATTTAGTATTTTATAGAGTTTTGTAATAATTACCTTTATTCTGCAATATTATACTTAAAAGAATTTCTTCTAAATAAGAATCAGTCTCCTTTCTTTTCACTTTTTCCTTGTCTACACTCTTTCCTTTACATACTTTTTGCCTAGATCCAATGCTTCAAATAAAGGCTATAGATACCTCGTGTAGATAGGTGATGAAGATGTTGACGTCATTTCCAGTACTGGGTTTATCATCGGGAGTGATGTCAATGACCATAGTGACATATAGGAAAGCTAGCAAAGACATGAAATGAGTAAAATTTCCATTAACTAGTTGACTAAGACAATTAATGTTAGGACTAATGACAACACCATAATATTGAAAATTAGAGGGAATTTTAAAAAAGAACAAAAGGTAGAAATGACTGCACTACTATCTGAATATTAAGATGTATTTGCATGGTCTTGAGAAGATATGCCTGGATTAATCCATCAATTGTAGTCTACAGCTTACCTATACAAGAGGTTATCAAACCTAAGGAGCAAAAGCTAAGAAGGTTCCAACCGGATGTCTTGTTGAAAATTAAAGAAGAAGTTAGAAAGCTATTGGAGATTAGTTTCATCGAGGTATCTAATTATCTTATGTGGATAACTAACATTGTGCCAATAATGAAGATGAATGGAAAAGTTAGAATGTGCGTAGATTTTTGAGACCTTAACTACGCAACCCTTAAAGATAATTTTCCCTTGCCTCAAATTAACGTCTTAGTCAATAACATGGCCAAGAACCATCTTTTCTCATTCATGGATAGGTTCTCTAAATATAATTAGATTCGAATGTTTGAAGAAGACAAAGCTAAGACCACGTTTATTATAACTTGGGACACATTTTGCTATAAAGTAATGCCTTTTGGACTAAAAAATGCTAAGGTAACTTACAAAGAGCCATGGTTGTAATCTTTGATGACATGATGCACAAAGAAGTTAAGGTATATGTTGATGATATGATCGTAAAGTCTAAGGAAGGAGAAAATCATATGGATAATCTAAGGAGATTGTTTGATAGGTTAAGAAAATTCCAATTGAAGCTCAACTTAGAGAAGTAAACCTTAAAAGTGACTTTGGGGAAATTATTGGGTTTCATAATCAGCCAAAGAGGCATTGAAGTGAATTCTAATAAAGTCAAAGCAATAGTCGACTTGCCCCCTCCATGCATACTTAAAGAAATTAGAGGCTTGTTAGGTAATTTAAACTATATAGCTTGGTTTTTGTCTCAACTTACAAATAAATGTCATCCCTTATTTAAGTTGTTGAAAAAGAACACCAAGATGAACTAGGATTAAGAATGTGAGTAAGCCTTCACAACAATCAAGAAGTAACTCATGAACCCTCTAATTTTGGTAGCTCTAAAACCTGAAAAGCCTTTATTTCTATACTTAACAATACTACTGGAATCCATGGGGTGTATGATTAGCTAAAAGGACAAGGAAGGAAAAGAATGAGTTGTAAGAAATTTACTGTAGGGGAACAAAAATATTCAAAAGTTGAAAGAACATATTATGCTTTGGTCTAGGTAATGCGTTGACTTAATTGGCAAAATCTCAAAATGGCAAATGTTACTATTAAGCACATGAATTGGAATTCAATCAAGGGGTAAACTCTAGCAGATTAGTTAGTAGAGAATCCCTCTGATAATACCCTTCAAGAGGTATAAATCAATTTCCTTAATGAAAACATCTTAGTAGTTAAAGAAAGCTTTGATAAAGGAGAAGATGGTGAACCATTGAAATGGAAGATATTCTTCGATAAGGCAACCAACGTATCCGGGTGTAGAATTAGGGCAATACTGATATCCCCTAATGGTACACAATACCTTATGGCTCTACGACTTGTTTTCCCAGATACCAATAATATCATTGAATACGAAGCATGCATCATAGGACTCAAAATAGTCCTAAATAAAGATATTCAAGAATTAGAAGTGTATGGAGACTCTTCACTCATTATCGGCTAAGCTCGAGGAGAATACAAGATGCAAGCTCTTAAACTTGTACCTTATCATTAGCTCTTGACTAAATTGATGGAGAAATTCTAAGAAATCACTTTCAATCACATACCAAGGACTCAGGATCAATTTGCGAATACATTAGCCACCTTAGCATTTATGATTCAAATATTCGATGGAGTTGAGATTTAGCCCCTCACCATTGAAATTGAAGAAAAGCTTGCCTTTTGTCTAGCAATTGAAGGAACAAATGGAAAAAAGCCATGGTACCATGATATTAAAATTCTTACAATAAGGTACATACCATAAAGAGGTTAAGAAAAAGGACAAAAGGATGATTAGGAGATTGGCTACCTAATTCTTAGTATGCAAGTCTACTTTGTACCAAGGATCTTTTGACTGTATACTTTTAAGGTATGTGGACAACAAGGAGGCTGAGATGTTGATGAAAGAAGTACATGAAGGAGTATGTGGCCTTCATATGAATGGTTAAGAAAATTATGAGGTTAGGGTATTATTGGTCAACAATGGAAAGTGATTGCATCAAATACGTTAGGCATTATCACTTATGTTAAGTTTATGCAAATAAGATAAATGCTTCGCCTCAAGAATTACATACACTCTTGGCATTGTGGCCTTTTTCAATGTGGGGAATATATATAATTGGCTTGATTACTCCAAAAGCATCTAATGGGCATCGCTTTATATTGGTCACCATCGACTACTTCAACAAGTGGGTTGAAGCTTCATCTTATTCAAGTGTCATTGAAGAGGCAATAGTTAAGTTCATCAAAAGAGATATCTTAGCTCAATATGGGGTTCTAAAAACAATCATTACCAACAACAACACCAATCTCAACAATAAGCTTATGTTAGAGTTGTACCAATAGTTTAGGATCATTCACAGAAACTCTACACCATATCGACCCCAAATGAATGGAGTTTTTGAAGTAGCCAATAAGAACCTCAAAAGAATAATAAAAAAAATGGTTGTTATATACAAGGACTGGCAAGAGATGTTGCCATTCGCACTAATGGCCTATTAAACTTCCAACAGAACATTGATTAGGGTAACACCCTACTCTTTGGTATATGGCATTGAAGCGGTGTTACTAGTAAAGGTTGAGATCCCATCTCTCAGAGTACTATTAGAAACCCAATTGGATGAAGCCGATTGGCTAAAGAAACACATGAGCAACTGAATTTGATTGATGAGAGAAGATTGATAGCCTTATGTCATAATTAGTGTTATTAACAATGAATGGCTCAAGCTTTCAACAAAAGGGTATGACCCTAGAACTTCAAAGAGGGTGATATGGTGTTAAGAAAGGCTTTCCCTGATGTACAAGACTCTAAAGGAAAATTCGCTCCTAATTATAGAGACCCTTATATTGTGAAGCGGGTATTACTAAGAGAGGCTTTAATTTTGTCTCAAATGGATGGTTCGGAATTGAGAGACCTTGTAAAGTTGTATTACCTATAAGAGGTCAATAGAAATTTTTTACTTAGAATACGAGAGTTCCAATCATTTTGAATATTATTATGGTCTAATTTTCATTCTCTACAAGCAAATTTGGTATCCTTTGCAGTTGTTGACGTTGGAATCATCAACCTCTCCATTAAAAGGTCCAACTCCCTTACTCCATTTAATCAAATCCATATATTGAAAACATAAGAGAAGTTGAAAAGTGAGATATAGAACATTGGTAATTAATAGAACTCTTAAAAATACTTTATTACGGATTGACCCTTCTCAACAAGGAGTTTTTATTGTCTATTTTTTAGAGAAATGCGAAATCTAGATAAGCAATCACCTCACAATAGATATTTATTAGTCGAGACTAAGGGTTTTGGTTCATAAAAGTTCTGAAAAGACAAAAATAGTAGGCGGCATTCTTTATCGGGTTAATTTCTATGGTTTCCCTGAAAGAGTCGGCAAAGTCTCAAATGGTCCATATCAAGATTAAGACCAAAGAATGAGTTAGTCGGTTTTAATGGGACTTCTCAAGAAACGGTTTGATAGTTTGGGTATTATTGGTAAGACCAAGAAAATACTTCCATACTATGTTAGCGCACTAGTTTTTGAACATTGCATTCGCATTTAGACTATATTACCAATATTTTATGATTCTTTCCCCTAACAGTCTTTTGAGCCAGCCCATAAGGCACTCGCCTTCTGTACTATCTTTCAGTGTTTAGCTATCCCTTGAAGGTGCTATCTTAACTCAGTTCGATTTCCTTTAATAAACACATAGAGCACTTCTCTTCACTAAGTTGTTGTAGCAAGCTTATAAGGTGCTTCCCTCACCAACTTTCTCGAGCAAGCCCATAGGGTGCTTCCTTTCATCATCAGGTTCTTTCAGCAAGCCCATAGATTACTTCTCTTTACTAAGTTCTTAGTGAGCTCATAGGATACTTCTCTTCATCAATTTCTTTTTAGTAAGTCGGTAGGATGCATTCCTTTATTAATTTCTCCCAAACGAGCCTTAAGGCACTGCCTTTCATATTTAATTTCCTTTAGCGAGCTTATAGGGTGCTTCTCTTCACCAAGTTCTCTTAGTGAGCCCATAGGGTGCTTTCCTTCACTCATGTTCTTTTAGCAAGCCCATAGGGCACTTCTTCGAAGTTCAATTTAGGGTTGCTAGTCCCTAAGAGACACTCCTACCTAGGTTAGCGAGCTTATAAGAGAATGACTCGTTTTTTTCCAAATCGATTCCAACTTAAGGTTGTTAATTCCCTAGAGATGCTCTCGCCTAGGTTAGCAAGTTCAAAAGAGCAAGACCAAGTTTTTTCTAAATCGATTCCAACTTAGTTTACTAATCCCCTAGAGATACCCCTACTTAGGTTAGTAAGCTTAGAAGAGTATGACCAGGTTCTCCAAATCAATTCTAGTTTAGGGTTGCTAGTCCCCTAAAGACACTTCCACCTAAGTTAGTGAGCTCAAAAGAGCACAACCAGGTATTTTAAAATTAATTACAGTTTAGGGTTGCTAATCCCTTAGTGGTGCTCCCATCTTGGTTAGTTAGTTTAGTAGGGCACTACTAGGTTTTAATTTATAGTCTTAGTTAGCTTAAGAAACGTTTCGCTCGTTCAACTAGGATAGTCAACTTAGAGGAGTACTTCCACATTTATCTCAAATCAATTCCAAAAGTTAAGGTTACTAGTTCCTTATAGATCTTATAGATGCTTCTGCCTAGGTTAAAGAGCTCAAAAGAGTACGACCAAATCAATTCCAATTTAGGGCAACTAGTCCCTTAGTGATGCTCCTGCCTTAGTTAGTAAGCTCTAAAGGGCATGACTAAGTCCTCAATATCTCTTTAGTGTCTTAGCTAACTCAAGGAGTGCTTTGCTCATTTGCTTAAATTAGTCAACTCATAGGAGCATGACTAGGTTTCAATTTTTCTTTTTAGTTTCTTAGCTAGCTCTTAGAGTGCCTCCTCTCTCTTTTTCTCCAAATCCCTAATGGACTAAACTTAAGACAGCTAGTTAGTTATAATGCTCTACAAGACAAATTCCACCCTTAGGGCAAAATAGTGTCTTTTGTCTTTGTGGTAAAGTTTTATTTAAATTTCACTATAAAGAGGAGCAGCTGTAGACACCCTAATGGACTAAACTGGAGACAGTTAGCTAGTTTTATTTTATTTTTACTTTTTTTTCAAGGGTCCTAATTTATGAAAAAAAAGTGGAAAGTTTTAAGAACATTACAAAAATAGAAAATTAGAGAAATTTAAATCAAAAGTAAAAAAAAAAAATAGCAAAGGAATAAGGGGAGTTAGGATTCATGCTTTTTGTTGTTATTATTATTTTAGTTAGTTATTTTAATTATATTAAAAAAAAGGGGACTAGACCAGGTTTTAAAACCTCATCTACATAACTTGAGTAGGGCCTAAGGCCCTAATTCATTTTAGGATAGGTGGAGCGAGTGCCCCATTTAATTTTCAACCACGTACGTGGCACATGATTCACATGTGACCATACGCTTGTTGCTTCTTCTTCCAGTTTTTCTTCTTGATTCTAACTTCTTCCTAATCTTATTCAAGCCACTTCAAGACACTTTTTAACCTATTACTACACGATTTCACTGAATTTATAGTGAAATTGTGTAGTACACTTGGTATACTTTGAATTAAGATAAAAAAAATTGTCCAAATTTATCCATTCACACGGCCTAAATCAAGCTGGAACATTAAAAAAAAATAATAATTTCATATCAATGTTCATCAATGGAGATTTTCAAAATTTATGAGTTTTCCAAGCTTAATCAATGATGGATTAGTATAAATAAGAGCCCTTAGTTCATTCCCAAACCCATAGAAGATCGGAAATCATCTCTCTTTCTAGATCTTCGATCTACTCTCTCTCTTTATAAGCTTCCTCGTCCAAAACAACCACCACAATTGACTTCGTAGTAGTTCAAAACCTAAGTCCCAACCCTCTCACAAGCTACAGCCACCATCATGTGAACCTACAATCCACTACCTTCACCTCTTCATTTCAACATATAAATTGCTTTGAATCAAATCTATGGTGCTATTGTAAGAGAAGAGTTTGAAGGTAACCCAAAGCCGACCTGAGTAAACCTGATTTGCTACTTTTTATCTATTTATTTATTTGTTTTATTTTTTAGTCATGTATTTATAAATGTAAATGAAAAAAGAAAAGAAAAAAAAAGAAGAAAAAAAAGAAAAGAAGAGAAAAAAAAAAGGGAAAAAAGAAAAAAAAAATAGAGTAGCTTAGTTGATTTATTTGTTTACTTTCCTTGATTAAAATTAAAATAAAGAAAAAAAAGTAAAAATAATAAAATAAAATAAGTGATTTATTTTTGAAAACATGTAAAAATAATTTTCTTAATTAGCATCAAACCGGGTAAAAACGTAAACTCAATCTTTTTTTTCTCAAAAATTAAAATAAACTCACCTGCTAAAGTTTTCGTAAAAAAACTATATATATATCTGTTCCCAAATAGCAAGTACATAGGTACCTATGGAGTAATGGTAAAAAACAAAAAAAAAACTCATTTTTCTACTTTAGTTTAAATTGCTCATTAATAATTAAAATTCATTTTTCTTGGATAATTATTGAAAGGTGATTTTAAAGGATTATATTTAAAATTGAAAAGTCAATGGTATTCATAAGAGTTTAAAAATCCTAACCCTCGGACCACTTTTTTTTATTATAAAAAAAATGTTTTTCTTGAGAGATTCGTAGATAAGTTGATGAACTGCCAACCAACGATCCCATTACTTACATACGGCTCTGAAGACTCCAATCCCTCACCTGACTTATTCTCTCTCAGCAACCTATTGATGACAAGAAACTTTATGCTGAACGAATGTGTCTGAACTCTTTAAGCTCCCTGAATTGTCATACATTGATCTGTACACTCGATAGTAATGATGCCGACTATTCTCTTGCCAAGGACTCTATGTCGTATAACCCGATCAACTACTGTCGAGAAGTTTTTACCGAGTGACGAGAGACTCACTTATACAACCGAAAAGTTTTCTCTCGACATGTCACTATCTCTTTCGTCCTAGCCCCTTTATTGTTGTAACATGTTGACCTCTCTTGCTTGTTGTGCTCAAAGAATATTCGTCCAAGATCAATGCTGTACAACCACTTGTCCATTTCGTTTGACATTATACTACTTTTCCATTTTTTGTCTTTTGTCTTTTTTACCCCTTTTTCATATGTACTAGGAATCTCTTTTTTATATATACTTTCTTGTAATTTCCTTATTTGTAATGCTGCTCTAGGGACTTATTATAAATAGTCATTTTCTCCTATAAGTCGCATATAACTTACATTTTAATACTGAATATTATGTTCTTGTGAGACAACCCTCTCCAAGTCCATATTTCATACTCTTATCTAATCTTATTGAGGTGTCGAATCGTGTTGTGTTCGTTAGTGAGTCATATCCTCTTAGCGGTTTCACATCAGCTACTCTTGTATGATTGTGGACTATTTCCATCTAATTTTCTTCGATATCTCGAAGGACCCATTTCGATTCAAATTTGTTACGGTAAGTCATAGTAATAACTGAGCTTGTAGGCACAACATATATTCTTGGTATCAGAGCTTGAGGTTGAGGTTGAGGTTGAGACCGAAAGCTGTGTTATAATAATCAGTTTGCTATTTGAGATACTATATGTATTGTAGCCATCCCTATAAAGTGTAGCTACTGAAATTTTGTGCTGGGAATGTCGAACCCTAGTGTACAGGGAAAGATTCATGATGTCAAAAGTGATGCTCATAGTCGTAGTTTAGTTACCCAACGAACACCACGTACTACTGATGAGTAGATACTAGATCTTGCTGCTATTATGGCCAATTTAGGGCCAAGAATGGATTGCGTGAGAGAGTTGCTGAGCAGGGCCGAGAAATGAGAGATAGGCATAGGATTCAAATGAACAAGCGAGCTCCAGAAGCCTTTTTAATGAACTATGTACCACTACGACGTACTGATAGAGTTGGGAGGAGAAGGTTAGAGTTGGATGAAGTGGAAGAGTATGAAGAAGAAGACTAATATATTAGGATTGATGAGTGTAAGTTCAAAGCACCAAGAGGTGCCGAACACCTTAAGTTATAGATTTTGAACTTCAATAGGTCTGGTAATGCTGATGATTACTTGGATTGGGAAGAGAAGATTGAAAAGATATTTGACTTCTATGATTATGAAGATGCTGTTCGCATTAGAGTAGCAACATTAGAATTTTTTAGATATGTGGCAATGTAGTAAAAGAAGTTATAGAATGTTCGCTTGAGAACCCGATGTGAGGTCCAAACATGGAACGAGATGAAGAGAGTTCTGAGAAGTAGGTTCGTTCTCAAACACTACGAACAAGACACTTTCCAACGACTCTAAGACTTGGGGCAAGGTAACAAATCTGTAGAAGACTATATTCGAGAGTTTCGGTTGCTCATGATATGATGTGATGTTGATGAGCTTGAGGCCCAAACGATAGCACAATTCATCTTGGAACTCCGAGCTGAGATTGGTTACATCGTGGAACTGCAAAGCCTCACAACTCTAGATGAAACCATCTGTGTAGCTTAGAGAGTTGAAAGGCAACGGTGGATCTAAGCTAGCCGAATGCCAAATAACCGAACAATGATGTCAAATAGGAATGGCCTACCAAGTAAACTAGGGAATGATAGGGTTTCAAATAGTTCCAAGATGGAACGCCGAGGTCACTTGCCAAACTGACCTAACAAGGGCTAAAGTAAGAGCAAGACTGAGGAACCTGAGATCTAAAGAGACTAGGGTCAGAGTTCAGGGAGGAAAACCCAAGAAATCAAATGTTTTAAATGCCTTGGCTATGAATACGTAGCTAGTCAATGTTCGAACCGCTAAGTCATGACTATAAAGGGAGGTGAGCCCCAGTTTGAAGTAGAAAGTACGAGTGAAGGAGAGGAAGAAGTGGCAACCAATTGGACGTTAGAAGAATTTAAGGAAGATCCCGAGGCTGAGATACCTATTAAGGGTGAAGCCGAGTATTGCTTTGTCGTTTAATGATCTCTCAATACTTTTGTGGCTAACGAGAATGAGCAAAGAGAGAACCTCTTTCATATAAATTGCTTGGTGAATGGCAAGCTATTCGTCGTGATCATTGATGGAGAGAGTTATACTAATGTCATCGCGCAAGGGGCAGTCAAGGCCATGAAATTGCCAACTCTTCTACATCCTAAGCCATATAAGATTCACTAGCTGAATAAGAAAGGATGATTACATGTTTCTGAGTAAGTCAAAGTGTTGATTACTATTGGTGATGGGTACAGTGAGGAAGTGTTGTGTGAAGTCCTTCCTATGTGTGCATCTCACATATTACTCGGCCAACCGTAGCTATTTGACTTGAGAGTGTTACACAATGGATATAGAAACACCTACATGTTTCAAAAGGACAGGAAGAAAGTTATATTGACACCTATGGGTCCTAAAGAAGTGCAAGAAGCCTAGGAAAAGGTTGCTAGATCTTTATAGCAGAAGTCCTTGGTGATTTCCTGAGCTCAATTTGCATAAGAGGTCAAGGCTAAGGACTATGTACTCTTCTTGGTCAAGAGATTCTTAGAGTTTAGAGAAGCCAAGAACTTACCTATCAAAGTACAATAGCTACTTCAGGAATTTGTTGACCTCTTCCCTATCGAGATGTCGAAAGGATTACCTCTCTCAAGAGGAATTAAGTATTGCATTGATCTTTAACCTGGAGTAGCCCTGCCGAATCAACCCGCCTATAGACTCAATCCTAAATAGGTAGCCAAGATGAAAAAGCAAGTTAATGAGTTGGTAAATCGCAGATATGTTTGTAAGAGCATGAGCTCATGTACTATCCTAACTATGCTAATACCAAAGAAAGATAGATCATGGAGGATGTGCATTGACAGCCATGCCATTAATCAAATTACTATTAAGTACTGATACCCGATCTCACAGTTGGATGACATGCTCGATGAGTTACATGGTGCTCTCATCTTTTTGAAGATAGATCTAAAGAGTGGCTATCATCAAATATGAATGAGGCTGGGTGATGAATGGAAACAACCTTTAAGACTCGAGCTAGTCTATTTGAGTTGATGGTTATGCCTTTTGGTTTAACTAATGCATCAAGTATATTTATGTGGCTCATGAATCATGTGCTCAAAACATTGATAGGCAAATGCATTGTGGTTTATTTTGATGATATTCTGGTTTATAGTGCCGACCTTCTCATTCATGTTGAACATTTTAGATTGGTGTTTAACATACTTCATACCAAGAAATTATTCGGTAACCTAAAGAAATGCGTGTTCTGTTAAAGCGAGGTTATATTCCTCGGATATGTCGTTTTAGGGAATGGAGTTCGAGTTGATGAGGAAAAGGTTAGAGCTATTAATGAGTGGCCTATGCCGACTAATGCTATTGAGGTCAAGAGCTTCCATGGCTTATTAGAGATTTATCCAGAACTTCAGCTCTATAACTGCATCATTGACTGAATTGACCAAGAAGAACGTTGAGTTTGAATGGATAGAAAAGGCTCAAAGGAGTTTTGAAGATATGAAGTGTAAGTTGACGTCTGCTCTAGTACTTGGCCTACCAGATTTCGAGAAGGTTTTTGAGGTTAAATGTGATGTGTCTAGTGTCGGCATTAGTGCTGTACTTATGAAGGAGCACTGACCCATTGCTTACTTCAACGAAAAACTTCGAGGTATTGTCTTGAATTACTTAGCCTACGATAAGGAGTTCTATGCCCTTGTTCATACACTTTAGAACTGACAACATTATCTATTGCCGAGAGAATTCATTATCTATTTGGATCATGAATCTCTCAAGCATCTTCATGGGTAGTAAAAGCTTTCTTAGCGTTATGCGAAGTGGGTCGAGTTCTTAGAGACCTTTTGCTATGTCATCAGATATAAGAAGAGAAGCACCAACACAGTGGTTGATGCACTTTCTCGCTATCATACACTCATCACGATGTTGCAAGCTAAAGTGCTTAGGTTTAGTACTTTACCTAATTGATATGAGCATAACCCACATTTTGGGCCTTTTGTAGCCAAGTGCAGTAATAGAGGAGTTGTGGATAGATTTTACTTGAGTAAGGGGTTCTTGATGAAGGGTAAGTAGCTTTGTGTGCCAAGTGGTTTTAAAAGGAAGCTACTGGTTCGAAAGGCTCATGCTAAGGGTCTGGTTAGCCATTTTGAGAAAAAGAGGACAATTGAGATATTAAAGGAGCACTTTTACTAGCTTAGGATGATGAAGGATGTGCATCGAATACTTAAGACGTGCAAGGCATGTAGTATGTAAAAGGGAGGAGAGAGCCCTATGGAGAATATACATCGCTACCAATTCCTAAGCGGTCGTTGACTGATCTAAGCATGGATTTCATCAACTCGAATACGCATTTCTTTAGGTTATATTCCTCCTGTGGGCTACTGTTGGAAAGAACTCTCGTGACTAGGATTTATGCTAACCCATCATTGAATTTGCCTACAATCGCTCAACTCACAGCTCTACTGGAACATCACCATTTGAGGTTGTTTATGGACTTAACTCAAACTTACCCTTGGACTTAGTTAACAGTTCAACTACACAAGGGGAGAGTTAATCTGACTTGCAACGTACCAAGGAATTTCACAGGTTACATTAAAGAATTACCGAGCAATTGGCCAAAATTGTGGCCCAACAAAAGGAAATGGGAAGCCACGGAAGGAAACAAATCATTTATGCCCCTGGAGACCTTATCTAGATCCATCTTAGTAAGGAACACTTCTCTAGCAAGAGGATGAACAAATTATCTCCTACAGCAGAAGGACCTTACAGGATCCTGAGGTGCATTAATGATAATGCCTATGAGATTAAGCTACTCAAAGGTTTTGGCATGTCTACCACATTCAACGTCGCCAACTTAACTCCATATGTGCCTAAAGATGACAAAGACCAAGATTTGAGGGTAAATCTCCAACAACCCTAGGGAATTGATGAACTACTAACCAACAGACCCATTACTCATGCACGGCTCTAAGGAATGTCAAGAAACTTTATGCGTTGAAACTTTATGCCAAAGGAATGTGGCTAAACTCCTTGAGCTCTCCAAATTGTTATACGTTGATTTGTATACTCGATAGTGATGATGCTAACTACTCCCTTATCGAGTAACTCGACCAACTACTGTCGAGAAGTTCTTACTAAGTGCCAAGAGACTCACTTATATGGTTGAATAGTTTTCTCTCAACATGCCACCAACTCTCTCGTCCTGGCCTCTTTATTACTACAACATGTTGACCCCTTTCGCCTATTGTGTTCAATATTTGTACGGGACCAATGTTGCACTATCACCTATCCACCTCATTTGACATAATATTACTCTTCCATTTTTGGTCTTTTGTCCTTTTTACCCATTTTTCGTATGTACTAGGAATTCCCTTTTTGTATATACTTTCTTGTAATTTCCTTATTTGTAATGTTGCCTTAGGGACTTACTATAAATAGTTATTTTTCTCTTGTAAGCCACATATAAGTTATATTTTAATACTGAATATTCTATTCTTGTGAGATAACCCTCTTTGAGTTCATATTTCATACACTTTAATCTAATCTTGCCTAGTAGCTCAAAATTAGTGATTGGTGGACCTTGACATCAACTTGTACGTCATATCAAATGAGGTGTTGAGTCATGTTGTGTTTGTTGGTAAGTCATATCCTCCAAGCAGCTTCACGTTAGCTACTCTTGTTCGATTGTAGACCATTTCCCTCTAATTTTCTTCAATACCTTAAAAGACCTATTTCGGTTCAAATCTACCATGATAAGTATTAGTGATAATTGAGCTCCTAGGCACACCATAAGTTATAACCAATTTATCTAATTGGTTATAACTTAACTCTTTTTCCTAACCCTGGGTGGATGGCAACTCCAAAATATTCTCAAAGTTAAAGAGTTGGTTTTCTTTAAACTCTAGTTAATGGTCAGTATTAAACGGGTAGGGTTTAATATTGATCGATTTAAAAATGACTAATTTATAAAACTAGGGAGAAAAAAAAAAAACTAGGCTCAACACCTGAGTCGACTGTTCTTTTGTAGACTTCTCTAAAGTGGCTTTAAAGGAGCAAGAATGACCTCTACACTCCACATGCTATAGGCCTCTCGGCATAGCTCAACAACACTTACACGTCCTATGATGGGTGCCTATCTATATGGCGCCAAAAATTCGTTAAATGCCACATGACAAATGAAGCTCCCTTGCGAAACTCTACTTAGCTTGATTGTATGGCATCCTTAAACTATTAAATGGGAGAAGACTGTAAGGCCCTACCTTTTGAGTGTCAACTTCATAAAATACTTGTTCCTAAATTTATTTTCATTCAATATAACAAACAATATTGAAAATCTTACAACAGTTAGCCAAGCTCAGAGTATCACTATTATATAATCTTCTACGTGATTTCAATACAAAGCATAAGCAATACGTTTACAATCTCTAAGTTATAATCCACACATATCATAATCATACTTCCTGTAAAGCCACTTTCTAAAACTTAAGACAAATCCTGTAATTGCTTAATCCTTCTCTAGAGAAATTACTTCAACAAGCACTTCCAAGCCTTTTTGCTCATGTAGTTTGATGTTCTACCTGAATTTCTTCCTTAACCTGAGGATAAGATAACTTATCACCTCAATTTATTGTAAGTTGAGTAAGAGTGGATAAACAAATAGCAACACTTGTAATGTCACAAGAAAATCACCAAGCAAGTGATTGTCTTAATCACAAAACACTTTGTCTAACCAAGAAATGCAAGTGTAACAAATGCAAGTCATATTTATGCACGTAGCATGCATTAGTATCAATATCCTAACTTAGCCTAATACTCTTTTGGTTGATTGACTTCAATTGGACATCTAGGCACAAACCAAAGCCTAGGAACCTAGCAATGTAACCAATAGTTGTCTAACCTAGTAGCTTAGTAGAAACCATGTAAAGTGGTTTAAAGATATAGTTTTATATGCACAAAACTCATCTTTTATAAATCAAGTTGTTCACATAATAAACCTAAGTCTTCATATAAAACCTAGCCTAACAAAATCTTGGTTTTAGAAAACTTATCCTACAAGTCATTTTCATGCCATATTATGAATGTAACATATCACATACTAGGCAATACCTAGCAAGTTTACTCCTTAATCCAACTTTTATTATTACTTATACTTCTTTTAAATTCTAAAACTTCAATGTTGAGTTCATTAAAGTGAGCACCTTAAGAACCTAAGTAGGTATCTAACTTTTAAGTCAAGTTAGTATAGAACCAAACACAATAAGATCAACCAGCAACAACATATATTGCATTTATGAAACACGAATCAACCAATAATACACATACTAGATCAGGAATCATCTCAACAACTCATTAGACAACATGTTACATTTACACACAAGATTAATCAATTAATTGCAGTTACATGAGTTAAGAGAAGATAAAATTTACTTTAGAACACAAGCAATCCACTTACTAGGGCTACTTAGCAAATTTCTCAACTGCTATTCTTGATCCGAAGCTCTTCCTTACCTATCTCTCTTAGATGAAGTGCGTATGATACTTGAGTTACTATATATTAAGTATAAACACGGTTATTAACTTACTTACTTTGGGGTTTAAGTCTTGGTATAGTTCTTTATAACACAACTTTGGTACAAGATATTTTCTGATCTAGTTTCTAATTTACCTTCTATATATAAGGTTTTTCCAGTATACTTTCTACATAGCTTTTGACTTAATGTTTTAGAGATTGGTAACTTTATTAAGGATTTATAATAAAGTTCCTCTCACTTTAGCAAAATCACTCTATCACAATAAATTGTACTCTTTAACTCAAATATCTTCTATAGTTTTTAGAGGCTACAAAAAAAGTTCTATCATGTTTCTTTCTATCTCTTCTCCTTTTCTTCTCTTCATTGTCTTTATTATCATTATGTTGTTGCTGTAATGTTCATCTCTTTATATAGTTGTAGCTTCCAATAGCCAATTGATCTATTTTTGGAAGTAGTTGTTGTCTTTGAAATATTTGTGATATTCATCTTTTTGTCTTTCGTATATACCTTATTATCATTTGCATATACTTTGAGTCTTTCCAAACTCGTTCTTCATTTAGTTGTAAAAATTTATCATTTCCATCAAATCATAGCTTATTTATCTCTTACATCTTTCATATAGATAAATAAAATATCCCTTGTCATAATTAAATATACTACCCAAATATATATTCTCTTCAATATTGGGTGTTGACCTATAAAAAGCTTCATTTTTTTTTTCTTTTCCTAATGTATCTTTTGATTTTCCATCATTTCTCCACATAAGACTATCTCTAGTGTTCTTTTGTGTTTTTGAATTAGTCTCATTCTTGTAACTTGTCTTCTAATCTAATCCTTTGTTAAACTTTCATTTTCTTCCTTCATCTTTAAGATAATGTTGTTTTGTCTTTGTCAACTTTTGGCGAATCATTTTTGAATTCTAAGTTGTAAACTTCCTTTATTCAGTTCTAATTGTTTGTTCTTGAATCCAATCAGTGCTCGTCTTTTGATAGTTTTGATTATTGTACTTTTTGTCGATATCATGTCTTTAGATACTGAATGTTGTTTATAAGTTTTGATCTTATCCTTCTCTATCCAAAAATTATGCTTCCTTTCCTTACTTCATTTCTTCATTTTGATAATCTTGAGCTTCATTTTGAAATTTAATCTTTTATTAGATAGTCAATAACTCGATGTAGATATCTCATTTTTGTCAATTTTTCTATTTTATTTTAGTTGAGCCAGAAATAAAAGATAATAAAAAATGAAAATCAAAAGAAAAAATAAAAATAATAATAAAATAAAAAAGAGAAAATCTAATCAAGTTGTAACGAGTTGAGTCGTATAGAGTCAAGTCATGTTAAGTCGAGTCATGTTATGTTGAATTGAATTGAGTTAAATTAAATTAAGTTAGATTGTTGGACTAGATGACGATGTGGCCTTAATTAATTTTAAATAAATGGCGAATTAGATTATTACTAAAGTGTTTTGGGATAGACCAATATAGAATAAATATTTATCTAATTTATGGGCTCAAATTAGATTTAAGAATAATTGGGCCAAATTATAGCGGATCTGATCGGCCTAAAAAGAAAATGCCCAAAATAAAGTGTGGTTTCTAGAAGAATCATAATCATATCTTCCATATCTAAGATTATAATCATATCTTGAGATGTGAAAGATATGATTATAAGCCTATAAATACTTAAGTGGGAATGATGGGAAAATTTTCACAATAAAAAAAATTACACCCACACAATTGCACGAGCTCACCAATACGCCCCACCTTTCGCTTACTATTGCCCAATGTTGCTTAGCAGTGCCCAGCCTCTCGCCCACTTTCGCCCAATAACGCCTAATCCATTGCCAAGCTCACGCTTAGATCATCCAATCTACCGCCCAAGTAGCCCCAAACATCACCCAGACTACCCATCTCTCACTCATAGCATATAGCCCACGTAACACAATAGTCGAACACATGTTGGCAAACACGAGCACAATACCGACATGATTCGACATGTAGGTAAATTTTCATTAGTTTTTATTTATTTATTTTACTAGTTATGTTTTTCTCCTTTATTAATTTTTTTTCGTTTAAGTGTAGGTTCTTTTTTAGTTATTATTTATTTTATTACAACTTTTTAGGGAAATTCCAATAAAATCTAATTGAATCAAGTTTTTTGTAAAATCATGTTTTTTTAAAAAAATAAAAGGAGTTCTAACATACTCCAAACTGCTATATTAAAAGCTACCTCGATGATTAGAGTGTTCTTACACTTAGTATTCAAGGGGTTTGACACATTATGGAAATTGTCGTTCCACAATGACCTGTTCATGAAACAATACCAATTAAACCTATGTTTCAATACAATCAAAATGACATATTATAGGCAATACTTTAACTACATATATCGAGAATTTTTTACAATTTTCATATAAATAGGTAGTATACGGTATTGTTGGTCTAAATAAACAATCAATGAGGTGATTAAATTGATCATTACAAAGTTAAATATTTTACACAAACACAACCTATTACATCCCTCCATATCATATAAGGTAGCATCACAAACTTTTACTTACTTATATTCATAAGGTTATGTCATTTATTACAAAAGTGCACTACATTAGACTTCAGCTCTACACTTAGTGATCACAAGTATGTACAATTATGTCTGACTTGGACTTCAAAATATAGGTCTCTCTCTCTCTCTCTTCTTTAGATACAAGTCCATAGTAAGATAGTACTTCAACATAAAGTAGATCTTCTTTAGTTAATTATCTTATTATAATATACTTATAAGGATATTTGAATTAAGATATTAATTTTAGCCATTTTAACTACCATTAGGATTGTATTCTACTAACTTAAGCTAAAATTATGGCTATCCAAGGGATATTTATGTAATAATGTTATTCGATTCCATTTAATTACATGAAAATTACCACAGCTTCATTAAATTACGTCCTTTTAGGATTTCCAATTGAAGGGAACAAATTAGTATATTTCCTATATTTACCAAATTACCCTTTAGGCTTGAAAATTTATAAAAATTGAAAAATTAAATATAAACATGGTGGCTTGAAATGGAAAGGTCTTAAAAATCATTAGTACACAAAATTAAAATTTTAGTGATTTTTTAAGGACTTGAACTATTATTTATAGATTTTTCATAAAAAATAAGTATTTTTGACAACAAGTGCACATGTAAAATTAAATCTAGATATATTATGGAAGATACAGAAAAGATAAAGGACTTACTTGCAAAAATTCAAATAAAAAAAATAAGAAATAGAATCTTTAGAATTTTTCTTATTTTAATTCAACCCTTTAGATAGTAATCAAGTTTAAATAAAATTTAATTTCATTAATACAGTTGGATGTTCTTATTGGTTTGTTTGTAGAGTAGGTGGACTATAAATAGGAAGTTATAGGTTCAAATATTATTATAAATTAAGGTGGATTCTTATTTTTATTGTCATATTTGTCTTTCTGATTTCATTTTATATTTTCATAATAAAAAAAGAAAAGAAAAGAAAATGCACGGGACATCTTCTTCAGTCTCTAGTGATGAATGAAGACGCAAGCAGCCATGGGAGAAAATTCAAAGGTCGAATCAAGCATTTTTTCGCACGCTTGGCACGAGTAAAGGAGATCAAGCGACTCATAATCAATTAAGAACTGTGGTTTGTTCTAGAATCGAATCAAAATTTAATGAACCTCACGTCCAAACCGTGTGCTGTTTTGAAGGGCTTCGCCTTTTGATTTTTCGTCTTCTAGGTGCATTTAAACCCTGGAATTCTATAAATGAGGACCTTTGAACTTGATTTTCGCAAGGATTTCACTCAATAAAATCTCCGAGAGCTTCAATCCAATTCTTTCTCTCTCTTGTGTAACTGTTTCAACCCCTTCAATCTCTCTCTACGATTCAGAGCTAAACACCCAAAATCGAGAGAAATCACGTCTGACTTTCCATTGCCTCTTGGACCGACACGTCCTTACCCACGCCCCCATTGGCCACTTCCACGCTACCTACGAGCACCTTCTTGCGCGCCATGTACAAAGGAACGGTTTTTTTTTTTTTTTTTTTTAACTTTTTTCTGATATTGTTTACTAAAAAAATGAAAAAACAAATAAACAGAAAAAGGATAATAACAATAATTATAAAAATATATCAAAACAAAAATTTTTAATAAAAGGCAATAATAAATAAAAGTTTTTAAATAAAACCTCCGCAGAAAGTAATATTTCTTTTGTATATCTTTTTAATATATAAGATGCAATAAATGTTGTTACAGGATGGATTTTATACATTTTGATCTTTGTGTTTTCTTCTGTATATTGTTTTTTTTTTGTTATATTAAAATATTTTTTGTCAATAATATTGTACTATATATATATATATCATAGTTATATATGTATTATATAATAGATGCATCAAAATGTTCTTTTTTAATTATGATCATGAAATTGTTGCGTTAATATTTTCATTATAATGTTTTATTTTGTCTCGTAGTAAAAAATTTTAAGAAAGACCATATATTAAAAAGGGGATTGGAGTTAGAAATTTGTATCAATCTTGTATTTTATTAACGAGCAAATTTCATGTACTATAAAACTTACTGCGCACGAGATGGTAATACCCTAAATTTAGGTTTTGCAGAATAAATGTCAATAAATCATGCGAGTGTTCGGGTTTGGGATTTACACGGACTGTTTGTACTTCTATCATTGTAATTTGGTTAATTAATATCATCATAAGATAATAAAGTTATATATCATTGTAGTTACATCCTTGTGGCATATTTTTTAATTCTATTTTTAAGTAAGAAAATTCATTTATATACATATGAGTTTTTCTTTAATAGATTCTTTCATGGATAATAAATCATTTTAATTTTGGTAATGGATTATGTTTTTGAAGAAAATTCTAATAAATTGTAATTAAATTAAATTGATTGTCTTATTGTACCTTTTTTCTTTATAAAAGTTTCATATGTATCTATATTATTAAAGTATTTGAAATATTAAGTAACCATCGAAATGATATTTTAATTATTTTTATTTATTTAATCTTTTAGATAAATTTTTTTATTATTAATAGATAATTTTTTTTAATATATTTGATTATAGATATAGAACAATTTAAGGATTTTAAGAAAATATAACTGTTTCTCTACCTCTCTCTCTTCCTCCTTCAACATTCCTATTACTCCCCCTCCCCCTTCCCCCGACCCACCCCCCTCTCTCTCTCTCTCTCTCCCCCATTACTCCTTATTCCTCTCTCTACGACCGTCATCTCTCTCTCTTTCTCATCTATTATTAACTTTTATCAATATTATAATATATTTAATTATATTGTATAATTTTATTCATTTACGAATGCATCATCCACTAGTGTTGTAATAATAGCATAACAGTTCCATGGACTAAATGTATCATTATCTTGTATGCTCTTACCATCCTTTATTTATTGTTACTAATATTCTATAAATTATTACACATCAAAGCCATATGATTCAATAGTTTGTCTTATTGAATTTATTTGGTATAATATTTTTTAAACTTTAGTAAAAGCATACTTAAGTACCATTATACTACTTTATAATCTTTATTTTAATGTGTCATGATAAAGATTATCAATAGAAAACATCTTTAGATAATAGGTTACTGATACTAATTAATTACATTGTATATTAAAATTGCCTTATTATTTTATTTTATTAAACCACCTTCATGTATATTATGAAATGTATAATATTGTCCACATTTTGGAATATAGATTATCATCATATTACATAGTTACTTCTAAAATGGGCATTATATAATTGTATATAAGAATATGAATAATTTATAAATATTTTCTTGTCTATAAAAATTATCAAATGTACAAATTCTTAGGTTGTGTTTCAAAGATATAATATAGTTGAATAGGAGATATCTATTTGGTTATTATAAATAAACTTATATTATATGTGAAGTGTAAATAATTATTTTAAATAATAGTTATCATTAAAGGTTCAAAAAAATATTAGCATTACATAGCACATCTATGTATGCGTGTTTTTAATTATGAGAATTACACATTGTGTTGATATTGTAATAAATTTATCTCATTCTTTTATATGCTATGGGTAAATAAACTTCGTATATTACAAATAATACTATTGACGTTCATATTGAAATATATTAGATTTTTAATGTTGCTAACATTTAGTAGTATTGGTGATTCTTAAGATTGCATCAAAATTTTTTTTTTTTTATGATCAATAAATAATATTACTTTTCTATGGTATATTTTGACATTCAATAAGGAAATTTTTGTACATATTTTTTGATTATGTGATTCTTTTTTTTTTTTTTTTGGTAAAGTAAAATATATTAGAAAACCAAAAACTCCAACCAAAAGCAATATAAAGATAAAAGCTAGCCTAGTTTAGGTGGTATTTCACCTTGTTGGTCTTGGTGGTATTTTACCTTATCACTAGGAAACAACAACACTTCAGTCATAATCGAAGTTAAACATGAGAGTCCATTATCAAACCAAGAAACACAAAAGAGAAGGTAAAGCTTGAGTTCATCCACATTCCTCCTTTTGATAAAGCATCCACCACTTGGTTAGCTTCATGTGTGATCCAGTGTAAGGAAATATTATGGAAACTATAAAGCAAAGTTAAACACTATCTAACTACAACTAAATGTGAATTGCCATGTAAGCATCCTTGATTGACAAGATCTATGGCATAAGAGCTGTTGGACTCTATAAAGATAGTTGTCCACGTTCTCCTTCGCTAACCTCGGTTCCAGTAAAATAGCTTTTAACTCAACCTCAAACACTGTTAGGCCAAATCATTTTCTCCATCTGCTACCTAGCACCGGTCCCTCATGGTCCTTACCTATTGTAGTAATAGATGCCCCATTACCACTTTAATTTACCGTAGTATCAAATTTTACTTTAATCATGTTCCTTGGAGCTCTCTCCCATGTACTAGAGACAATAGTTTACAAGTTTAGCTTCTTCCTCTTCTTCTAGATACCTCACTCATGTAACATCCTCTTCATTAGAATTAAATATTCTCCTATTACACTCTCTCCATATCCATCTTAACATAAAAAGGAATAGAATAGGTCTTAGATAGCAACTTTGATTCCATGGAAGCTTATGGATGTAAGCATTTTTCCTTATCCATCTTGTTAGTTAGTACAATTTAGTAGATTTGTCCATTAACATTTTCACCAAAAAAGCTTGGTGACATTGCATTCCAAAAATACATAAGTCATTATCTCATCCGCTTGGTTACAAAAGGCACATCTTCAATCCATTGTCATTTTTGGCTTCATCAAATTATCTTTTGTATGCAACGCATTTTGGGATACTCTCCATATCATAAATTGTATGCAAGGGATTATGGGTAGACACCATATCCATTTCTAGTTAGCTTGGTTAGTTACCAAGCAACCATCCTTATACATAAATCCATAGGCTTTTTTTGCTTACACATTGCCATTAGAATCATGCGGCCAAGTAACCTCCTCATCATACCTTAGATGTGAAATATTTTGAATTGTGGGATCAAATCTCCCTAACCAAATATTATCTTCATCACGAATGGGGAAACCCAACTGATCTTCATTCCTATCGTCATGGTTTCCTTAAGCTTCTAGTACCGTTAGTTGGCTACTATTTCGCTTGAGTGGTCCAACAAACCATCTTCGAATTATTCTATGTTTATTCTATGTATCATGCTAAAAATTAGCTTAAGGAATTTTACTTAATGGTAAGATAATCTTGGTTTTTAGCCAATCTTGCTACTATTTAAAAATTTTGAAAGTGCTTAATCCCCTTCTTACTCGAAAAGTTTCTTGAGTCATTTTATATTTACCGCATAGTACTTAAGACCATAACTTATCTTTTCTCTAAGCTAGCCATGATAACTTAACAAAGTTTACTTTATTGTGCCATTGTAAGTCATGGAGCCCAATACCACCATCTTATTTCAACCGTTTGACTTTCTCCTATGACACCTAGTATATTTTTCTTTCACTATCCATATTACCCCATAAGAAATCTTAATACAACTGTTCAATCCATTTGTATGTTCTTTAAGGAATAGGTAGCATTTATGAATAATAATTCATGACGCTTTCTAATGAGGAGCTAATCAAAAGTTCTCACTAGAAGACTAAGAATCTTTGCTTTCCAACTCGATAATTTTGGTCTTGTTTTTTCTAGATGAAACAAGAAATCCACTACCTTTAGCTGTCTACCTACCTTAATTGGTACTCCTAAGTATTTCTCCAAAGCTACATTTAGGTTGATATTGAAGATTTTATACACTTGCAATTTAGTAGATTTTGGAGTGTTATTAAAGAAGATAGCACAAGACTTACCAAAATTCACCTTCTATTCTATCATTATCCAAAACATATTTATTACCTCCGTCATGATCCTCATATTTTTTATAGAGGCTTCACCCATCAACATTAAGTTGTCCACAAAGAATAAGTGAGATAGCTTCACTTTAGAGCCTATAAAGCAAATTGGTTTCCATGCCTTTCTCATAACCAATTCATTGTTGGCTTTACTTAGAATCTCCATAGAGATAATGAACAAGTACAGTGCCATAAGATCACCCCATTATACATCCCTGCTCAGAAAGAATTCTTCCAATATAGCACCATTAAATAAGATCCCACATGAGTTTGTTGCTAGACAAGAGCCAACTAATCTGATCTACAACCTTAGGAATTTAAACAATTTCATTATATGTTTAATGACATATCGTTTTAGACAATCATAAGCTTTCTTTAGGTTAATTTTAATGTCCATCTACCTCTATTCCCTTTTTTCTTCTATAAAGAGTATAGGACTTCTTAGAAAATAATGACATTATCTCTTATAGGTCTGCTCGGGACAAAACTAGCCTACTTAAGGCTAACAACTAATACAAATAAGGCCTTAATCTATGGACCATAATCTTGCCTAAGGTCTTGTATAATGCCATGCATAGACTTATAAGCCTAAAATCCTTAAGTCTATTTGCGCCATCTTTTTTTGGGATGATAACTAGAGTTTGACTTATATCGTTGTACTTTCCCACTCCTCCATATATCATCCATAATAGAGAAAACTGATGAACTAATTGTTTTCCAATAGGCTTTGTAAAAATGAGAGTGTATACCATCTATGTAAGGGGTCTTGTGATTAGCAATTCCCCAAATAGCTTGTTTCACTCCCTCCATCGTTATTGGTTGTATCAAATTGTCAACCTCCCCCTACTCAAAGCATGTGATTTTTGGTAACCATAGAGGAGGTGATGATTTGGAAAATAGCTTTTCATGCAATATAACTCTGTGCAAATCAAGATACCACTACTTACTCCCATAGCCTCCACATAAATCATGTTTGAGAACCCTAAACTTTGTCTTAGCATATGAAGCCCTTCCATATTTAATTTTGTCTCACTACAATCTATGATGCATACTTCTAGACCAGACCTCGAATAACTTGTTGACTTGCATTAAAAGAGGCACCCCGAGCATTCCACACAAGGATTTTAAAAAGATAAGTCCTCATATTCGATGACAAAGTGTCCATCAACTTAGAGTTTAAAAGAGTAATTTAGAAAACAAATCCAGTAGCCCCTAAAGCTATGTTATTCTCCCATAGCACCTTCATTCTCCATTTGCATGGCCTTAATGTAGTGTGAGCCATTACCATTGCCGTTTGTGTGATTGGTAGAAAATTCATATTTTGAATATCCTCTAGCGTTGGGAAGATATACAATACCCTTTAGATATCCAACCTCTCCATCCTATTGGACATAAAAAATTCTATTATCCCTTTGGAAGTCATCTCTATCAAAGCTAAGAACTTCGCATTCTCCATTGCTAGTTGTAGTGTTGGCATTCAAACAAAAACTATTCCTTCGTCCTTGCCCATTACCGAGCCTTGTTGTGTGAGGTACATTAGGTGAAGCTGATTTGATGGCTTGTATGTTATCTCTATAGCCTGGTTCTTTCTCCATTGTAAACGTGTTGTTTAGATGTTACTCGGCTCCACATACAACTTGAGAAGTTCGTCTCCCTTCTAAACCTACCATAGTCTTGACTCCTCATGAGTCTTTAGTAACATCCCTTGCTCTCGCAGCAACAATAGCACGAACACATTCTTGGCTACCCTTCCCATTTAGTCTAGCTAATTGTTTAATGGACAGTTTCTTTCCATTGGTGGAAGATTGTCCGAACATAGATGAAGGTGCCTTTAATTTATGACTCCTTCCCTTAGAGTTTAATAATGGTCGTGTTCATTTAGGAAATAAAAGATGTGCCAATTCTCATCGTATCATTCCTGATCTTTTCGTTAACTCTCTCATCAATATTAGGGTTTAAAACTGACATTAGGATACATTTCTCTTTTAAATCATGTTGGTTCATGTTCTCATCTAAGGTCCTTTTAGCCAAAGAGGCCTTCTACTATTAGAGTTATCCCTTCCCTTACACTTCTTTATCTTCTTTATCTCCCTTCATCTGCCCGTTATTGCTTGATTGAAATGGTTTCCCTACCCAAGCCTGACATGTACTTCAATCCATTCTTTTCCACTACTCAATGCAGTTGCATCTACCTCATCTTTCTTTTCAATCCGACCTTCCTTCTCTCTCAGCATGTTAATTGTTTTGTGACTTTCATCATTAGTCATATTACCCTCTATTCTTTCCTCCTCATTAATCTCTTGCGTTGAATTGTTAGATGGGGGTTATTATGTATCACTTCTTATCGATTTCTTTTTTAGGCAATGATATTCGATATGGCTAATGTAGCCACACTCCTCATAAATTCTCGATAACCCTTCATATAAAATTTTATATGGGATTTAGTTCACCACTATAGAATGTTTGAGAGGTTTATCCATTTCTATCTATACACAAATGCGAATGAAGTAGCCATGTGCCATGTTAATAGTGTACAAGTCAAGACAATGGATTAGGCCTATTTTTTCACCAATCCTCTAGATTGCCATCAATGAAATGAGTTTAGTTAGCAAACCCCCAATTCTAACCCAAATTGCATAGCATTAAATACTAAAACTTTCGATCTAAAATCCCATGCCCATTGTTTAAGCATAAGATAGAGCCTATTCACAATCCATGGACTCATTCTTGATGGTCCATTAGAAGTCTTCTTGATTATTCAATGTTATAATGTAAAACCTAAATCCTATATGAATAATCCTAAAATTAGAAATAGCAGCCCATAATTTATTTAATCCAATGTTGATTGTTTTGAAACCCTAGATTAAATTCCATGACATTGGCAATAAAAGCATATCTCCAAGGTGCATAGATTATGTCTTTCTCAACATTAGAAAAGTTCATATAGCACCATCCTTCCTTTGCATTTTGATTATGCCGCTCTTCTTTTTCCTTCGATTCAATCATGATTCATTGATGAATTAATTGTAGATTTATTAAAACAATATTTTTTGTATGCCCTCATAATATTGTTTAATAATGTCTCCTTGAAGGAAAAATCCCTCCATACTTTCTTTGGTCCCTCAGAATCTACATGTTCTTTCCCTATAAAGGTTTACTGGTTTTGATCTCCTTCTATAGTAGCTCACTTTCAACTTCGTCGAAATTGATCATTCTCAGCATTGTTATTTCCTACCGTATTGACCTCCATTTTTAGAAGTGTAGATTTGTGATTCTTTTACTCTATAGTTAATAAATCTTTTTCTAAATTTGATAACAAAGTACAGTTGGTAAGAGTACCATAACATATTAATACTATAGGTTACCTTAATAGTTCATTTATTCTTAATTTGTCAAGTATATCGTTTTTGTAAACTAAAAGTGTTGTAATTTTTCTTATCCTTGGCAATAACTATGATATTAATATTTTCCATATTTCGTTACTAATTTGTTGATTGTTATGTAATTACGTGATTTACTTGATATTATCAAAGATATATGTAATATGTGTAATTAAATTTCTAATTTATAAATAACTTAAGATGTCTATAGTATAATTATTTTAGCAATAACTTGTTACATTAACAATATAACTTCTTAGCATAGGTATCTTTTAGTTATTTCTACTAAATCATAGTACTTTTGTCAATTCATCATGTTAACATATTAAAATCAATTTTTTTTAAAAAAAAATTATATCAACATCATAAAATTTCCATCATTTTACATAATGGCATCACATCAATATTACTATTGTTTATCTACATTTTGTATAGCAATTAATTCAATTTACTAATCTGGTTTCATAATCTCATCATGACGTTATATTTTTGTATTTTATAAGGTGAACGTACATATGAATTCTTTCATCACAAAGCTTTTAAACTTTAAAAACAATAAATGCATTTTGATGAACCTTTGTTATAATTAATTAGTTACGTCAATTTGAAGCACTTTCATTGTAATGTTTCATTTTGTAACATAAACCATCCAAGTAAGTATCTTTAGAACAACAAAATTTATTATGAAAATAAAATGATTCTAGATAGCTATAATAAGTCGTTATATAAATATATGCAAACTATTAATAAATAAGTTATGGGGTTTTTCTTTAGTATAAATAACATGTCTTATCTAATGATTGGTTCAATAATGGTACATGGTAGGTGGAAATGCAAATAAAATATGGTGTATATTTATGAAGGTGTTATAGTCGTTGTTAATATAATATGTTATCACAGTATATCAAATAACTAATCTATTTTATAAAATTTTATTACCATATGTGTTAGTAGATAATCTTGTCATATTATAATCTATTGTAAATATTGTACTTTTATGATTAGTACTTTGTAATATTGTACCCCGTCTTGATTGCTATTGTTGATAACTTTGTAGCTCTTGGTTCATTTTTTTTTATGATTGATTTTTTAGTTGGTTAATCAAAAGAACCCATATTTTATCTAATAATTTCATAATTTACAAATCTTGTTAGTCATTTTGACTTTAAAATTAGTAGTCCTCAAACCTTAATTTTTAGGTATTGATTTGATTCAATAGTATTATTAGGAACCTGTTTAGCCACTAGTTCCTAATCTTTTCTTCTTACTAACTTTGGTTAGTTGGTGACTCTTACAATAGATTTTGAGAACCTTTTTTATTTCTAGTCAAGTAGTTCATATTATAATGGCTAGATATAATATGAAATTGAAATAAAAAAAGAGGGTTGAAAATCTAGCCTAGACATAAATCAATGGGCTTGATTCATTTATTATTGGGCCTTTAGTACATTATTCTAAGGTTGTTAACCTTATGGGTCACTCTATTTTGGATTTGAGTCCAAATTTTATAGGTCTAGTACTTAAACTAGTTTTTTTTTTTTTTTAATTAGTTATGGCTTTATTCATGTTTGGGTCTATCATGGGCTTCTTAAAATGCTTATTAGGCCATGTGAGCTTCTCATTTATGTCCCAAATATTAAGTACACATGTCAGTCATGTCATTTCTAAGTGAGGCCTTGTAAAATTTACAATCAGGTTCTAACACTTACTTAGTATAGTGTGATCATGGGAGCTATCAAGTCAAGAGAATGGCAAGCTTTATACTTTAGTAGGTTTAAAGCATGTAATTTTAGGGTATTCTAGAAAGTAGTATGGTTGAGCTAGTGTTTCATGACTTGGTTAAATAAAAATAATACATAAATATGTATTTAATTAACAACATGGCTTCCATAGGTTTAGATTTTATAAATATAATAATAAAATTATAAAATAGTTAAAAAGCTAATTCTTAAATACAGCTTTTGTAATTTATCATAAGATGAATTCCAATAATTATTGAGGAATCGGAGATAAATTATACAAACAACAAAATTTATAACATGGCATAAATTAAATTTAGAGGGCATATATATATGTATATTATAATTAATGTTTAAGTTTGTACTTTTGTGATTAGGTTCCAAACAGTCAAGTAAGGGTGTTTACAGAAGTAACTCAATTGAGCTAAAAATTTAAATGTGGGCTAGGAGTATTAATTAAAGAGACCCCGTGAGCATAGATCTCAAAAAATATAATAAAACAATAGTGTATAGTTAAAATAGCTAAATTTTTGCATATTATCGTATAATTATAAAAAATGTAGGGAATAGGTATTGATATTTAAACAAGTTTGAGAGATAAATTATATGAGTAGCACAATTTTTAAATGACATGAAATAATCTATATAAAACATGTATGTACACTAGGTAAATTATTATGTACAAATGAATATACGTAATTATCTAAAATACCTAAAAATATATTGTAGTGACCTTAGGAGGGGCCTAATAGTATTGCCTAAAATTTCCATATCATGTGTGCACCCATGATAAGAAAATCGCCTTGCAAGTCAAAGATTGCAAGACTCTAAATAGTTATTTGCTAGAGCCTTCAATTTTAGTTCGTTGATTCATTATATAATATAAATAATTATGGATACGATTCCTCAGAACCGTAGAGAATCAGTATCTCCTACCAAAATAGCGAAATAAGATAGACAATTCTAGGAATTCTAAACTTACTAAATATACTAAACTTAATTGAGACATAAGTCGTTTTTCGGAGCATTTCGAATTAACTACACAAGCTTTTCATCATACTGATTCAATGGTAGCACTCTGCACTCAATTCCTATCCCATTCCCAACTATCGATCAACCTGCAAGGAACAGAACTATTGGGGTGTAAGCTTACGCTTAGTGAGATAATTACTCTCATCAATACCGCATGACAGAAATTTATTAAATGCACAATCATATGAATGCATGAACAATCAGCATGCCAAACAACGCATGCAGTTGTAAACCCTAAAGCCAAGCCAAGTAACCATAGGTTTGAGCTTAAAACCCAAGGTTTAGGGCGATCGGCTAAAAGATCCGATCAAACCCAAATTATAAACTATTTAACAAAATACCAGTAAAAATGACCCTGTAAACTTAAATTTAAGAAAATGAGTAGTAAAATAGGAGACTATAAAATTTTGAAATTTTAAGCATAATAACTGCTAATTACCGAAAAGGCAAAAAGTGTAATATAATAACTAATAAATTAGTAGAGATAGATTATATGTATACTAAAAATTTTAGAATGACCAAAATAATATTTAGGAATGTTCACGTGTACCCTACATGTATTTACGTGTAGATAAAAATACGCGTAATTGCTAAAATAGGCCGAAAACTAAGTAAATAATTAAAGAAAAATACAAAATAATTATAAAAAAATCAGAAGAAGATAACTGCAACAAGATAAGGTCGTGTAGTGAAAAGAAAAAATTAACCAATAAGAATTTGACAAACAAAAAGCCTAAAATTAAGGAAATTGGGCAAAATCCTATCAAATTAATGCACATTAATTACTATATTTGTCTATAAATAAGGAAAAAATTCTCAGAAGACATTTGGACAGTTTGTGATCTGAGAAAAATCGAAACACAAGAAAAATCGAGAGAAATTCCAGAAAATAAAAAAAAAAAAAGAAAACTGTGCAGATTAGCAAGGTGAACTAAAACCACCACCTGGGACCGAACCACCACCACCACCCTACACTAGGACCAGCGTCTGGACTGGCTGACAGCCTTGGACCGAGTTTGGACGGCCAGAAAGCTTTGAACCGGTTAGTAATTTATTCACCCCGATTTTTATATAATTTTGTAAAATTAGTTATTTTGCCTAGAAAATTATGAAACTTGTTATTCTGAGATTTTATTGTATGTAGATTTAAGGAAAAATATTGATTTAGTTTAATTATGTCTGGAAATATAGGGTTCTTAACAAATTGTTCAAAACCGAGCATGATTAAACCGGAAATTAAATAGGCTTAGGGATGTAGTTTGGGGCTCAAATTTTTTCTGTAGGAATCTCATATGATGTAAAACAGTGCTATGAAGCCATTTTTTTTAAATTAATTTTCGAAAATTTTAAGTTAATTTTTAGCCCTAAAATGATGGTAAAATTTGGTGATTTAGGATTAATTAGGTGATTAGGATGTTAATTACTGATTTGGATCTTGATTAGATGATTAAGGAAGTTAATCTCTGCAGTGGAACCCTAATCCCAGCTTTTAGGTATTAAGTATGATTAATTAGGGAAATTAGGTAAAGAATATAAGAACTTAGGAATATGTGAAAATGTAAATTAATAAATCTAAAAAAATAAAGCTATTTAGTTAATATTATAATTGAAAACAGAAAAATAATAAATCTAAAATAATACTTAATTTTTAGTAAATATCTCAAAATGTAAAATTTTTACACATCGGAAATAAATCCGATACCTCAATTAGGGTTAACGTGTACCGAATAGTTAGAATACCAAAATTTCGACCCAATAGAATATTTGAATACCCGAACATAAGGTGATTAATGTTACATTGGGATTCGAGCCTAATCACGACTTAGGAATAAAAACTAAAATTTAGTTTAGGAACCGAACCCCGAAATAGAATACAACGAATTATTAATACGTTGTAGGTATACATAAGGAAAAATGAGTTACATTATAAATTAGAATAAGAATCCATAAAATATAAGTACTAAAATAACCTATTTGTATTATAGGACACCCAAAAACAAATCAACTCGCAACTAGAGGATCGAGCGATTGAGCAAATTCAGGTAAGTTGAGTTATTGCTTATTGTAATAGAGTACTAGTTTTGTAGTGCTCGGAGACTTAGGCTTGTATATGCTTGTGATTGTAAGTAGTTTGCGCATGTGTTTGATATATCTGAATTCGTACTGGAATTTATGCTGTGAATGATTTTGTGACTGATTTAATTAGTATGAACTTGTTTGAAAACCTTAACCGGAATTTAATCTTAGTCGACCGTAATAACCGAAAACGTCATGCATTGCAACCCGTTAGGGGATCATAGGACTCTCCAACCAAATACCGACCCCTTCGAAAGGGATAGCGCAGGATTGCAAAATGGTCCCTTCTTCATCCTCAATTGAACTAAGTGACAGGAGAGGAGGTCGCAGCGGGGGTGAAGTCAATGATTCGAAGGTAGTCGCGGGAGGAGCGAGGTCTCCATTGCACAAGCCTGGGTTTGGTTGTGAGTTGCTGCATAACATGGAACTCCTTAACCCGGATCGGAGCGGGTGAAATTTCTCTGATTTCACAACGGACCGGACTACGTTGTGCGATGACACTTGATTGTTGCATTGCATAAAAATAATTGTTTGTTAACCTTGTTTGTGCTTGTATGTATTCGTGAGTCTCCAATTCAACTTACTGAGCTGTAGTTGCTCATACCCTTATAGATCCTTTTGCAGGTTCTGATTTGTAATCTCTTCAAGTACTATGCCGCCCTACAATTATCTAGAGGTTAGTTTTTTTGAAGCCAGGGGTGTGAGGATCAAGTTATTTAGCATAATGTGTATCTAGACTGACCTTGTAGTTAAAGGTTGAAGACTGTTAGTTATTCTGTAAATTAGTAGACTGTGGTGATTTTGTAAATCTTCCTGGGAAGCTCTGTGGACTTATTTATATAATTATCTATGTTTAGTAGTAATTTGAGATAATTATCATATTTGTAGTATAATTATTAATCGAACTGTTTACTTCAAAGCGAGTGGTCGTCGACGCCTTGTGTAGATTATCTCTATGGTAGGAACTGTGAGGCCAGTTTCTATCATAGAATGGTTTACACGACAGGACTGTTGCGACTTCGCGACTTCGAGGTGTAACAGCAGTGACCTAGGAACTGCATACGACTCAGAATTACACCCCTTGAAGTCGGGGTTTGGAGATAATTAACTGACCTAAACCAAAATCTAGGTTCTAGACCTTGGGTTTTAATTCATTAGCACTATTGTGCTTAAGTTAAAACAAAACTACGTATATATATACGTATATATATACATATATATACTTTCATTACCGAATAATAAATCATATTTTCAAAATCCCAAGTCTAGCGGTATGGTGGCCTCCGCAATCCGCAATCCGCAATCCATAATCACACACCCTAAGTAGAAGCCACAAGATTCGGCCCGTCGCTAACGGTTGGCGTCTCCTGATGCCTAGTAAGCCTATCAGCTTAAGACAGAGACTCAATATATATGATGGCATAGCTAGTGCCCAATCTTACAGGAAACTCGTATTCCTGTGAGTCCCTTCCCATTTTCTACGTGAAGCGGCAGTCGGTGTTATCCGTATGCAATATGGGGAATGCATGATTCATTTTGATTTCTTAATCGTATAAGTGATTAACTCGATTTTCAGGGTGATCAGACAATTTCATTCCATACAATTCACATGTATATATAATGCAAACAATTCCCATTATTAAATATAATTAATTAGTCATCATATTCATCTACAAATTCATACACATGCGTTTCCCATATCCCACAAGCATCCAAATTTATATATATAAGTTTAGGTGCATCTATTCTACAAGCAAAATCAAGTAAAGAGTCATCGGGAATTTACTCACTCAACCATGCGGATCAATCAAAATAATTTGGGATAGGTCGTCTCCCCAAAGCCGGGTCCCCTGGACATTGCAAATACGATACTATAAGGATTTGAAATAAAACCTAGAAAACTAAGCTAAAACCCTTTAAGTTATACTTTGGATTTGGTTTCACAATTTTTCCCGGTTTTACTTAAAGTTCAATCGCTTATAACTTTTTTGTTTTAAATCCGATTTTTATGATCTTATAGTCAATCTTCATCGTTTTTGAGTGTACTTTAACATGTTAAGGTTAGATTTTCGAAATGAGGTATACAATTCTGTCCATGGATCAGAACAATAGCGTTCTTCATGTGTTGGAGTGTTTTTGGGCCTTGTTTGGTAAATAGGCTTTTTGATAACTTGAGAAATCCTTTGGGCTTGGTCTTAAGATTTTATCCTAAGCTTAAAATACTCCTTGAGATCAGATTTACAACTTTTATTTATATTCCTAAGGCTAACAACCACTTCATGGACCCTTTAGTGGGCTTAAGTTGTTAAATGGGTATGTTTTTGGTTCAAACTAAAGTTAATGACTTTGGTGGGCTTATGGGGCCTTAGGTGGATTTCTTATAGGCTTCAAAACAACCTCTTTTGATACTTTAAGGTGCTGGTCAGAATTTCATTGAAGGCCCAACTTGGAATTCTAGGCTCGGTTTTGAGAGTTTTAGGCTCGATTTTGAGAGTTTTAGGCTCGGTTTTGAGTTTTAGGCTTTGTATGCTTACCGTACTTGCTTTGGTTAATCTTTTCACTTTGTTCATTCACTTTTATCATATTTTTAAGCTTCTTTTTCCCACATTCCAGATCTGTTCATGATGGTTCCAAGGGGTCCTCACTTGGTTTTTTAACTTGTTTCATCATTTCCTCAAGTTTAGGTGGTAGATTATGCACTTAACTACTTGTGTCCAAATCTTAACTTAATTTTTCTTCCATAAGATGATTCTTTAACTCATGTTCCACACAAAGAAATAGAAGATCTTGCATTTCATACAACTTCCATATCATGGCTCATATCATACAAAGTTGGTTTCTTCATAAAACTTCATGTGATGGATTTTTCCTTAACTTAAGTCTAGATTTAAGCATGTTTAACTTAATGGAAACAAAATCAACATCCAAATGACTATGGAACCCTCACGTCCAGCATGCTCATCCTCCATTAAAGTTCTCATTTCAAGATTTTCTTAACTTAAAATCTTCCATTCAAAGCATTAAACAAATGTCTTTACAAAACACCAACTTTACATGCTTATGTTTCAACTTTATGTAAGGGTTTCGTGGTTTCTTTCTTAAAACGATTTTTGGTGTTATAAAAACTTAAACCTTACTTATATCTTCAAGAAATCAAAGTCTCCTAATCATAAACACTAACCCACAAATCACAAGAAACACTTATTCGTCCTTAAAGCAAAATATGATGGTTGTGCACAAAGGTTCTACTTAAGCTCTTAACTTTGTTTCCTCTTTTGTAACCTTTTGGAACCCGAATCTTTTAGTCTCTTGGAATGGGGTTTGTGGAAGGTTCTAATGGTTCTAAAAGATCTTAGATGATGAAAGAAAATGACACAAGAATAAGAAGAGAAATTGCCGTAAGTATGGAAGCAAAAATGGTAGCGGCAATGTTGGGAATTTGTGGAGTTTGATCTCTTCTTTTGATTTGTGTTTAAAGTGAGAGAAAAGGAAGTGAAAATGGGAGTGAAAGAGGGAGAGAGTGGCAGATTTTGAATGACAAAAGAAGTGTGTGTAAGAAGCTTTAATTGATTGTCTTGTAGTTTAGACAAAAGTCAACAATTGCAACTCTTGATGATGTAAGCATTAAGGGATAAATAGTGATGTGTAAGAGGAAGTAATTGATGGTTGAATGACAAGAGCATGGCCCCCTTTCTCCCTTGTCTAAATCTGCCATTGAAAGCCTTTTTAGGCCATGGAGTGGTCTTGTCTCATTTATTAAAGTTAAGCTTATGAAATCTTGTGAAAAATTATCCATATGTAGTATAAGTGAAGAGGTGATAAGGAAAATGTCTTATCACTAGATTTTGATAAATTATCAATTGATAAATGATTCCAACTCTCAATTGATAAGTTATCTAAAGTGATTGGTTGATCTACTTATTGAAGTGTAAGGCTTAAGCATGAAGATAAGGGCATAGCTTTATAGGAGATTGTTTTAGGGTTTTTATCTTACATTGTTTTGTAATTTATGATTTGATTTTCGTAGAATTGTGAAATTTTCTAAAGTTGAATGAAATTATTCAAATTAAATTATCGATTAGTCACTTATGGTCAAAATTCTCTAATTGTTTTAGGGTTTAGGGTCTTAGGTGAGTTTAGAGCTCGTAGTTCTTCAAGCTCAGGTTTTCTCAATAATTGGTTTTTGAATTGGAAAATTTTAATTTGTTTCTAAATGTAAACTTAAGTTTCTAGCTTAGTTAATCCTTTGGAAATGTTCAGAATTTACTCGTACTCAAATCCTATGCCCACTAATAGTAGGGTTTACAGTTGGTTTACAATTAGTTTACTTATTCATGTACATAAATCTTATGCATGAAGATAAGGAGATTGTTTGATTTGTAATTCTTTTAGAGTTTATCTCTTAAATTGATTTGTAAGTTATGATTAAATTTCTATAAAATTATGAAAGTTTCTAGAATTGAATAAAATTATTCAAATTAAATTCTTAATTAGCCGCTTAGGGTTATAAGTCCTTAATTGTTTTAGGGTTTTGCGTTTAGAGTATATGGTTCTCGTATTCGAGTTTTATCGATAATAGGGTTTCGAATTGGAAAATTAAATTCGTTTTTAAATGTAAACTTGGATTCTTAGCTTAATTTATCCTTAGGAATATTTGGAAAGTGTTCTTAGTTGAATTACAAGTTTGCTAAAAGTAGGGTTTACAATTTATCCATACGTAACATGGCTTATAAGTGAAAATAAGAGAATTGCCTTATATGAAATTCTTTTAGGATTTGGTTCTCGAATTAATTTGTAGGTTGTGATTTGCCTCTTAAGAAATTTTCAAGTTTTGTAGAGTTAAATAAAATTTACTAAAATTATATTTTAAATTATTTATTTAGGATTGTAAGTCCTTGATCATCCTAGGTTTTAGGGTTCGAGTGAGTTTATGTATGTTTTAGAGTTCGAGTGAGATTATGTATGTTTTAAGGTTTTTCACCAACTTGGGAATAATTTACTTACACTTATGAGCTTAAGGATCAATTGGCTTAATTATTTAGGAACATCGTTTTATTATGCAACATATATATATATATATATATCATATGATAATTTTATTGATTTATGGCTTTTCAAGTGTTAAGATAATTTTATAGAGTTTTAATTTTTTTTTATTTGATATTTACGGTTTCTATTAAGTTTAGGTTAATATTTTTTTTTAAAGTACACGTATGTAGGGATTGGGGTTTTCTTGCATGATAAGAGTTTCCAAATTATATAATTGGGTCTTTCAAGTTCGTTTTGAGTTCCAGGTTCAAAATTTTAGTCGGTTTTCATTTTATATAGTTTTATTGACTTAGAGAAATGTCTACGACACTCGAATCCGATACTATGTTTAGAAGGTTGAATTTACAGAGTCTACATATATAAAATATGCTCATATAAATAGGAAAAATATTAGGAAAATATGAAAATATATCTAAGTAGCTAAGGGACATTGGGGAGTAGCGTGTAAGTCTTAGGACAACTATTAAAAGGTGGGGATTTAAGTAAGGACACATTGTATTAGGTAAGTAGAAGGGATTTTTAAGTTGAGAGGAGAGAGAAAATTATCAAAAAATATAACCATTACTTTTAAATTTAGAAAAGCTTCTCTAAAGGTCTTTCATGCAATTAGTCACTTGGGAAAATTATGGAAGGGGTGAAGAGCTAGAAGAAAAAAATGAAGCAAAAATTTTGGAAAAATCAATGAAGATTTAGGTTATTAGGAGTTCAAAGGCCTAAATAGTTGCCGGGAGTAGACCATTACCACCACCATAAGACAAACCCTACGTCTAAGGCTATCGATAACAAAGGGGTAGTCGATGGTGGCTAGAACAATATTTTAAGGTGAGTTCTCAAAAGTACTTTAACTTTCATTAAATTATTAAAAGTACAAATTCTACTTGGAAAATTTTACAAAAATTCATTCCTAAATGATTCTTCATTCAAGGTTTAGGAAAAATATCGTTTTGTTGAAATTTATTAGCTATATATCATGCCCTTAAGATACTACTAAAGCTAGAGAAATTTCGATGTTGTTTTAAAATCCCATAACGACGTAGTTTTGATCTCTAGATTTTTCTTCAAGCTACCTATTATTAATACTATAATGTTACTTAAAGTTTTCCATCAAATGTATTTTCTATAATTTTATTAATGTTTGAGCCTATAAATTATAGATAAATCGATATTTTTGTACCACATGATTTCGGGGTGTAAATTACTATGGATTGGTGGTGTTAGGTTGAAGTTTATAGATAGGAGTTGTGAATTTTATAAACATATGACTTATATAATTAAGTATTATTATAAGTAATCTTATAAATATGTGTAAATAAGGGGTGATAAATGAAGTTCGCGTAGAGTAATGGCGTATTTTAGAATTGTATGTACTATTAGTTTGCTTCTTTTAGTTGGAATTTGGGAGAAGAGTGAACAAATCTATTTATTATAAGGAGTTTGGGTACAGTCAGAAGATAACTCAAAGGATGGTCAAGTAAAAATTTTACTAGGTGCATATGCAAAGGCTAAGTTAGAGGGAACTCTTAAGGGGAACAATAATCAAGGGAATCTCAGAGACTAAGTCAAAGGGTAAATTTAAAGAACTTTGAAATTAGTTGAACTCAAAAGATAGCTTAGAGGGTATTCTATCAAGATATTTAAATTGAGTAAACTATACGATTGACTTAGAAGGTAACTTAATGGATATTTGGAATGAAAATAGATGAGTGTGATCACTTAAAAGGTGCCTTAATGTTTGTCAAAATTGCAATACTACTGTTACTATGAACATATAGAATCGATAGAATCATACAAAAATGTTAAAATTGTAAGCTTGTAGAATCATACATCAAAATTCATAATTTACCAAAAATCTATATCTAAATGATTTTACATCCGTTTTAACTAAGAGAAGTATCATAAAATCATAAACTTATAGAATCGTATATTTGACTTACGATTTTAATGATCGTTGCTACCTTAGAGGGTATTTTATGAGAAATTTTGAGTATTTATCAAACTCAAAGGTTGATTCAGAAGTTGATCCTATTATAAACTTCAATCTCGATAGGGCTTAGAAGGTGATTTAAACGCTTCATAGCTTAAAAACTCTAAGGATGACTTAACTCATAATGTAGCTTAGTAGGTGCAATGGTAAAATTCACTTGTGAAATAAATTTAAATTTCTTACACACAAATATAAATAACCTATGAGATGAATTCCCAATCGGCCTAATTCTTGTGAAGATGAATAAATTAATGGTATTTTACAACTTATATGGTAACTAAGATAGTTAATTGGATAAACATATAAGGATTTTTAAAGGGCAACTAGTTTAGCAACTAAGTTTAATGAGTAACATAATGCTCAGTAAGTAAGATTAATGCTTTATCACATTTTAGGGTATTATGTCAAAATAGTTGGAGACTTTGGTATGTTTTTGCTTATGAATGTAGTTAGCTATTTATGTATGTGCAAAACATGTGTTTGAAATTTTATTCACTATGGTAGGAGCTGACTCCATGTTTTGTTTGTTTTTGTATATATTGTATTGCTTAATTTGTTTGAGATTGGTTGATTACCTTAAAAACAAACTAACTTTAACTCAACTTAACTTCTAACTTGATATACATCACAACTCATTAGGGGGGAATTAGTAGGAATATTAGGCCAAATGTGGACCTTTCAATGAGGATAGCTGAAATGGTTCTTTTCTTACCCTTAGTCGAATAACAAGAGAAGAGGTTGTTGCAAGGTTAGCGACTATGGTTAAAAGGTAATCTTGAGTGAAGGATGTTCTCCATTGCATAAGGCCTCGTTTCATTTTTATTTGTATATGAGATATCAAACTCCTCAATACGGATTAAAGCAAGTAAAATTTCTCTAATCTCATGATGGATTGAATAATTTCATGTGATGGCACTTACTTGTGTACACATTACATCCAACTAACTTAATTAAAACCCCTAGTTGTTCTATGCCAAATGCATACTTCTATCTTTATTCCACTTATTGGCTAAGTTGATGCTCTATCCCCTATGGTTTGTTTTGAAGATTTAAGGTGGATTTATAAGTACAACAACCGACACTAGAATATTAGCAAACAGGATGAGGGAGTGAGTGTCAAGAAGAATTGGTTAAATTCTTATTTTTGATGTAGACTTTTCTAACTTTTAAGAAAACTACATAGGTTTCCTTATGTCACATCTCGGCATAGTACGGGATGCATCATCACACAGGAATACTTGTTGAAAACTTAACTCAATTTGCTCATTCATAAAAAGACAACATTGTTTACATAATAAAGGGGTTTTTACATCGGAGTTTAGTTGGATTTTCTATTACAACTTATGTGTACAATATAATATTTACATTAAAACATGAACTAGCTTTTTCCTTTGTCATCTTCATAGTAATAGGATCCTTGATTTAGTATAAGCTCCACACAAAAGTCGCTGACTCTGACTTACACTCTCAGTATATATATCCCCCCTTAGCGTTAGGCTTTTTATGATATAGTTAACTTGAAAATAAAACATTTTATCCCTTCAACTATTGAAGTTGAGTGATAATGGATAACATGTAACACAATATAGATAATATAATAGACAATATTGCATATCACAATTGAAATATTTCAATCATAACTCGCAAGTTTAACTTTACATATGCATTCGCTTAACTAAGCATTTACTACTAGCAGTGTAGCATACTATACCCACGTGCGTAGCATGCATCAGTACCGATATCTTATGCCCTCCAAACTTCTTCTGATTAGTCAACATAGCCGAGCATCTGGATACAACATCTAGGAACTTAGGGCAACAAAGAGCTACCTAGGAGTAAGACCCCTACCAAATTAGACTACATACTGTAGTCTACCATTTTCAAAAAGGGAAATAAGGAGCTACTTAGGAATAGGACCCCCAACTTTGCTTTACAAAATTAGACTACATATTGTAGCTCACCAAATCAAAGTGGCAACACTGCCAAATCAGACCACATACTATAGTTTACCAAATCAAAGTGGTAATACTGCCAAATCAGACCACATACTATAGTCTACCAAATTTAACTATTAAAATAGTCACAATTTTTGGGCAATGCAATCTATATGCTTCCAAAAATTGAGTTCATAAAGTCATGCTTTTTCTATAATCACTTGGAAGCCTTATTTTGAAATTTATGATTCGTAGGTCCCTTTTTGTGTTGTAACTTGCCGTGCTATGCCATGATATGCAATAACAACTTAAGAATATCAATAAGCACAATCAATCTTTAATTTTTATTCAACCTAGTAATTTGATTCTGGTTTTTGAACTCTCCCTAGTGGGATTCTAGTATTTCACTTAGGGTTTACTTAGGTGAATACCTAGAAGATTGAGTTAGCAATCACTTAATTTCCTTGGTTAGCACAATCATTCATAAGCACAAATCATCGCCAACATGGCAACATAACAGTTTAACCAAAATACAGTTACTATTATTTAAAATCAACACATCAGCATCTACTATAGTAGCATGTTAATTCACCCAAAATATACCAATATTTAATCAACACAACATCAAACAATACATAGTATTATGAGTGGCAATATATCTACTCTAAACATGGGTTAGATCTACTTACCTAGCCTTAGCAATAGTGTAATATCCTATACTTCATGACGCGGTCCTTTCTTACTTATCATACCTATAAAAACATAGCATAGTCTTTAAATTAAGTATAGGTTAAACCTGAACTATTACAAGCTTTTATTTCCGCGTTTTTAAACTTTATTTGATCGTATCTTACTCATTTCTTATCTAGTTTCAGTAAACTTCATATCATCATGATCATTATTTTGAGTACTATTAATATATATTAAGAATCAAAACTAATCAATATTTTTAAAAACCCAAAAATATCCTTTTCTCATTACGACTTGACCATATGTTACCTTAACTCTATAATTGACTTGAGTAAGCTTAAGTATTAAACTAAAAACCCCAAAAATTATAATTTCCAAACTTTTCTAACAACACTTATTTTATCCTAAAGTGTTCATTTGACATAGAATTAATAAACATTCTGATAATATTAGTTACTATATTACATGTTAAGCTAATATATAAGCTTATGCTAGGAAAATATGTAATAAATAGTATATGAGTCCGATTAATTTAAAAAAAAAAATCTTATGGACTCACAAAAAGATGTAGTTTAATTATTAACCATGAATTATACTAAACTAGCTATTATATATTTTTACAAAAATAATGATTTTAGCTCGAAAATAAGGAAAATTTAGGAAAATGAATAAATTTATGAGTGAGATAAAAAATAAATATTCCAAATATAATCATAAACATCCAAACGTCTAAACATGTAAGGCTCATTCATTAATTTAATCAAAAACTAATTATTTCAATAATTTGGTAAAATTGGAAGTTTTATTCAAAATAATTATAAAAAATAGTAAACATGCTTAATTTAAAAAATTATTCTTACCACAATTAAATATATATATATATATATATATATTAGGAGTATTATATACAAAANATATATATATATATTAGGAGCATTACATATAAAAATTGAGCTTGAAACAACATCATCTAATATTTATAAAAATTTATTCAATTTTTACCTAAACATGGTATTTTCTTAAGGAACCCATATTTCCACTAATTATTTAATTAAAATAAAATTACTGCATAAATATACACTTAAAATAATCTTAGAAAACCAAATTTCATAATTAATTGACAACATTTGGTATTTTTAGCAAATTTAACAAATTACGAGCAGAAAATTAGTTCACCTAAACTAGTTACCACCTGGCTGCCACACCCTATCGAAAATTCTTCTCAGGCTACCCTCTATGGGTCCTTCAAGTCACTCCAACTCAAGTGGTGGTTTGGTACACAAACCGCCCTATATATATTAGGAGTATTATATACAAAAAATGAGCTTGAAACAACATCATCTACTATTTATAAATATTCATTCCATTTTCACCAAAACAAAGCATTTTCTTAAAGAACCCATATGTAAACTAATTATTTAATTAAAATAAAATTACTACATTAATCAAAACCTAAAATAACCCTAGAAAACCAAATTTCATAATTAATAGATAACAGTAGATATTTTTAGCAAATTAAACAAATTATGGGTGAAATTTTGGTTCACCTGAACTGGCCGCCTCTAACCACCGCTTAGCTACTGCACCTTGTTGAAAAGTCTTCTCTAGCTACCCTCTATTGGTCCTCTAAGCCGCTCCAACTCAAGTGGTGGTTTGGTATACAAACCGCCCTAGACCCATTCCGGCCTTATATTTTGTTCTATTTTTATTTTATTATTTTCTAATTTTTCTCGATTTTCTAAAATTATGTTTCTCTATTTTCAGGTTTTTAAAACATTACAAATGAGGTTTGAGGTCCTATTTATAGGATTTTGGATTTTTTTGCATGAAAAAGTAAACCTACACATGTCATTTTTCACTTTTCCTTAGGTGCCATGTGTCATTTCCTCATTAACCAAGTGTTGACTCATCACGTGCAATTAATCCTAGCTTGACACATCATTTGGTGACTCATCTATGCAATTTTTTTTATTAATTTTCCATTATTTTACCTAATTTTGATAATCTATATTATTATATGTATCCATTTAATACATATAATGTATATCACATGTAATACATGTATATTATGTTCAACTTCATTTATTATTTTTGAAATTTAATTAACTTATCTTTAATATCTCGCTATATCTAAAAGCTCGAATTTTACAATTATTAGCTTTATCGATAAATTACCATTTTTATCAAATTAATATTTTTATATAGTTTATTTTGAGAAATTGACTTTACTTAAATTACTTTGTCTAACTTTTCTAGAAGTTTAAAATAAAACAGATATTATAGCCCAACGTCCTAAATTGAGGAGCTCAGATCCTAGACTTATTGAACTAGTTGGAAAAACCCAAGGTATTACACCTTAGGTAGCCTAATAGTTTTCCATTTTTGATTTATATACTGAGTAGCATGAACCTATGGACTTTATTATTACTCTTTAGGAAAACTAAATTACAAGTTTGTTTTAATAGTCATTTTGAAAAGATTATACAATAGGTTTATATCAAATAGGCATTAAATTGGATGATTCAAGATAGTTGAGTCAAGTACACCTAATACTGACTAGGTCCATGATATAGTAGCTATAAGGCTAGCTTTTATTGTGGGATAATTCACATGGCAAAATTGTTGCAACTCTACCTCTTCAGGGCATGCATTCTAGTCAGGCTTAAGGTTTATTCTACGGCCTTTTACCATGTTTTAAGTCCAATTTGTATCTTAGGGCATTATAGTAGTTTCTAATATACTCTAACAGGTCAAATAACTTATTGGGCTCACTAAATGACCTATTTTCATCATGCCTCATATTTGGTTATGTTATTTAATTGGATTTCTAATTAATTGTTTCAAGCCTAATCGTGTATCTTAAGCCTTATTTAGCGACTTATCTTACAAGATTAAGCTTTAAATCCTAATTAACATTAATTAAACATGTAATTAACTAAATAAACCAAGATTTACAACTTATTTATTGACATAAAGGGGTGGTTCAAATGGGTTTCTAGTCAATTTTAACTCAACTCCGTGCATATCTTAACATCATATGCTCATGTCACAACTCAAATGCATTTTATTCTAATTTCTACCAAGATGAACATAAGAAATAAAAAATGAGATGAAATTTATCACCTACATGTCATGACCTATGCATGGAAATGATGTTTTCATGGTGATTTTTCAGATTTTGCGCATATAAATGCTCATGTAAATGCATCAAAAACTCTACAAAATATATACACATGAAAGTGACATTTCGGTGTTTAGTGTAGTCTAAAGCTCCTAAATAATATGATTTTAAACTACCACTAAAACAAGGAATAAGTTAGGTGTTCTTACCTAAATAAGGATTGGATAATACCTTCACTTTTCTCCTTTGTTTCATGTCCAAAATGAGTTCCAAAGGGAAGAGGGTGTATTGGTAAGCTAGGGGGTGTTTGTGTGACTAATAGGTGGGGGTGGTTTGTAATTTAGAGGCATGTGGCGGTGGATATAAGGTTAGGCATTAAGGGTATCTAAGGAATTTGATGCTCTAAGCTTTGTTTCTCCTTCTTCTTTTGCTTTGATTAGGAACTCTTAGAGAGCTTTTTTAGGATTTGTTTTAGAGAAGAAAAACTGAGAATGAGAGTTAAAGGGATACTGGTGGCTGGTTTTAGGTGTGAGAATTTATAGGACAAATATCATCTTCAAATGATTGATTGTTACATAATCAAGTAGGGACCAATTGCTTTTTATGCTTTTTACCAAAAGTGGTTGTGATTTGTCTTCCTAAAGTAGAATCACCTATTAATCTTGTCTCCTCAAACTAATTGCTTTGTCCTTTATGGTTAATTATGCTTATCCTTTAGCTAATCGTAATGCATGGATGCGTATAAATGATTAAGATTAATTCTAAGCTTAAGATCCTAATCATTAGCATATATGATCTCAATAAAACATAGTTTTGGGGTTTTCCTATTTAATTAAATTGATTAAGCTTATTAGATTGTCATATTTAATAATTTTAGGGTTTCTAAGGTTTTAAATTAATTACTGCTATTCAATTATGTTTTAGAAGGTGAATTAGGGCTTTATAGTAATTTAGCTAATTATCATTAACTAAAAATAGTTTGGCTATATAATTAGAGTTTATTAATTAAATTAGGGTTTTTGACACTACATTATAGTTTTCGAGTTAATTTTGGCCTTCTCGCATAGTAGAGTTTTAAGGTATTGAAGGTATGATTTTGATATTAGCTTTAATTTTGGGGGTTTATTACTTTAATTGACTTAATTTGATTTATCAATATTATTTGGAGATATCTCCAATTATTCATTATCAAGTTTATATGATTTTATATAATTTGAGTTAAATATTCTAATTTAGGGTTTTTGTTTGTGATTAGGGTTTTTGGAATTTTTATCTTCAAGGGTTTCGAGTTATTTTAAGGTTTCGATTCAAATTTTATTAGTCTTAATTTCTTTGATTATCATAATCTTACTGAATATCTGTTGGGTTTCGAGTTCAACTCTAATCTCCTAAACATAAAGTTTGTAAGGTTTATAGTCTTCGCCCTTTACAAAAAGCTTGCTCTGCAAAACTTGACAATAGGATGTCTTAGCATTATTTTCCAATTTGTACATTAAGTCCTAACTTATGTCCTGAAGGTGAGTATGTTATGAGGATCTTTAAGTAAATGGGATCTTTTTATTAATCAAATAGATTTGATCCTAAATTTATATATAGTTATGAATCCCATGGCTTTTTACTTCTATTGTCACCTTATCCTCATTCACAAATAAAATCATGAACTTCCTTAACCATACTCAATATATGGTTCTTAATAATGATACTACTTTTAATCATCATGATAAGTCTAAGAAATCTTCCTAGAATCACATCGTCTTCCCATAATAATTATATTTATTCTCAAGGATTTTTCAAGAGTCACCCAATTTCCCTTGAGTCACTTACTTCTAGTAACACTTGGAGATGTCATGACTATGCTCTTACAATTGTGACACACTACAACATTCCTTCTTTGAAAACACATTTTCACTTTATGGCCAACCTTTCCATAATAAGAACACTTAGCTTGTAATTGTAGGTAATATTTTGGGTCATGTTCTTAGCCACATTTCCAATGATTTAATCGAAATGGCTTCTTCATAATCAGTTTGTCTACCTACAGTTCTAACATCTCTCTTGGTCTTTTATAGCTCCCATCAACATCTTCTACTAATTGGATTCTTAATTCAAGGATTCCTTCATCTTCCTTCTCTTGCCACTCTAAGAACTTCTATTTAGCATATTCTATTATTCTTGCCTTCTCAACAACATTGTCATATGTCAATGCTCAAAAGTCTTTCAAATCTACCTTGAGTTTTTGGATCTAGTCCTACTATGAATACTCTTGTAGGAAAGTGGTCATCGATCTTCTAAACTAACATTCATATTTACCAATGCTCCTATTCCCTGTCTGTATGAGAAACAAGTCTTTACGAAGTTTCTCCTATAAATTATCTAGGATATACTAATTCAAAAATTCCTCTCCAAACCCATACTAAGTGATAGGTTGGGACATGGTCCTATTCTTAAAGTCCCACCATGTTCTTGCATCCTTATATAGCATAAAAGTTTCATAGGTTACTTTCAAGTTCTTTAGAATGTCATTGATTTTAAAAAACTACTCAATCCTAGTCAACTAGTTTTTTGTCATTACCCTATGAGGTTCTATTATTCTTTATGTATATTTTAGAATGGCCCCTTGCTTTCTTTATTATGCAATAGTGGGGAGGAATCAAGATATAGTTTAACAATCATAACCTTACTAAGATAATACCTTTCTAGGATAGTATAATTCAATCAACTCATTCATTTATATCATGCAACATTCCATTCATATATCTTCATATTATTATAAATCCTTATCTTACTGGATGTGGTCATCTTTTAGTCTACATTTGATTTCCTACATGTTATGTTCATTTCATTATAGGCTACTTCATACATTTGAACTCATAAGCATTCAAGTATCTATTACTTTTATAGTTTATCTATTATTATATGCTCAACCATCCTTATGCATTGCACATCAATCTTACACTTCGTATCTAATGGTAAATTGTTCTTTTGAGATCTTACATAATCGTTCTTTCAATTGTCTATCATTCTTATGGTTTTTAGGTGAAGAATTTATGGTTAGGCTAAATATTGGAATTCAAAGCCTTCATCATAAGGTTTAAGTTATTTGATTGCTCTTATAGGAGGGAGTACAATTGTACAAAGTCAAATACACCTTTGTATTTACGAGACTTAGGTAGCTAAGTTCCACTAGATGTATATATACTTTATTGAATGAAAGTTATCCATTGTCATAGAAAAAGAATTACCTTGCAATTTTATCTTTTCTCACCCTTGAAATAGCACCATCTTCATTGGAGCATCACTATCATTTAGTTTATTATGGAGCTCCTTAAGGTGCCTCATAACTTTATCAATGAGTTATCTCAAGAGAGTTTGTGAATAATTTCTCATAACTTTTATACTTCCTACATTAAACTTCTACAAGTAATATATATATATCTTAAGGAACTTACATTTTGAGTTCCGTTATAGAGGAACTCTGACATTAGTTCTTGTGCTAAGGAACTAAGTTTATCAATGCAAGTTGGTTCATTGATATTAGCTTTTGTATCAAGGAGCCTATTGAAGTTGCTCTTATTTGCATGGCTTACTAGTGGTGAAGAAGATAAATGGTAAAAGGGTGTGACTTGTGAATTTATACCTAAATTCTCATCCATAGAAAGCTAACCACATAAATGTATATAGATCAATTGCATCGTATAATTGATTACAAATTCCTTAGTTTTTTTAGTTTAATATTTACAAAGATTATTACAAGATAAAAATATTCACATAGGAAAGAGCAATTGGTTTTCAAAATTTGGTTTTCATATAGAAAAAGAATTTGAAGCAAACATCTATGTTTTAAATTGTTGATAAGCTATAAAAAAAAAAAATCGATTTTATGAGATAGGTGTCAAGCCCCAAATCTTAGTCATATTGATTTTATTGATTTCTCCCTTATAAGAAAGGTAAATGGCTTAAATCTTAATCCCTTAGATTTAACTTGCCAAATATTTGAAAACCCATTTACTATCTTTAGTATCCCAAGATTATTAATGTTAGACTAAGTCTCTCTTTCAATTATATGGATCTTCTTTCCCAATTGCTATTGGGTTTGATTTAACTTTCATAAATTAAACTTCTATAAGAGTTCAAAATGTTGTTTAGGTATGATAATTTTATACCAATAATAAATGTTAAAATTTTCCCACATTGTGTGTATGATGCAATAATGTAATGAAAAAATGATTAATTATGCTCATTATTTTAATAACTCGAAGGATAAATTGCAATCATTCTTCTTCTCTAGAATAATGTCAAGATACTACTTGAACTCTAGGTGCTTTTTCATTTTTATGCCTGAAGGTTAAAACTACATAATATCATACCTATTTGAACTTGTCAAATTTTACTCGGGTTTAAAATTGCCAAATATCATATATAATTAAACTTTCACTTGTTATAATTACTATCTTTATCAACTTTAGAATAATGATGTGACTAATGTTCATTAGTTAAAAAGTAAAAGTGCCAATGAATTAAAGGTAAGGTAGTAAATTTGCCAACTTGCATAATCAGCATTTGAATATTTGATCAACTAAAAATTGTAATTTTTTGAATACTAGATTCTTAGCTTAGATGTGCAAGATAGATATTCAAAAGAATGTTTTACTATAGCTAAATGTGTTTGAGTTAGATTTACTTGAAAGTGAATACAAATACATACAATAAATATAGTATCAGGATGAACAGTTGTTGAATATGGCAATGACTTAATTAATCTGTATAAGGCCTTTTTCATTTCTTCCAATTTTGCCATGTTCATTTAGCTTATTTTTGAATACCTACTTTGTCCTAATGATTGATTTGTTTTTAGGTCTTGGTATTAGTGTCCATATCTAATTTCTTAAAATTGAGTGAGCTCTTCTTGCATGGTACTAATCTAATTTGCATCGGTCAAGGCTTCTTTAATTGTACTTGGTTCAATTTCGCTACTAATGCAAAATGATTTTCAATATTTTATAGACTTGCTCTAATCTTCACCCCAGATTGTATATTGCCAATTACCTATTTAGGAGGGTAATAGGACTTATATTTTAGTGCTTTTGAAGGTTTAGAGGTTACCTGAGTAGTTTATGATGTATCCTCTTATTTATCTTTAATTTGGATTTTGATTGAGTTTCTAATGCTCCAACATATTGATTCTTTAGAAGCTTATGTTTTTCCTGTCTCATCTTTGTGAGTAAGAGAATTTCACACCTTTATTATTTGTCTTGGCATCATCATCAGTCTTCAGTCTTTGTTTCATCAATAAATTTCACATTGATTGATTTTTCAATGGTTCGAGTAGCTTTGTTATATACTTAGAATGCTTTACTATGTAAAGAATATCATAAGAATATTCCTACATCCACTCATTCTTCAAATTTTCCCAAATTTTGTCCTAATTTCTTAATAAAGCACTTAGAACTAAAAATGTGAAGTTAAGATAGAGTTGGCTTCCTACCCTTATAAATTTCATATGATGTTTTTCTTGTTTGTAGCCTTATATAAACTTGATTTATGATGTAGCAAGAAGTCAAGACCACTTTGGCTCAAAAATACTATGCTACACCAACCTCATTTAATATGGTTTATGTCATTTCTTGTATAGTTCTATGTTTATGCTCAGCTACTCTGTTTTATTGTGGAGTTTAAGGAGTTGAAAAATTGTGAGTAATGCCTTGGTTTGCACATAATCTTATAAAATCCTCATTTTTAAACTTTTTTCATGATTAGTCCTAAGATTGGTGATGGAATATCCTTTTTCATTTTGAATTTGTTTTACAAAATTTTCAAAAGCAACAAAGGCATTACTTTTGTCACACAAAAATAGAACTTACAAATACTTAGAAAAATCATCAACAAATACCATTCCATACTTATTACCACCTAAACTTAGTATACGAGTGAGTTCGAACAACTCCATGTGTAATAATTTTGAAGGATGTTCAGTTGATGTCATCTTTTTGGATTTATCAGCTATAGAACTTAACTTATTTTTAAAACAAGTTATATAATGAATGTCATCATTTATGCTTATTTTAGGTAGCCCATTTACCGAGTTATTTTTAGACAAATTTTCTAGTTGATTAAAGTTTCTTATGCTGAAGAAATATATTGTTTGAAACATTTAGAAAACATCTTTTAGTATAAACTTTAGCTAGTTTAACTAGATATATGTTTTTCATCCTAAATCCTTCAAATAATTTGATACCATTTTTATCACAAGCTTCTAGTAGATATCCCATTTTTGCCCACAAAAATTTTAGGACGTTTTCTTAATTTTTAGGAAACCTAGAAAATAAAATTTCCAAAATTTTTAAATAAATACAAAAATGGGAGAGATATTAAAATAAAATTAAAAAATGTTTTTACTGATGTAACATTCTACGTTAGCATGTTACGTATCACACATGGTACCATGTGGTCGCACTACAATGCTATGTAGTACCATTACTAAAAAGAAAAAATAGTAGGGGCACTACATGCCCCTTTATTTTAACTACGTACCCCCTAGCTCCCCCCTTCCCTTCTCTTTTTTCCATTGTTCTCCATTCCTATTCTTGTTTGATATGAAGAACAAACAAAAGCATGAAAAATAAGGGCATTTTTTAGCCTCAAAAGTATACCTGATTTGATCAGATTTTTTGCATCTTAAAATTAGGAAAAATTATGGAATTGAAAGGGAAACTCATACATGATATTCTAAGTCTAAAATCTTAGAAAAGAATAAGGGAAAAGTGCATAAACAAAAAAATAACAGAAAAGGATGTCTTTTAGGAAACTAAGTGTGTTTATCTTCAAATAAATGGAAAATTGAATCTCCTAATGCAATTTCACCAAGTAATTAGTGTTTGTAATTGTTAATAAGATGTAGGAGGTTGATTCTATCTAACAAATTGATGAAAATAACATCTAAATTGAATCAAAGCCAGATAAAAAAAAAAAGGAAGAAAAATAAAAATGAACTAAACCCATGAGATGTAACTTAATTTAATTTCCTAATAAAAAAGGGAAGTTTCTTAGCCAAGAATCCCAAGTCAACATTATAAATAAAGCTCCCTTTGATAAATTGAAAGAGACAATTATGTAAAAGACATATTAGATTGAGAGAATTATCAAGTTTTTATTGCACATTCTAGTTTTAGGGTTATGGTAGAAATTTGATTTTCTTTTAGTAAATTGGAGGTAGGGAGTGAAATTTTACTACAAATTGGTGGAGGAGTTTCAAAGTTTAGGAAGTTAAGGGTTGGGAATTATTACCACCTTGCTAAAAACAACCTAGAAAGCCACTCAATTAGCGATGAGTTTGCTACTGCATAAGATAAGCTCCTAAAATCATTGCTTGTTCTTATTTGTTCATGTTTTCTTTGTGTTTTTTATGCATGTTTTGTATTAAATAATTGTGAATCATGTTTTTATGTATGTAAAACACTTGTTTGATGTAATTATTATGGTATAGTTAATAGACATATTGTTTTCTATGACATAATAATCATGCAACGATCTTGTAAGTTCATATTAGTGTTCTTGATTATTTGATTAAATTAGGTGTTTTGATTTATTGAATTGTAGTATGTTTGTAATGAATCATGTTTTTGGATGTCTAAATATATGATTATTAAATTAGATGAGTGTTCTTGATTAATTTCATTAGGTGTTTTGATTAATGAGTTGTAGTATATTTACCATGGATCATGTTTTTGTAATATAGAGTAAATGTCTAAACATGTGATTATTATGAAATTAGGAATTTTATTAAATTATCATGAGAAACAAGTTTTTGCACACAAATAATAAGCATGCCATATTTGTGAAGCAATTAATATTTTATGAGTTTTGATTAACTTGTACTTTATGTGACTTATTTAACATATGTCTCTTTAATGTTTTTTTTTTTAATAAAAAGGGCTTTTCGTTTTCTTTTTTCAAAGAAAAAAAATGTTTTAGAACCTTAGAAAAAAATATTCCTTAAAACTAGGAATTTTTAGCTTTTTTTTTTTTTTTTGCAAAATATGAACAAAAAAGATGTATTATATATATATATTTATAAACTAATCAAATGTGTAAATACCTAAAGTTGAATATTTTTCAAAATAAAATTGACTAACCTACTACATTTTCTGTAAAATTATTTTAGACCTACGTAGACTTGATTTTGGTTAGTAGATACATAGGTACTTTAGGTGGTCCTAAAAATTACAATTTCTTTTCTTCTTTTTTTTTTCTCTAAAATTAAGCTCTTTTTATTTTGAAAAATCCATCAAAGGCCTATTTACTTTATAGACTTCTTCTATAGAACATATTAGGTTTTAAAATACATTAGCCTTTGAACCTAGTATTTTTTGTTTCCTTTTCTAATTTTTTTTTTTAAATTGTAGTCTAGTTTCACTTTTTTTCCTAATTTTGATCGAATGGCAAATCAATTTTTCAAAATTTTTTTTTTTTTTTTTTTTGTGAAGCCTGTTCTTATTTTAGTTAAGAGGATTATATTAAGCAAGCTAGGCAATCGATAGTGGTCCCATCTTTGGGTTCAACATGGGCCCTCACTTTAAAGATCTAAGGAAAGAGCTAGAAGACAAACATAAGGAAATTGAGAAGAAGTTCGCCAAACAAATCATTGAAAATTTGATTACCATTGAAGGACGCAATGAATTTGAGATGACTGGTTTAGCTACAACCAACATTGAAGTTCTTTTAAAGAAACTTAAGACACCAAAATTTGAGAAATATGATGGAACCGAATGTCTTAAGCTACATATTAGGCTCTATGTACATAAAATGAGCAAATATGCCCAAAATGACCAACTAATGGTTGAAACTTTCTAAGATAGCCTAATAGGCCCTATAGTAGCTTGGTATGCCTAACTCAATCTTAATTAAATGAACACTTAGGAAAAGTTGGCCAAGGCTTTTTATGAGTAGTGTAAATTTAATGATGGAGATAACCCCTTCAATTTGGGACTTATGCAAGATGAGCAAAAGTAGTAGAAAGATTTTCAAAGAATATGCCTAAAGATGGATGGGCATGATAGTTAAGGTGGCTCCTTATCTCCTAGGAAAAATGTTAACATTAGCATTCATCAACACATTGGATGAGCCGTTTTGTAGATATGTTGTTTATTGGAAGTCTAATTGAAGAAGCCATGAGAATGGGGAAATTAATGGGAAAAAGGCTAACTTCATCAAACTTTGAAGTAGATGTGAACGCTACAATGCTAGAGCCCATGCCAAGTAAGAAAGGCCTAAAGATGCCCAGAAGAAAGTTCGTTGAGATCCTTATCCCATTATCCTAATTCTTTAATAGGCTTAGGAAGGATGGTTTGATGTATCAAAAAGCCTTTGGATATAAACCAAGAAAGTATGAACCATATGCATAATGTGAGTACCCCATGAGGCAATATAGGCATTGTACCGATAATTGCTGAGAGTTGAAAAACAGAATTCAAGACTTGATAGATGTAAGGGCAATTCAATTGCATTTCTTTCAAGACCCTAGGTACTCTATTAATATGCTAAGTTTAAATGGAATAGACATGGTCTAAAACCTGGAGAATTACCCATGTCTTCTAAGCGATTGAAGCAAGCTGGTCATCTTTGGGGAGTAAACTTTCCAGCCTAAGTCGAATATGCAACAAAAAGATTAATGTTGCTCAGGGGCATCATAAGTGAAAAGGCTATAAGGAAAAAGCTTGTTACTTAACCAAAGACTACATCCAATGAAGAAAGGCTCATGGCCTTAGAGGAAAAAGTGATGATTCCAGTAAAAAGAATTGCCAAATTATAAATGGTATGGGCCTTGTATTAAGGAGTTTCCAATCTTTAACTAATCCTACCAAGAAGACATCATGCCTACAAATGTTTAATGAAGTATTGAGCCCGAGTAATGAGTCAAAGGGGAAGGAACCATGGGCTAATCTACAAAACAAGAGAATATATGGGAGACACTTCATTCAGTTTAGGGTTCCATTGACCTAACTCTTCAATAAGTTAAAGGAAGCTCGGATTCTATCCTATGAAGCTCTTAAACCAAACTATACGCTACAAAATTTTGATTTAGACATGTATTGTGACTACCATGAAGGTCAAATTGGAGGTTAAAGAATGAGGTCCAAGACATCATTGATATAAAGGGTTTCCAACTAAGGCTGTTAATAGGGCTCATTTGCAGTAGTGATAACTTTCCTCTAAGACACAAAGGGAATTTAAGCTAACCGTCTTCAACATCGGATACTGAAGAGTTGGCTTGTCACCTAAAATAGCTGAACATACCTTATAAAAGTTGGTTTAAGAGAGTGTAAGGACAAGAGAAAGTCAACCCTTTGAATAAAGAATGAAATGATAATTTGAATAATATTCAAGAGAATAATTTTTAAGGACAAATTTTATATCTTAAGTTATCCATTTTACCATTTCTTTCTTTTTAAGTAAAGTATTGGCTTAATCCTATAGTGGCATGTTTTTAAATATCTCATTAAATGAAGAGGATTTAGATGAAAAGAGGCAAACTATGCCCTAAACACCAACCCTTAAAACACTTGAGAGAGGAGTGTTATTAATGTAAGGATATGGACTCATTCCTTGAAGTAAGTCTATCTTGAATTTGATACATAAACCAAAATGACATCAGCTATTCATTTTCTTCATCCTAAACACAATATATAGTTTGTAAACCCCATTGAGCCATTTTAAAAAGTGTTTTTAAAATAAAACACTATCGAGAATCACCCCATACTAAGGTAATTAGTTAGGTTCATTAATTTGGAGAAAAAAGGGTAAACTAATTTATACTTACCCTAATTACACCAATTCATGGGTGATCATTGCTTTTGATAATATATTCCTTTAGAAAAGAAGAAGAGCTTCAAATCTAGTTACCCAGATTTTTAACTGTAAGCCATCCAAGAAGAAGCAATTAAAGAAATAGATATATCTACTCCATTGAAGGCTTAGAAGAAGAATCCTAGAGAAACTAAAAGGAAAAAAGGAGAGAAAAAGCCAAAAAGAGAACATCAAGAAAAAAGGAAAAAAAAAAAACAAGAAGAAGAAAAAAGAAAGAAGAAGAATAAGAAAAAAGAAGAAGAGAAAGATAGGGGTATTAAGTTGTCTCCTTTGAGGAAAAGGTAAAAGGTGATTGAAGCCCAAATAAGGGCACCTTTCAAAGCTTAAAGAAGCTTAAGCACATGAAGAACCAAGGATAAGGCTTATAGCTCAAAGCTTAAGGATCATCTCATTTTATGGGCCCTCCTACAACACCATCCCATTCTACAGGCCCTCCTACAATACCATCTACAAGAAGCTATTTTGATTATAAGGAATGGATTATAATTGCTCATGAAACTAGGAGTAAGCCCATTTTAGTTTCTCCTAAGGCTTCTTGACTTATGCACCCAGATTGAGAAGACAATTCTTCCAAAATAAGCCTATTCATTAATCTTTCTTGAGAACATTAACCAAAAGTCAATGTTGCATTACAAGTTTGAAAAAGACCTGATAGATTGATTAAAGCATATCACTTACAAGATTGACCATCATTTTTGGAAATGCATTAGAGAGTGAAATCTAAGTCAAAAGAGTTTGAAGAAGCCCTCTAAGACTAAACCTATCTTCAATGAGATGTTTAATCAGAAAAAAGTTATCCTAAGCAACATTTACCCCTTGGATAAAGCTTAAGTACCCTTAAGAAGAAGTTTAGGACCTAAGAATCCTTGAAAATAATGATATAGCCTTTAAATAGAAGATGCCCAAGGGGATGGAAGGGTCAAACACTTAATTACAATGTTCTTAGAATCTATAAAGAATCCATACTTGGGAGCAAATCTTTAAAAAAAAAAAGGAAGGAGAGAGAGAAGAAAAAAAAAAAACAAGAGAGAAGGAGAAGAAGAAGAAGTGTGGGGGTGGCGAGGTACAAGGGGTACAATCTTCAAAAGTCTAAGTCTAATCTAGTCTAGGTCCATTTAAGCAATCTTTCCTTTAATAGCTAAGTCATTATACCTTCTCAAGCTTATATTTTAAAAGACTTTTGCTCCCATGATTGACCCATTTTGGTTAGTTTTGCCCCATTTATCTTAGTAATTGAAATCATACGATCCCTTCTTAGATCAACTTCAAAATTTTATCAAAGTCTTATAGACTGCTTACTTAGTGGAGCATTGTCTTGTATTATTTGGATTGCCTACACAGTAGAGCATTTTCCTAAAATTCTCTAAGATCACCTACTTTATGGAGTGCCATTTATCAAACCACTTGCTCGGTGGAGCAATATCCTATTTTATTAGGATCACTTGCTTAGTAGAGTTTTATCCTACGGATTGCCTACTCGATGGACTATTGTCCCATTTTTTCAAGATCACTTGCTCGATTGAGCATTGTCTTGTTGTCTAAGGATCACCTACTCGATGGATTACTATCTTGTTCTCTACAAACTACTTAGTTGGTGGAGTGCTGTCCTATCTTAAGATCACTTGCTTGGTAGAGCTCTTTCCTAAAAAGTTTGTAGATCACTTGCTGGATAGAGTGTCACCTTGTTATTCCAAAAAGACATTGCCTCCTAGTTAAAGCCTTATTTTGTTTTCAAAAGTCTCTAGATCACTTGCTCGATGGAGCCTTATCCTATTTTCTAAAAGTATCTAGATTGCTTGCATGATAGAGTGTTATCCTATCAACTTGTCAAAAGGGCCTAATCTACACATAGCCCATTTTATCTTTCAAAAGTTACCATTAGGAACCCTTTTCAAACTCTCTGGCTTGCACAAGGCTGAAAATGGAGTATCATCTTTGGTCTTTGTAGTAAAGTTTTCAATAAACTTCATTACAAAACGGGACAATTGCAGACACCTCATTTTTTTGTAAAAAAATTTTAGGTTGTTTTTTTAATTTCCAAGAAACCTAGAAAATAAAATTTCTAAATTTTTTAAATAAATGCAAAAGAGGGG